>JARQOC010000008.1:53775385-54260515 GCA_033576535.1 Allobates femoralis | reverse complement strand
AGTCCAGAGTGTGTGAGTCCAGAGTGTGAGTCCAGAGTGTGAGTCCAGTGTGTGTGAGTCCAGAGTGTGAGTCCAGTGTATGAGTCCAGAGATTTTTCACCAGGAATACTACCTTGCTCTTGACAAGCCAACTAAAGTATCAGTTTTACAGAAGTGGGAGTTATGGGCTTCACATCCCCAAGCGTCCCCCATCCCACAGGAGATGCGGCGTTCCACCTACTCTCCCTGGGGGGAACCCGGCTTCCCCGCTGGGACTCTGAGCGCCTCTTAATTTCTGGAGCTACCTTACCTGTTTGACCGCATCTTGGGCCGCACACACGTATGCGTGGATGACTTGCCGTTATGATTTTACCTGTTGCAGGCGACACCCGAGTGGACAATCCAATCCTATCCTACCCCTTTCCCCCCCCTTCCCTCCTCCCATTCTCCCCCCTCCCACTTTCTCTTTCTTTCCTTATTGTTAAATTTATGTATTTGTTCCTGTGGGCCGTAGAGTCCCCCTCCCCCACCTATGCACTGCGTTTGCTTCTCTGTTGCTCCGGCCTGCGTGCAGGGAGATGGATATCTAATTTAACGGCATCAATGAATGCTCACTGTCTATGTCTGAGTTGATAACTTGTTCAATAAAAATTTATTGTTAAAAAAAATAAATAAATAAACATTTCCCACATTCTGAACATGAATATGGCTTCTCTCATATATGAATTCTCTCATGTGCAACAAGACTTGGTTTATGAGTAAAACATTTCCCACATTCTGAACATGAATATGGCTTCTCCCCTGTGTGAATTCTCTGTGTAACAAGACTTGGTTTATGAGTAAAACATTTCCCACATTCTGAACATGAATATGGCTTCTCTCCTGTATGAATTTTCTCATGTGTAACAAGATGTGATTTCTTAATAAAACATTTCCCACAAGCTGAACATGAATATGGCTTCTCTCCTGTGTGAATTCTCTCATGACTACCAAGATCTGACTTCTGAGTAAAACATTTCCCACATTCTGAACATGAATATGGCTTCTCCCCTGTGTGTATTCTCTCATGTGTAATTAGAGTTTTCTTCTGAGTAAAACATTTCCCACATTCTGCACATGAATATGGCTTCTCTCCTGTGTGAGTTCTCTTATGTGTAACAAGATGTGATTTCATAGTAAAACATTTCCCACAAGCTGAACATAAATATGGCTTCTCTCCTGTGTGAATTCTCTCATGACTACCAAGATCTGACTTCTGAGTAAAACATTTCCCACATTCTGCACATGAATATGGCTTCTCTCCTGTGTGAGTTCTCTTATGTTTAACAAGATGTGATTTCATAGTGAAACATTTCCCACATTCTGAACATGAATATGGCTTCTCTCCTGTGTGAATTTTCTCATGTGTAACAAGATGTGATTTCATAGTAAAACATTTCCCACATTCTGAACATGAATATGGCTTCTCTCCTGTGTGAATTCTCTCATGTGTAATTAGAGTTTTCTTCTGAGTAAAACATTTCCCACATTCTGAACATGAATATGGCTTCTCTCCTGTGTGAATTTTCTCATGTGTAACAAGATGTGATTTCATAGTAAAACATTTCCCACATTCTGAACATGAATATGGCTTCTCCCCTGTGTGAATTCTCTCATGTGTAATTAGAGTTTTCTTCTGAGTAAAACATTTCCCACATTCTGCACATGAATATGGCTTCTCTCCTGTGTGAGTTCTCTTATGTGTAACAAGATGTGATTTCATAGTAAAACATTTCCCACAAGCTGAACATAAATATGGCTTCTCTCCTGTGTGAATTCTCTCATGACTACCAAGATCTGACTTCTGAGTAAAACATTTCCCACATTCTGCACATGAATATGGCTTCTCTCCTGTGTGAGTTCTCTTATGTTTAACAAGATGTGATTTCATAGTGAAACATTTCCCACATTCTGAACATGAATATGGCGTCTTCCTTCCTGCGGAGCTCCAGGTACAGTCATCTGCCAAGAATACACCTGATATTAATGAATAATGTAAGATGAAATATTATATATACCTAAATATAACATTAAAAATCACACACAAACGGCAAGATACATAATAATATAGTTTTGCTATCTGGTTACTTGGAACAAAGATTGCATACACAATCAATTCTAATAATGTTCATTCCAGATCACTGCCCAGTGCAGTATCCTGGTACCATTCTCCTACTGCTGAGTGATATAGTTGTGGTGTCCTGATACTATTCTACTACTGCTGAGTGATATAGTTGTGGTGTCCTGGTACCAGTCTACTACTGCTGAGTGATATAGTTGTGGTATCCTGGTACCATTCTACTACTGCTGAGTGATATAGTTGTGGTGTCCTGGTATCATTCTCCTACTGCTGAGTGATATAGTTGTGGTGTGCCGGTATCATTCTCCTACTGCTGAGTGATATAGTTGTGGTGTCCCGGTACCATTCTACTACTGCTGAGTGATATAGTTGTGGTATCCTGGTACCATTCTACTACTGCTGAGTGATATAGTTGTGGTGTCCTGGTACCATTCTACTACTGCTGAGTGATATAGTGGTCGTATCCTGGTACCATTCTACTACTGCTGAGTGATATAGTTGTAGTATCCTGGTACCATTCTACTACTGCTGAGTGATATAGTTGTGGTGTCCTGGTATCATTCTACTACTGCTGAGTGATATAGTTGTGGTGTCCTGGTACCATTCTACTACTGCTGAGTGATATAGTTGTGGTGTCCTGGTATCATTCTACTACTGCTGAGTGATATAGTTGCGGTGTCCTGGTATCATTCTACTACTGCTGAGTGATATAGTTGTGGTGTCCCGGTACCATTCTACTACTGCTGAGTGATATAGTTGTGGTGTCCCGGTACCATTCTACTACTGCTGAGTGATCTAGTTGTGGTGTCCCGGTATCATTCTACTACTGCTGAGTGATATAGTTGTGGTGTCCTGGTACCATTCTACTACTGCTGAGTGATATAGTTGTGGTGTCCTAGTACCATTCTACTACTGCTGAGTGATAAAGTTGTAGTATCCTGGTACCATTCTACTACTGCTGAGGGATATAGTTGTGGTATCCTGGTACCATTCTACTACTGCTGAGTGATATAGTTGTGGTATCCTGGTATCATTCTACTACTGCTGAGTGATATAGTTGTAGTATCCTGGTACCATTCTACTACTGCTGAGTGATATAGTTGTGGTATCCTGGTACCATTCTACTACTGCTGAGTGATATAGTTGTGGTATCCTGGTATCATTCTACTACTGATGAGTGATATAGTTGTGGTTTCCTGGCATCATTCTACTATTGCTGAGTGATATAGTTGTGGTATCCTGGTACCATTCTACTACTGCTGAGTGATATAGTTGTGGTGTCCTGGTGCCATTCTACTACTGCTGAGTGATATAGTTGTGGTGTCCCGGTACCATTCTACTACTGCTGAGTGATATAGTTGTGGTGTCCTGGTACCATTCTACTACTGTTGAGTGATATAGTTGTGGTTTTCTGGTACCATTCTACTGCTGTTGAGTGAGTTAGGAGATGTATAATGCATTGTATGTACGGACACTGACCACTGATAAATGTGAATTGTGCTGTGTACTGTGCTGCCCTCTACTGGCTGATGTGCGAGCATGAACATTAGGTATTCATCTCCTCAGCCCGAATATAATGATGCCCAATATGGGATGGAAAACCTATGTGTGGGTGCACGGCAGGGCTCGAAAATGAAAGAATGACGATTTGGAGCTCAGATATTGATGGAAAGGTCTGCGGGTGTCATGTCGTGTTTGGGGAGCCCTAGATGTACCTAAGCAATGGAATTCTCTCACAAGTGACGGCATTTTGGAAAGTAGACCCCCCCCCCCCCAAAGAATTTATTTAGATGTATGGTGAGCCCCTTGAACCCACAGGAGCGTCACAGAATTTTAAAACATAGAAATGTGAAAATTAAAAATCACGTAATAACTTACCGGTAATGTGTTTTCTCAGAGTCCATGACAGCACCCAGAACCAGAGAGGGATCCGCCCTCCAAGGACAGGGAACCATCAGGCTTTAAAAGGGGCGGTTCCTCTCCTCATGTCAGGTGGTTACAGAGTCTGAAATACAGACCTCCAGAATATCGTTAGTCCACCATGACCCCGAACACCACGGGTAACACAAAAACACCAAGAGGAGAAGAAGAAAAAAGTGACGAACCCTCAACAATGGGAGGGAATATGAGGGTGCTGTCATGGACTCTGAGAAAACACATTACCAGTAAGTAATTACGTGTTCATCGGTCGTCCATGACAGAACGAGAGAATTACAGAGAAACATAATCTAGGGAGGGACCACGGCCTGTAGTACCCTACTACCAAAGTGATATCAGCACCAGAGAGATCTAATCTATAGTGCTGGTAGAATGTAGAAGGGGAAGACCAAGTCGCTGCTCTACAGATCTGATCAATAGATACCCCTGACCTCTCAGCCCAGGAAGCAGCCACCGCTCTCGTGGAGTGAGCCGTCAGGGTCTTCTCCACTGTCTTGCCGCTTGCAGAGTAGGCCATGCTAATAGCGTCCCTAACCCATCGAGCTAAGGTAGCTTTGGAGGCCCTGCGACCTTTCATCTGGCCCTGAAAACAAACAAACAGGGACCATCCTTCCTCCAAGGACTCGTCGCCTCTAAGTATCTTTCTAAACACCATTTAACATCCAGGGAGTGCAATTTTTGTTGTTTGTCATTTTTGGGATTACTGCAAATAGTGGGAAACACAATCTCCTGCTACCGGTGAAAGGTGGAAACCACCTTAGGAAGGTAAGCAGGGTCAGGGCGTAAAACTACTCTATTCTACTCTACTCTACTCTATTCTATACTACTCGTCACATAATCTTAGTGCATATCCAGGATGCCTAATGCTGACATTGTGTAATGTACTATGTGTCAGCTTTCTGCAGGGCTTCCTAGATAACACTTGTTTTGCGTCTGAACAGAACGACCAGGGGGGGTGTTCTGTCATGATAATGAACACTGGTCGTTTCCACCTACTCTACCCCAACCCCTCCCCCATAGCAACATCCCCGCCCTCCCCATCTACATGACTGAGCCTTCTCCACAGGAAGAAATCCTCCTCTAGCAGCCATCCCTGTGATCAGACCTGCCCGGTGTAGCTGCTCCTCCCCCCAGCCAGACACAGTGATGTATGGAAAGTCTGCAGAGAAGGGACAATGCTGTATTCAGGGGGGGCCGCTCCGTGAGTACAATGAATAGCTGTATTCCTTCCCTCACTGACCCTCAGTGTTACCATATAGTACTGACCCCAGACATCATACCGACACCTCAGTGTTACCATATAGTACTGACCCCAGACGTCATACCGACACCTCAGTGTTACCATATAGTACTGACCCCAGACATCACACCGACACCTCAGTGTTACCATATAGTACTGACCCCAGACATCATACCGACACCTCAGTGTTAACATATAGTACTGACCCCAGACATCATACCGACACCTCAGTGTTACCATATAGTACTGACCCCAGATATCATACCGACACGTCAGTGTTACCATATAGTACTGACCCCAGACATCATACCGACACGTCAGTGTTACCATATAGTACTGACCCAAGACATCACACTGACACCTCAGTGTTACCATATAGTACTGACCAAAGACATCACACCGACACCTCAGTGTTACCATATAGTACTGACCGCAGACATCACACCGACACCTCAGTGTTACCATATAGTACTAACCCAAGACATCACACCGACACCTCAGTGTTACCATATAGTACTGACCCCAGACATCACACCGACACCTCAGTGTTACCATATAGTACTGACCCCAGACATCATACCGACACCTCAGTGTTACCATATAGTACTGACCCCAGACATCATACAGGCACCTCAGTGTTACCATATATGACCCCAGACATCATACCGACACCTCAGTGTTACCATATAGTACTGACCCCAGACATCATACCAACACCTCAGTGTTACCATATAGTACTGACCCCAGACATCATACCGACACATCAGTGTCACCATATAGTGAACATGGTGAATAAAAAACCCAAAAAACAAATGTATAATTGCACTGTTTTTTTGCAATTTTTAAATAAATGTCGTCATTCAAAAGTACAACTCGTCCTGCAAAAAACAACAAGAAGCCTCATATGTCTGTATTGACGGAAAAATAGAAAAGTTATGGAAGAAGAGGAAGGAAAACAGGAAATCTCCCAGAGGTGAAGGGAAAATACAGGCTTGAGGGGAAGAACGGATGGACGGATGGAAAGACTGAAGGATGGACGGAAAGAAGGAAGGACGGATGGATGGACGAAGAGAATGAAGGACGGACGGAAAGAATAAAGGACGGACGGACGGAAAGAAGGAAGGACGGATGGAAAGAAGGACGGAAAGAAGGAAGGACGGACGGGAAGAAGGAAGGACGGACGGGAAGAAGGAAGGACGGACGGGAAGAAGGAAGGACGGACGGATGGAAAGAAGGAAGACGGAAAGAAGAAAGTACGGAAAGAAGAAAGGACAGACGGACAGAAAGAAGAAAGGACGGAAGGACGGACAAAAAGAAGGAAGGACAGAAAGTAGGAACGACTGATGGACAGACAGAAAGAAGGAAGGACAGAAATAAGGAAGAACGGCACGGACGGTCGGAAAGAAGGAAGGACGGTCGGAAATAAGGAAGGATGGAAAGAAGGAAGGATGGACAGAAAGAAGGACGCAAGGACCAATGGAAGGAAGGAGGGATGGATGGACAGAAGGAAGGATGGAAAGAAGGATGGAAGGAAGGACAGACAGACTGATGGGGCGACGGACGGATGGAAGGAAGGACGGAAAGAAGGAAGGACGGATGGACGGAAAGAAGGAGGGACGGAAAGGACAGACAGATAGATGGACGGAAGGAAGGACGGAAAGAAGGAAGGACGGATGGAAAGAAGGAAGGACGGAAAGAAGGAGGGACGGAAAGGACAGACGGATAGATGGACGGAAAGAAGGAAGGACAGATGGAAAGAAAGGACGACGGAAAGAAGGACAGATGGAAGGATGGAAAGAAGGAAGGACAGAAAGAAGGACGGACGGAAAAAAGAAAGGAGTGAAGGACGGATGGAAAGAAGAAAGGACGGTCAGATGGACGGAAAGAAAGGACGAAAGACGGACTGAAAGAAGGATGGAAGGATGAACGGGAGGAAGGATGGATGGAAGGAAAGAAAGAAGGAAGGACGGGCGGACTGATGGGGCGACGGAAGCAAGGACTCCTCAACAATATCAAAATCCTTAGTATCATCTATATCTGAATACATACACCCCCAACACTTCACACTGCTGCAGTTACTTAGTGGACAGGCTGCTTCAGTCAGTATTTGTGTCATTAGAGACACAGTGCTGACCATCCTTCAGCCTGATACAATGCACCAGCTCCTCTGCTGTGCAAAGACATCGGTGACACAGCTGTCTCATTCACACAGCTGCGGCTTTGTTACAGTGTGTCACAGATTACCTCAGTGTCTGCCGTCCCCTGGGCAGATTAGAAGCTGCAGACCCCCATCACTGTGCTCACGCTGTCCATTCTCCTTCCCTGATCACTGACAGCCCGGGACAGTGAGGGAAGGAATCACTGATAAGAGGGAGATATTCACTGTAATCACGGAGCGGCCCCCCCTGAACACAGCACATTGTCCCTCCAGTGCAGACTTTCCATACATCACTGTGCTCTGCACACAGTACATGCTCCAGATCACTGACAGCCCGGGACAGTGAGGGAAGGAATCACTGATAACGAGCTATTCATTGTACTCACGGAGCGGCCCCCCCCGGAATACAGCATTGTCCCTTCTCTGCAGACTTTCCATACATCACTGTGTCTGGCTGGGGAGAGGAGCAGCTACACCGGGCAGGTCTGATCACACGGATGGCTGCTAGAGGAGGATTTCTTCCTGTGGAGAAGGCTCAGTCATGTAGATGGGGAGGGCGGGGATGTTGCTATGGGGGAGGGGTTGGGGTAGAGTAGGTGGAAACGACCAGTGTTCATTATCATGACAGAACACCCCCCCTGGTCGTTCTGTTCAGACGCAAAACAAGTGTTATCTAGGAAGCCCTGCAGAAAGCTGACACATAGTACATTACACATTGTCAGCATTAGGCAGCCTGGATATGCACTGAGATTATGTGACGAGCCCGGACAACCCCTTTTTTTTTTTTTCAATAAATGTGTTTATTAATTTCAAAAGGTCATAAGAAAGAAAAAAAAAAAGGTAACAATTCAGATATAAAGAATTACACATTCGTACATAGTCTGGGGTATGACAGAAAACACGTTCCATTTCCAAGGCCGAGACCCCGGCAGCCGTCTCAAAAGACCCTGATACATATAATTCACCAATTATATCACATCAAGATGTAGCTTGAAGCGAAGTGTGTAAGCCAGTTCTTGCTATTCCGTAGCCATTTAAACATCTCCGTCACCCCTACAGACCATGAAATAAAAAAGAGAAAAAAGAAGGGGAAAGGTAATGAAAGAAGACATGAAAGGAGGGAACAGAAGGGAAGAAGGGGTGGAGAGAAAAAAAAAAGGGAGGGGGTGGGAGGGAAGAGGAAACCTGGTTAATCTAGCTCAAGAAGGAAGAGAGGATTGCAACAACCAATCCACAAACTCCGGGCTCTCCTTAAAAGAATGCCATAGATACCATGTACTACCCCGTCTGATCCGGTGCCATGATCATCGGCCATCAAAGACTCTATGCGACTTAGTTTGTTCATCTCAACTATCCATTCCAGCATAGTGGGGACCTCCGTAGACCTCCAGTATCTGGGAATAACAGCCCTAGCCGCCATTAAACAGAACCTCAAAATTCCCCTTTTTGCTGTGGACACAGCGGCAGGAACCAGAGACAGCAGGGCAATCTGGGGGGAAGGCATATGATAAATCCCAGACATCAGGTGAAAGGCCTCAAATACCTGACCCCAGAAGGGTTGGAGGAGACCGCACGACCACCAGATATGGAGCATAGAGCCCCTCTCTATCCCACATCTCCAACAAGCATCTGACACTCCAGGGTCGAGCCTGTGTAGGAAAGTGGGGCAACGGTACCAACGTGTTAAAATTTTATAGTTCCGTTCCTGAGCAGCACATGAGACCGTCATTTTGTGGGCGAGTACAAAAATTTTTTGACGATCAGTCTCAGATAAGGTGATGTGCAGGTCTCTCTCCCAAGCCTCCATGAATCCAAGAGGGTCAGACACCAACCCAGCCAGGACCAGGACATAAAACATGGAGACCACATGGGACGGGCCCTCAGATGAAAGCATCATCAACTCAAATGGTGTCGGAACCCCCAAGGAGATCCCTGAGAGATAATCTCGGATCTGGGCGAACTCCATCCATGAGAACGACACCCCCCCGGTCTGGCCCCGGAGCCCCTCCACACCAGCGAGCCCCGCCAGTCTGTCCGCAACCTGTCCCAGGCATACCCGGTCATGTGCTGACCAACACAGAAAGGACGATCTAGTCATCGCAGGGGGGAATGTGGGGTTGTCAAACAAAGGACTCAGTCTACCCAGTCTGGAGGTCAACTTCAGTTTGCAGTTAATCTTGTCCCAATGTCTTATAACCGTCTGGGTGAGTGGGTCCCATTCCGTCACAGAGGGACGTGAGGTCTTTTCAAGCCAGGGGAGCCAATACAGAGACACAGGAGAAAGGAGACCCTCCAGGGTTACCCATTGTTTATGGGCACTATTAAACCTCCAGTCCACCAGCCTAGAAAGCAGAACCGCATGGTAATATTTTTTGAAATCAGGGAGGCCCGCCCCCCCCCCTTACTCTTAGGTCTAGTTAAAATAGAGAAACGGTTCCGTGGTCTCCTGCTCCCCCAAATAAAGTTGTTAACCGCCGACTGTAGACGTCTGAAAAAACTATCCGGGATATTTATCGGGGCAGTTTGGAAAAGATATAAAAACCGAGGTAGGACGTCCATTTTAATGACACTCATGCGTCCAAACCAAGAAAGTCGAGGTTTGTCATATTTCGCCAAGTCCAGTATCGTCCTCCTCAAAAGCGGAACATAATTTAGCTCATATATTTCACTCAACTCTGTGGGAATCAGTACACCCAGATATTTTATTGCAGAGGTTTTCCACTTAAAAGAGAAGGACGCCTGGAGTCGCGCCACTAGGTCACCAGACAGGGATATATTGAGTACCTCTGTTTTTGAGTAATTAACCTTGAAATTCAAGATATCCCCAAACTTCTGAAATTCCCTGATGAGGACCGGGAAAGCTATGAGTGGATTGGTAACATACAAAAGCAGATCATCCGCATATAGTGATAACTTAAAGTTATGCTGACCAATCCGTACTCCATCAATATCCGGTGATCCGCGAAGTGCTACCGCTAAGTGCTCCATGGCAATGACGTAAAGTAGAGGGGATAGAGGACAACCCTGTCTGGTGCCATTGTGTATAGCGATGGGTGTCGAGAAAATGCCATTTATTTTAAGTCGTGCCGTGGGGCCCTGGTACAAAGCAAAAATCTTATCAAGCAGTCCAGTCCTTAACCCCAACTGTGCCAAAGATGCTCTCAGGAAAGGCCAGCCCAGGTGATCAAACGCCTTCTCTGCATCAATGGATAGCAAACAGGCTGGAACCCTTCTTGTGTGCAAATATGAAGTAAGGAGCAAGGTTTTCACCGTGTTATCTTTAGCCTCCCTATGCTGCACGAATCCCACCTGGTCATTGTGTATGACCTTGGTGAGAGCTGGGCCCAGCCTGTTCGCTATGATCTTTGCGTAAATTTTCACATCAACGTTAATGAGGGAGATGGGTCGATAATTAGCACACATGCCGGGGTCTTTGTCCGGTTTGGGAATAACCACAATCGTGGCCATCAACGTCTGGGGAGCAAAGGGACATGTCGCTGAGATGGAATTAAATAAGTTAACTAAAAAGGGTGACAGGGAATCAGCAAAAATTTTGTAAAAGTTGGCCGAGAAACCATCCGGTCCTGGGCTCTTACCGCTCGCCAGTGCCTTAATGGTCTCCGTAATTTCTAATTCCGACATAGGACTCTCCAGAGCCTCAACCTCAGTCTCTGAAATAGGGGGGAGTGGCGTGTCATGAACATACCCCTCCACCCTCGCGTGGAACTCCTCTGCGGACATATCCGCAAGCGGGCCCTTAAGATTATACAGCGAGTCATAATATAGCCTAAAGGAGTCTGCTATTTCTATAGGAGAGTGGACCGCCGCCCCCGACCTCGACTTTATGGTAGGGATATATGTAGTAGGTGAGCGAGGATGTAAAAATCTCGCCAATGCTCTGCCCGGCTTATCCGAGTATTCATATAAATATCTATGGAAGCGATCTCGTTGTCTTGCCAGAGTAGTGTCAACTAGAGCACTCAATCTGCTCCTAGCCTGTAATAGGTCAGCCATCGTCTGCACATCTCTCGTTCTCTTGTGAGCTGTCTCTAGGGTCTGCACTTGAGACAGCAGTTCAGTAATAGCCGCAGCCCTGTTCCTCTTTAGTCGGGCCCCCTGCTGAATGAGAACCCCTCTGATAACTCCCTTTAATGCCTCCCACTGAAAGGGGAGGGCCGTAGAGTCGGTCTTATGTATGTCAAGGAATTCTGTAATTGCCTTCCGTACCGCCTGCAGACAAGAAGGATCGCTCAACAATCCAGGGTTCAGGGACCAGGTCCACTCCCCCCTGGACGAGCCCGGTAGCCGCAGAGACAGCATCACCGGAGCATGGTCCGACCAGAATGTTACATCAATTCTTGTCTGGAGGTCAAAAGACAAAAGACCATGGCTCACCAAAAAATAATCAATCCGACTATGGGAATTGTGGACTGTGGAAAAATAGGTGTAGTCTCTGTCTGTGGGGTGCATGATCCGCCAGACATCTACCAGTCGTAGGTCTGTCAACACGCGTTTCAGGCTCTCCAGTTGCGAAGGGGGCACCGACGATCTGCCCAAGGAGGAATCCATGGCACGGTCCAACACCATATTATAGTCACCCCCCGCTATCACATATCCCTCTGCAAATGCAGAGAGATCGCGAAGGTAACGTCTACATGTCCGAGCCTGGTCCTGATTAGGCAGGTAGAAATTAGCTATGGTAAACGTATCATTAATAATTCGAATCTTGACAAACAAGAATCTGCCGTTTGGGTCCGACTTAGAGGCCAACACCTGAGTCTGTAGATTTTTATGTAATGCTATGCTAACCCCCTTAGACTTGGTCTCTGGATTACTAGCATGGAACCATTGTGTGTAATATCTATGACCAAGAGCCGGGATCTTATCCGTCTTAAAATGCGTCTCCTGAAGAAGGAGAACATCTACCCGCTTCTTGTGCATATGATATAACACTTTCGAACGTTTTTCTGGGACATTGAATCCCCTGACATTCAGGGAACAGAGCTGCAGATTCGCCATCAGAACCCCAGGTCCTATCCCACAGTCAATACCAGGACAAACAGAGGTGGATGGGGGGGGGAGGGAAAATGAAAAGGAGAGGGTAAGCTTAAGGGAAAAAAGAGGTAGGGATTAAGTAGAGAAGAGGAAAAGTATGTAGAAAAAAAGAAGAAATTAGAAACTTGATCAGAGAACAGTAGTCTGTCTGAGGAACCAGGAGGCTCTGAGCCACCAGGTTCAACGTAAACTTAACGAGTCAGAGAAATCTCTGAACAAGTGTGTCAATGACACGCCCTAAGGTGGGAAGTAGTTGGATACCGAGCAACCAGCTCGGCCCCCACAGCCAACATTACAGAAAAAATACAAATGCCATAAGCCCTCCTGGACAATTACTAACTAGGACCTTAATAGTGGAGGGTAAGTATGTATAGACATCTAGGCCCCATCAATGGAGCGTGAACTGTTGCATATATTAGGCTAGTTAGGAAGTACATATATGTATATTTACGTATTAATATTAACCCTCCATGTTTCACGCATATGAGTCCCCAATCAGAGCATAGAACAATTAGCACAGCTTAACTGTAAACAAAACTCCCCTCCCCCCTCCTCCCCCCATTTAAAGCGAACAGCAAAAGATCAAAAGTTCTGAGAACCTTGTTTATAACTTCACCATATAGAGTTTCTGCTGGAGCCCACAACAGTCATGTGTCCTGACTCACAGCTCCCGCGGGAGGGGTAGGAAGACCAAAAGACCCCCCCAAAAAAAGGGGTAAATATACCTCAAACTTTCAAGGTATTGTTGAAGGTCAAGTGTCCGCAGGATGACCAGAAGATCTGCGTTGGCGACGCCGACTCCTTTGCCTCTTATTCAAAGGCCCAACAGAGGGACCTCCAGTACGTCGCAGACCCCGTAGGCCAAAAGTGGACAGTTGCGGCCATTCACCTAGTTCCACCAATGGCAAGTCTAAGGCAGAAGTGAAGTCCAGCAGGTCCTCCGGTGATTTCAGTACAATCATCCCCCCCTCTCTCTTCACCTGGAGCTGGAAGGGGTATCCCCAGCTGTATGGAATATGTCTCTCTCTAAGCACTTCCAGTAGGGGGCGTAGTGCACGTCTCTTAGCTAGGGTGATGCGTGATAGATCAGCCAATAGCAAGATTTCCGATCCATTGAAGTCAATGGAATCATGATCCCTGGCTTTAGACATGATGTCATCTTTAATACGATAATAGTGGATGCGACAGATGACATCCCTTGGTCTGGCAGCATCAGGGTTTTTTGGGACCCAGAGATCGATGGGCTCTATCAATCTCAATGTGCATATCCGCTTCTCTTCCCAGCAGGGAATTAAAGATACCATGAAGGGCCGACTCCAGGTCACGTGGTGCAACTGACTCTGGGAGACCACAGAGCCGAATATTGTTTCGACGATTCCTATTTTCCGCCTCTTCCATCATATCCAGTAATAGGTGAAAGTTGTTTGAATGAAGATCTAGAAGCTGTTGCTGAGACTGTACTTGCGAGGAGAGCCTCTCCACTGTGGCCTCCAATGTAGTAACATTAGTGTGGAGGGTAGACACATCCTCCTTGAGGGTCCCCAGCTCCCCTCTACACACTGCCTCCAACCTCTGTATGTAGCCCTCCATGTCTGTCTTGGTGGGGATATCATTCAGCCGTGCTGTGAGATCCAGAACATTCATGGGGAGGTGTGCACAGGTCTCTGCACTCACACGCTTGGAGGAGAGCTGCTGATCGCCCTGTAGATCCACTTCTATGGGAGACAAATTAGGCATGGGTCTGCTGTTAGAGGGGTCACCCTCAGTGTGAACAGCTCCTGCTAACTGTGGAGATCCTCCAAGCCCCAAGGACAGAAGGGTAGAATCAGTGGAGGGAGCAGCAATGCACTGAGTTTTCACTCCCTGAACAAGCTGGCTGGGACAGGAGGGAGAGGAGGAGGAGGAAGGGTTAATTCTCACCTTGGCTGCTTCCTTCAAGTCTCTGGCCCCCTGAGTCTTCTTAATCACATCCCCTGTCACAGATAAGCCCTGGATCCTGTCTGCAATTGTAGATTTACAAGCAGTGAGAGAGCTGCTGCGAGGAGCCCCTGCATTCAATGAGGATCGCTTCCCCTGAGGTGGAGGGAGTGAGGGAGCAGGGCCCCCTGCCTCCATTGCTGCAGGCTTGGGTCTTGTTCCTGTGCTGCTGGGTGCTGCCAGGTATTTAGTGATACCTGCTCCTCCAGGGCCCACTACAGGCTCCCGGGGTGCCTGGGAACGGAGGCCAGTCTTCCCTTTCATGTAGATCCAGTTAGGCAGGCAATAAAAAGCTAAATATAGGCTGTGAGGGCCTTAGAAAACAGGAGCTCGTGGAGAGTGTGTCTTTACAGCTCCATGTCCAAGCCACTCCCCCCCGGACAACCCCTTTAAGAGTGTTCACCGAGAGTCCCATCTCCACCCCTTTTTGTAGAAAAGCTAAAATTAAGTTAATAAGAGCAGCCCCCTCCGCATCTGCTCCTGTGACGGACAAGAATTTTGCCCAAGTTCTATGGTAAATACGGGAAGTCACAGGTTTCCTAGATTTCAGCAGAGTGTCTGAGAGTGCAACCGTGAACCCCTTATTCCTCAAAATACGCCTTTCAAGTTCCAGGCAGTCAGGTGTAATCGGTCCACCTGTGGGTGATGAACCGGCCCCTGGGAGAGGACGTCTGGAAGATCCGGAAGTACTCAAGGATCGGATACTGACATCTGTTGGAACCAGAAGAACCACGGCCTCCTCAACCCCCTTCTGGCCATCAATATCACTCGTGCCTGATCCTCTCGAATTTTACGGAGGACTGTCGGTATTAAGACCAGAGGGGGAGAGGCATAGGCTAGCCTGAAATCCCAGGGGATCAGGAGTGCATCTGTGGCACCCTGCCATTACAGGCAGCCACAGAACCACCTAAAACATGGATGGATTTCCACAGTAGATACTCACATACACTCAACATCTTCCACCCCAGACCTGTAGGGGCAGCTCTACTTGCTGCCTTAAGCAAGATCCTCCAATAAATATCGGTGCTGGGTGTGGAGTTAGTTATAGTGTGCAGTCGCTATGAGAACTGTGAAGACGTCCTGGTATGTCGGAGCCGTGCTAGGCCTGAGCCAGTTGACCGGTAGCAAGCCTAGCCGCTGTGAGGGCCCTAAGAGTGAGGTTGAGGGCAAGGCAGAAGAAGTAAGCGCATACTGGGGGCAGAGAAGCCATACCGGCTCACCCCAGAAAGTAACCAGGACACCAGAGTCCGAGTCTGCAGGAGAGCACCTAGCCCAGCAGAAACACCTGTTCACCGAGGAGACTCCAGTCTCCAGGACACCTGTACGGCCACCAAGAAGGGAGCCAGGCACCGCAGGAGAAGTGATAGCGGTAGTCCACACAGAGGTTTCCCACCACACAACGCAGGTGACAGAGACACAGAGGAGGCCAGGCCTAGTTTTACATGGGTCAGAGGCTTCACCAAGGGAAAAGTGACAAGGAGGCCTTATACCCACTCACTGTGGAGACCCAGAAGTGTTTCCCGACCACCGGAGTGTACCCTGGACAGTATCTTCAATATCACCAGTAAAGGTACAGAAACAACCCTCAGTGTGTGTCGGTCTCTTCAACCCTGACCTTGTCCAGCCCAGGGACTGTAGCAGCAGCTCGGCTGCCTAGCCACCTCCCTGTGCAAGTCCCGGTCACCTCATCACAACCCCGGGGACCTGCTCCGCCTGTGGGGAGCTACACCATCCAGATACCCATCAGTGCTGGTGCCATCACCAGAAACCACGAGACATATAATAAATCTTTATTTATATAACGCCATCATATTCCGCAGCGCTTTACAATACAGTGGGTAATAGACGAAAATGCACAGTATAATGCAGTAAGAAAATACACAATATAATACAGTAATTCCAGTAGAGAAATAATACAGTACAATAATAGGAAACAATACATTAAGCAGAGAATCCATGTAAAAAATACAACACAATAGATAAAGTAAAAGTAAGGGTGACCCTGCTCAAAAGAGCTTACAATCTACAACGAGATAGGGGTTACACAAAGTGCAGGGGCTTATTACACTGATGGTCCAGGCATCTTGAGGAAATGGGGGATAGAAGTAAAGTTACATGAATGGTCACCAGACAATCTGTGTAGACCTTTTGGGTTTGGTGGAATTTGAAGAAGAGTTATGTCGAGAGAGATAGTGAATGGGCTATGTACAGTACAAAGGAATTTTATTAGGGAGTACGATAGGCTGCCTTGAAAAGATGTGTTTTTAGTAAGCGTCTGAAGCCATGCAAGTTGTGGATAGTCCTGATTTCTTGGGGAAGAGCATTCCAGAGAATTGGTGCAGCTCGGGAGAAGTCTTGGAGCTGGGAGTGGGAGGATAGGATTGGTGCAGATAGTGATACTTGAGTGATACTTGAGAAAGGCGCAATTAGCGCTGAAACGCGTTGTGGAGATTGGGAATCCTACATTCAACTAATAAAGCCTAGAGGTAATTATCTATTGAGCGGTGTCCCTGATTTTACCTTGAGCGCTGATTACATATCACTTTCTACCTTGAATGGCACAGAGCAGAGGCATCTGAGTATCGATTGGCCAGGTAGGTGATCCTGGCTGCTGCATTAAGGATGGACTGTAGAGGGGAAAGTTTAGAGAGGGGGAGACCAATTAATAGAGAATTGCAATAATCAAGGCGGGAGTGGAATAGGGCCATGGTAAGGGTTTTAGTTCTTTCCATGGTGAGAAAGGGGCGGACTCTAGAGATGTTCTTCAGGTGTAAGCGACAAGAGCAGATGAGAGATTGTATATAGGAGGTGAAGGAGAGACACCCAGACAGCGAGCCTGCTGCCTAGGTGTTATCGTGGTACCGCACACTGAGAGACAGATGTCAGGTTTAGGGAGGTCAGTGGAGGACGGGAGCATAAGAAGTTCAGTTTTGGAAAGGTTGAGTTTTAAATAGAGAGCCGACATGATATTGTAAACTGCAGCTAGACAGTCATTGGTGTTCTTTAAAACTGCAGGGCTAAGGTCAGGGGCTGAAGTGTATAATTGTGTGTCGTCAGCATAAAGATGGTACTGGAAGCCAAATCTACTGATGGTCTGTCCAATCGGGGCCGTGTAGAGAGAGAAGAGGTCCAAGGACTAAACCCTGAGGGACCCCAATAGTGAGAGGAAGGGGGTGGAGGGGGAGTGGAGCCACCAAATGATACACTGAAAGAACGGTCAGAAAGATAGGAGGAGAGCCAGGAGAGAGTCGTGTCCTTCATACCAATGGAGTGCAACATAGAGAGTAGGAGATGGTGGTCAACAGTGTCAAAAGCTGCAGGGAGATCAAGAAGAATAAGTAGAGAGTGGTCACCATTACGTTTTGCTGTCAGAAGGTCATTGGTCACTTTGATGAGGGCAGTTTCTGTAGAGTGTAGGGGGCGGAAGCCAAACTGTAATGGATCTAGAAGAGAGTGAGCGGTGAGGTAACGGGTGAGGCAGGAGAAGACCAGGTGCTCCAGGAGTTTAGAGATGAAGGGGAGATTGGAGACTGGTCTGTAGTTATTTGATGCAGGATGGGTCAAGAGAAGCTTTCTTTAATAATGGAGTAAGGATAGAGTGTTTGAAGGAGGAGGGGAAGATGCCAGAAGAGAGGGAGAGGTTGAAGATTTTGGTTAGGTGAGTGGTGACGAGCGGACAGAGAGACTGGAGTAGGTGTGAAGGAAAGGGGTCAGTGTTGCATGTAGTGGGACGAAGAGGAAGAGAGGAGCCTGGAGACTTCTTCTTTTGTGACTGGGTCGAATGTGGAGAGTGAGCTGGAGGAGATGTGGGGAAGAATGGGAGTGTCAGCGCTTGGAGGCTGGGAGCTGATTTCCTGGCGGATGTTGCCTATTTTCTCCATAAAGTAAGAGGCCAGATCATCAGCACAGAGGTCAGTGATGGGGGCCTGCACATTTATCCCTTTTACCCCTAATTTTTTAAAGCTGACCACCGGGGCTACAGGTCCGGGGGGCCACCAGTGACATCCCCCTTTTACAATAAAGCCCGGGTACCGAGTTCCCACAGGCCCCTGGGTGAAACACATCTACCGCCACTGGATGATCCCTGGGATCCAGGGAGTAAAACCGATCCACTTGTCGGTTCCCCGTGTTGCAAACAAATCTATGGAGGGGGCTCTCCACATGTCCGTGATCTGGTGAAATACTGACTGATTCAGAACCCACTCGCCCTGGTGAAGGTGTATGCGGCTGAGGAAATCCGCTTTGTCGTTTTCTTTTCCTCTGATATGTACTGCCGATATGGAGGCTAGAAGAGTTTCCGCCAGCAAGAGGATTCGTTCTGCTACTTCCATCAGTGCTTTCGACTTTGTCCCCCCTTGGCGGTAGATATAGGCAACTGTCACCCGATTATTGGACAGGACTTTTGCATGATGACCCTCTAATGCTGGTAGACAACCCGCTATGGCACGTTCCACTGTTACCAACTCGCTCAAGAAAATAGTATGGCACCTGATATGTGTCTGAATGGGTTCAGTTGATTGGGTTTATCCGATCAACAGTATGTAATGGTGGAGTTAGAAACTGATATAAGTCACATTATTGAGTGGGGAAAAGGAGAAACATGTGGTTAGTTGTTAAGTGCGGCGGCACAATAAACTTGGCTTGGTGACATGGTAGGATCTCTATATAAACTGCATAGATGATTACCGCTTTACACAGGTCCCTCCCTATGGTGACTCAGTTGCGCGCATGCGCGCCCAGAGGTGTCTACGCCTTGCGTCTCAGAATGTTCACTGCACATGATGAGCAGCGTTACCAGGGTAACGTCATTGCGTGGCATAGAGGCGTTGGGGCGACGTGGACATGTCATAGGGATACGTGGCGGAGACACAGCTGGACCGGCAGCGTGGCGGGCGGGCTGATGCGGGCACAAACAGGGTATAAATGGGACTTGGAAGGGACATAGACACTGTGAC
The DNA here is from genome assembly GCA_033576535.1 of Allobates femoralis. Taxonomy (NCBI): domain Eukaryota; kingdom Metazoa; phylum Chordata; class Amphibia; order Anura; family Aromobatidae; genus Allobates; species Allobates femoralis. Next base: position 54,241,094 of record JARQOC010000008.1, on the reverse strand, counting down.
CCTTGAGGAAGGAATACACCCAAACAGCGTTGGGAACACGGTCGGCGCTGTGGGTCCTTACTGTCCAGCACACATGGGTAAGCTTACTACTCTGTAACTTGGATGATTGAGATGTAACTACTCAGGTTCCAGTACATGTAAATTGTTTGGGAAGGAATGAACAGACTGTGGTTTCTGTCTCCCAATTGGGAGGACTGTAGTTAGACCTCTATACCTGATGGCGAGAGGTTAATTGTCCCCATTGCTTACTACCATTGTGATTGTGCACTTTAGAGTAACACACATGTTGAGGGTTAGTGTATGGATGAGAACGCACACCTGACATGATAATGTGATTTTTCTGTGATTTGGATAATTGTAAGGATATCACATCTCCAGACCATTACATTGGCCTTATTTGTACACCCCAGTAAGATCCCCTGTGTGAGATTGACCATCTTTGGTCTTTTTTTCTGAAGATAAATAATCTTTGCAATACAAGAACTCCATTGTGCTTTGCATAATTTAAAGTTAACAGGAGTGTATATATACAGAAATCCTACAGATGAGGGTGAGGTATGCAGTGCATAGTGATTGGGACCTGCCTCTTGTTTCTATTCTCTCATGTTGGAGGAACTGACTGTCAGAGCCTCTGACCAATCCCCCTGAAGGATCTCCTGATCTACATGGGCTCCCCATCCTGAGGGACTGGCATCTGTCGTGACCACTTTGGTAGCAGGGGACCACCAGGGAACCCCTGTGGACAGTACCACCTTGTTCAAACACCAATGAAGAGATTGGAGGGTAGCTGGTTGTAAGGTCAGTTTGCCTCTAGATTCTGACCCAGGACTTCTTGGTGTTTGAGAATGTCCCACTGTAGAGTCCTGGTATGAGCCTGGGCCCTAAGTACTCCCGGAATGCACGCTGTGAGAGAGCCCAGTAAGGACATGGCCCGTCTTAAGGCTTAGTTACACACACATATCTGTGCAGAGATTGGTCAGAGATCTCTGGTTGCAGTGAAATCATGGACATATTGTTACATTTGTTCACGGCCACAAAATGGAACAATGTGTCCATGGTTTCACTGCAACCAGAGATCTGCGAACAATGTCTGCACAATTATCTGTGTGTGTAACTGGGCCTTTACAGTCATGGTCGGAAAATCGATAGCATGTTGAAAAAGGGACTGAAAGTTCATAATCTTGTCTGGTGGGAGACGACAATCTTGTATGGTGGAGTCCAATAGGACACAGAGGATAATCTGGGATGTTGATGGAGTCAGTTTGGATTTGTCCATGTTGATGAGCCACCCCAGATTGGTCAACATGCGGAGAACCCAATGGACTTGGGCTGCACAATGTTGGGCTGTCGTCCCTGTGATCAAAAAATCATCCAGGTATGGCACAATCAGGACATTCTGCTCCCTGAGGGGGGGCCGAGACTTCTGAGATCATTTCTGTAAAAACCCAAGGAGCGACCGCTATGCCGAACGGCAGGGCACGATACTGGAAGTGAAGGATTTGGGAGTTCATCTGAACCGCCACCCGGAGGTACTGTTGGGACTGAAGACATATAGGAACATGATAATATGCGTCCTTCAAATCCAGGACTGCCATGTGGCAACCTGGAAAGAGCATTCTGACTGCAGACGCAATTGACTCCATCTTGAAAGTGGCACCTGTAGGAAATTGCCCAGATTTTTTAAATTGAGAATCGTCTGGAAAGAACCGTCTGGTAATACCCCGTCCCCTCTTCCTGGGTCGGAATCCGTACTAGGACAGCCTTGTCCACGAGACTGCAGATCTCGCTTTCCAGTGCCCGCTGCTCGACCCGCTATGACCTGGGAGGTGACCAGGAATCTGGATGGAGGAAGATGTGGAAACCAGAGTCTCAGACCAGATCTTATGATGTCCAGAATCCACGTGCTGGATGAAATTTGAGCCCAGGCAGGAAAGAAGAAAGAGAGTCGTCCTCCCACCTGGGGAAGAGCGTCACTTGGAGGACTTCTTGGAATCACGGGAGGGCCCCTTGAACATGAACCCCCTTCCTCCTTTCATCCGGTCACACCAACTAGACTGGTCTTTTTTTCGGGGAGTATTTTCTGGAATAACGTCTACTCCAAAAGGGACGCTTAAAAGAAGAAAAGGATAATTCCGGAAATGTCTTCATTTTATCCCCAGCTTTCTACAAGAGGTCGTCTAGGGCTGTGCCAAACAAATATTCACCCTCGCAGGGAAGAAGACTCAACTTAGTTTTAGTCTGTAGATCACCCGGCCAATTCATTAACCACACGCCCTCCTGGCTGCATTGGAGGAAGCTGCGGATCTGGCTGTCAGCATGGTGGAGTCTGCCGCTCCCTGCATATCGGGAACGGAGGCCAGAATTTCCTCTTTAGACACCTTATTTTTTAGTTGGGAAACCAGTTGATCCAGCCACACCATCAGAGATCCAGATGCACAGATAGCTGCGAGGCCTGGTCTCAGAGCACCGGCTGAAGTCTCCCAAGTATTTTTAAGGAATTGGTCAGCCTTTTTATCAAGGGGATCCTTTAGGGTGCCCATGTCCTCAAATGGTGAGGCATATCTTTTCGACACCTTAGCCACCGCTATGTCTAATTTGGGCGCTTTATCCCATGATGAGCAAGATGTGTCTTCAAAAGGATATTTGCACTAAAGAGGACCTGTCACCAACCATGCATGGTGATCTAATTACAGCACTGGATGCAACATATCTGCTGCATTCAGGCAAGGGGTCCCCCAGCACTTGAGCCCCCCTGTACCCCGAGATAATACACATTGAAAGCTTACATTGTGGAGCCAAGTAGGAGGTGGCTTGTGACTGGAGCCAAAGGGCAGTTTCACGCCCCCTGTATGTTTAATCCGCCCACCGCCGCCTCCCTGATGCCGATCATTGTCTCCCTCGCCTGCTGCATAGTACACAGAGCTTATTGCAGTGCTGGCCACTTTGCCCCGCCTCCTGCAGTGACATCACCGCCTTTCCCCGCCCTGCTCCATGGTTAATCCCCTGAACATTAAGTCCAATTTAGATGGCTGCAACTTCTCCTCAAGCCCCATGGTGGCTCGGATTGCTTTAACCAAACCGCCCACATCTTCCACTCAAAAACAATGGCATCTACCGGATTCTTCATCAGAAGAGGAAGCTGAAGAACCTTCACACTCCCCTTCGGATCTATCAGAGTCAACCAAGGGCTGGGGTGGAACATTACAGGCAGATGATTGCTGCTGTCCCTGAGTAAAGGACTTAAAGGCATTCTCCACCTGGGTTGTGATTAAGGTCTGTAAACCTAAACTGAGGTGCAGGAGAGGTTCCGCCTTTTGTATCTCAGAGGTTTCCTGTCTTGGATGGGCGTTCCTCTCTCTCAGGTGGTGCAGTCGTGGCGATGATGGAAAAACTCTGTCTCCTCCGTAATGGTCTGCTCTACACAAGCCCTACACAGCTTTTTTGCCCAGGCCACCCGGAGTGCACACCCGCAGAGCCTACACTGTAAGTTTTTGGATTTAGCTGATGCCTTCCTGGACTTTTGCAGTGTCCAAGGTAAGAAAAAATACAGAACAGAAAGACATTCAGTAAAGTGACATTATCGGAGTTCTCTCACCCATCAGATGTGAAGAGGTACCGGAGGCGGGGAAGGACCCTTGCCCTGCGACAATTCTCCTCTGGCGGCCTCATGGGAAGAATGACTGCTGCTGCGGCGGGACTTCTTCTTCTCTGTCTCCAGTGGAGGGGCCTCCGTTCCACTCATCCTGCTGCTGAACTTCTCCAAGGGCAAGGAAGCGCATGGAGCACTGAGGCACATCTCCCATTCAAACTTCACGCCCTTATGTAAGCTCTCGGTCTCCCAGCCACGTCACCACCACCCTGGCTCAACCCGGAAGTCCAGGTTCATCACCTGACCGGCCACGTCATTGGGACTGCCCCCTGACATCAGCGGCGGTCGCCAATCAGCGGGCGCCACTGTGCATGACCTCATAGGGCCGCCCCCGGAAATCCGCACTCAGCACCCGACACGTGCACAGTCCCGGACACCCAGCGGCACCGTTTTCAGCCTGGCGCCGCCAGACAGGAGGCCCCAGAAGCCCGCCAGAGCTTCCTATCCAAGAGCCGCAGCCTCGGTGTCCAGACCAACGGGGCCCAAACCGGCCACCCCGCGCCGCACCGCATCCCTCTAGATAAGACCCCCTAGGGCCCCCTGGGATCCAGCCGCACGGTCCTCCATGCAGCCCATCTGAAACCACCGTTCCTGAGGCTCCCCATTCAAGGACCCAATTGACATAGGTAGACGAACTGCCCCTTTCAAAGCCTGATGGTTCCCTGTCCTCGGAGGGCGGATCCCTCTCTCGTTCTGGGTGTTGTCATAACCGATCGATAAAAAAAGATTTTTCTCACAAAATGTTGTTTTAGTATTAAATATTTTCATGTTGCAGAGCACGATCGCTCCAATCAGGGCTGGAGGGGGTGACCCTGCCTCTCCTGAGCTCCAGCCTATGATCGGTCCTGTTGTAGCACTTGTCATAGTCGGATTGCAATGTTTCAGGCAATTTCATTGCCTGGAACATTAGAATCACTGTGATTGGCTGTTTATAATTGAACAGCTAATCACAGCGATCATAGTTGGGGGTGGCACCGCCTCCGACCCCCGAGGTCAAGCTTCGATCTCCTGCTGCTGAAATTAAAAGGCACCGGACCGCGGATCACCGTTATGGTACCTTTACACGCGCGCTACTGGAAGGTGGCTGCTACTGGAAGGTGGCTACAACCGGGTACATGAGAAAAATGTATCTTGCACCGCCAATTCAACCCGTGGTAGCGGCGTCTGAAGACGGTTGTAACCACCCGCCAGTAGCGGCACCTGTTTCCGAGCACTGCTCTAAAACAGGTGGCTACCCAGGCGATTGTAGCGACCTGTATCGGCGTGTAAAGAAGCAACAGAAGGGATGTCTGGACACCAGGCTATGTACCTGGTATATAGCTAGGGCGTGACACAGGCTCCGGGTTACCGCGCCCCATCAGCGATCATTGGAGGGAGCTCCTGCGTTACGATTGGTAGTCGCTGCATAGGGAGGCATATTTAAGGAGCTGACCAGTCACACTACACAATTGCTCGAGCGTCATGTATTAATCAGCCTCCTGCGCTGGCTGGCCAATCATGATACTATTGCTTTGTCCTATCAGCGTACGGACGTCTAGTAATCCACAATTGTGGCACGCCTATGTGTTGTCCCTGCTGCACCAGGTCCGCCCATATTAGCTTGTTGTAGCAGTGTGTAAATGAGGTAAGGTGCTCTGCAGAAGGTAACTTGAGACACCCAGTGGTGTATCCAGAGATAGATGTAACCTACCGTAGCGCACCTTGTTGCGGCGTGTAAAGGTGGAGCGATTACCGTTTGCAGCCGTTTGTGCGTGCTCGTGCACGTGAAGTAGCCGGTTGTAGCCAACATCCAGTAGCGGCGTGTAAAGGTACCCTTACTGTGACTGCAGTGCCGCATTTTACCCATGATTTTCTTATATGTCCAAGACTGACCTAAGACGTATGGGTACTACTAAGGTAGTGAAGGAGTTATATGCCTTCAGGTGGGGGGATGGCCAGGGCCTGAGACCCCCCAACTGCTGTATAGTCAGCTGAGAGGTGCAGAGCAGCTTGTGAGGTCGGAGCACAGAACAGGGAACGGGTTACATAGAAGATACAAAATCCAACACATCATTGTACCAAGCGGAGAATAAGTGAGTGTAGAGGCCACTACTCACCTGGGCGGTGATCTGTAGGGATCTCCTCTGTCCTCCGCTCATCATCCCTCACATAGGTCTCTGGAGGATTAATATGGGGCAGATCTTCACCCTGAAACAAAGATTGTAAAAGTCACAGACAGATGGAGAAGTCCCATCTGTGATCAGCTGTAATCTGCCATCTCCACCCATCTCATTACGCAAGTATAACACATCTAATAGTGGGGGAGAAAACAAGACTGAGACAAGATCTTCACAGCCGTCTACACATCATAGGGAGATCTCATCACACCTTCTCTCCATCTACCTGATCATCCGGAGGAACATCGGGATCTTCTGGATTACAGTCCTGTGGGAGAAGAGGACGGGGACATCTCTCTGGTGTTGTCCTCTTACTGGATAGACCTGGAGGAGACACATACAGGACTGAATACATTCTTTACATACAGATCATTATAGGCCGTGTGTATTTAGTCCTATTACCTGGTGATGTGAGGGGATCCTTCATCATGACTATGTCCTTGTACAGATCTCTGTGTCCTTCTAAATACTCCCACTCCTCCATGGAGAAATAGACGGAGACGTCCCGACACCTTATAGAAACCTGACACATACAATGATAGCGTGGTCATCATTCCCCCATCCCTTCATAGCGTTACTGTATAATGTCCCAGCAGCAGCATTCCCAGCAGTGTCACCTCTCCAGTCAGCAGCTCAATCATCCTGTAGGTGAGTTCTAGGATCTTCTGCTCATTGATGTCCTCATGTATCAGGGGGTGAGGTGGAGGCCCTGTAATTGGGCTCAGGACTCTTCCCTCACACACGGGGTCCGGACAGCGCCCTCTAGAGGTCTTCACCACTGTGTAATCCTGGTTATGGAGAGAAACATTAATATATCTCACTCCAGACATTTCCAGAGTCCTCATGTGGCACCATTGTGGGGGATTGCCACAGGATCCACCGGTGCAAGGAGGGAATTACACCTTGGTTCGCACAGCACATCACACCTTCCACCCCAGACCTGAAGGGGGAGCTCTACTAGCTGCCTTAAGCTAGTTCTCCTTTAAAACATCCAGGCTTGCGGGGAGGAATTAGTTGGAGTCAGGAGAGCTGGAGTGAGGAGCTGGTCGCTGGGAAGGAACCAGGCCCAGACCCAGGGACCACTGACCGCTGTGTTGCACACTAGGGAAAGGGTAAGAGGCAAGCGGAAGAGACAGGGAATCAAGAAAAGGGAACCGGTTACTACAGCCCTTTAGTAGACCCGGACACCGGAGTCCGACACTGTAATCATTTATTGCTGCAGCCAAAGCCCGGAAGACTCAGGAGAAGTTCAACCCTGAAGAGAACAAGTAAGAGACGCTAAACTGACCAAGCACAGGACCAGGGGTCGCAGGAGACACAGGGACCCCACAGTAGGACCTCATTGTCAGGACAAAGCCCAGAGAGGGAGAAGAAGCGGTGGGTTCAGGCTCAGGCAGGACTTACCCCAAACCACAGACACAGAGGAGGCCTCATAACTTTCTACGGTGGAAGTCCCAAGTTGCACCGGGGACCTGGTTATTACTCTGCACTGTACCTGTTACCCTGTCACCAGTAAAAGGTACCGAAACAACAATCCCTGTGTGTGTGCCTGTCTGACCACCGCAATTCACCGCCTTTTCTGCAAAAATGCAACTACTACTCCCCTCATCCGTCCCCGCTGCCCTGAGGTAAAGCTCCACCTGTGGGGAGCTGTACCACACTCTGCTGCACCCACCATCACGCCAGCGGCCGGCTGCAGCGCTGGTATACCCGCTACCAGGTACCATAGGTGGCGTCACGTTATCAATCCTCTTATCCCCCACCGTTCCCCGCCATTGAGGGTCCAGGGCACGGGACCGGGGATCGACCAGCCGTGATTCCCCATCGAAGCCGCCGTCAGCCCCGGTCCCCGAGTACCCCCTACCCTGCCGACCGCCTCAATCCCCTCTCCAGTTCTGTCCATAGATAAGAATGATGTGATGTGACATCTCTCACCTCTCCAGTAACAAGGGAGAGGATCTCTAGGGTGAGGGGTAAGATCCTCTCCGCCATCTTGTCCCTGCCCAGATCCATCATTGATGGTCAATCAGGAGAATTCTCTTCTATAGAAGATGTGAGAGGATCCGAGATTGTAGAGACCTGAATGGGAGAAGAGACGATGGAACATCAGAGAGATCCTGGGAATAATACAATTACTGGAGACTCCATCACTGCAGGCAGAAATGATGGGGACAAGTGTGGAGCAAGACGACACCTCGTACACACAGCTCCGCTCCGCACACCTCATACACACAGCACACACAGCTCTGCTCCGTACACCTCCTACACAAAGCTCCGCTCCGCACAACTCGTACACACAGCACACACGGCTCTGCTCCGTACACCTCCTACACACACAGCACACACAGCTCCGCTCCGTACACCTCATACACACAGCTCCGCTCCGTACACCTCATACACACACACGGCTCCGCTCCGTACACCTCATACACACAGCTCTGCTCCGTACACCTCATACACACAGCTCTGCTCCGTACACCTCATACACACAGCTCTGCTCCGTACACCTCATACACACAGCACACACAGCTCTGCTCCGTACACCTCCTACACACAGCACACACGGCTCCGCTCCGTGCACCTCATACACACAGCTCTGCTCCGTACACCTCATACACACAGCACACACAGCTCTGCTCCGTACACCTCCTACACACAGCACACATGCCGCTCCGTACTCCTCCTACACACAGCACACACGGCTCCGCTCCGTACACCTCGTACACACAGCACACACGGCTCCGCTCCGCACACCTCGTACACGCAGCTCCTCTTATACCTTATACCCCACAGCCCTGGGGAGCATCAGATACACAGCTCAGCAGACAGTATCACACAGGATAGGATTAGATACACAGCTCAGCAGACAGTATCACACAGGAGATGATTAGATACACAGCTCAGCAGTTTCACACAGGAGAGGATTAGATACACAGCTCAGCAGACAGTATCACACAGGATAGGATTAGATACACAGCTCAGCAGACAGTATCACACAGCATAGGATTAGATACACAGCTCAGCAGACAGTATCACACAGGAGAGGATTAGATACACAGCTCAGCAGACAATATCACACAGGATAGGATTAGATACACAGCTCAGCAGACAGTATCACACAGGATAGGATTAGATACCAGCTCAGCACACAGTATCACACAGAGAGGATTAGATACAGCTCAGCAGACAGTATCACACAGGATGGATTAGTTTACAGCTCACACAGACAGATATATCACACACAGGAAGGATTAGATACACAGCTCAGCAGACAGTATCACACAGGAAGGATTAGATACAGCTCAGCAGACAGTATCACACAGGATAGGATTAGATACAGCTCAGCAGACAGTATCACACAGGATAGGATTAGATACACACTCAGCAACAGTATCACACAGGATAGATTAGATACAGCTCAGCAGACAGTATCACACAGGAGAGATTAGATACAGCTCAGCAGACAGTATCACACAGAGAGATTAGATACACAGCTCAGCAGACAGTATCACACAGGAGGATTAGATACAGCTCAGCAGACAGTATCACACAAGGAGGATTAGATACAGCTCAGCACACAGTATCACACAGGAGGATTCAATACAGCTCAGCAGACAGTATCACACAGGATAGGATTAGATACACAGCTCAGCACACAGTATCACACAGAGAAGGATTAGATACAGCTCAGCAGACAGTATCACACAGGAGAGGATTAGATACAGCTCAGCAGACAGCTATCACACAGGAGAGGATTAATACAGCTCAGCAGACAGTATCACACAGGAGGATTAGATACACGCTCAGCAGACAGTATCACACAGAGAGGATTAGATACAGCTCAGCAAGACAGTATCACACAGGATAGGATTAGATACACGCTCAGCAACACAGTATCACACAGGACAGGATTAGATACACAGCTCAGCAGACAGTATCACACAGGATAGGATTAGATACACAGCTCAGCAACAGTATCACACAGGAAGAATTAGATACAGCTCAGCAGACAGTATCACACAGGAAGGATTAGATCACAGCTCAGCAGACAGTATCACACAGGAGAGGATTAGATACACTCTCAGCATGAGCAGTATCACACAGGGAAGGAATTAGGATACACAGCTCAGCAACAAGTATCACACAGGATAGGATTAGATACACAAGCTCAGCAGACAGTATCACACAGGAGTAGGATTAGATACAGCTCAGCAGACAGTATCACACAGGAAGATTAGATACAGCTCAGCAGACAGTATCACACAGGATGAGGATTAGATACAGCTCAGCACACAGTATCACACAGGGGATTAGATACACACAGCTAGCACGACATAGACTTAATACACAGGATAAAGGATAGATTAGATAACAGCTCAGCACACAGTATCACACAGGACAGGATCAGATACAGCTCAGCAGACAGTATCACACAGGAGATAGGATTAGATCACAGCTCAGCAACAGTATCACACAGGATAGGATTAGATACAGCTCAAGCAATGACAGTAAAAGGTATCACACAGGAGAGGATTAGATACAGCTCAGCAGACAGTATCACACAGGATAGGATTAGATACAGCTCAGCAGACAGTATCACACAGGATAGGATTAGATACAGCTCAGCACACAGTATCACACAGGATTACATACAGCTCACAGAACAGTATCACACAGGATGGATTAGATACAGCTCAGCACACAGTATCACACAGGATTACATACAGCTCAGCAGACAGTATCACACAGGATAGGATTAGATCACAGCTCAGCAGACAGTATCACACAGGAGAGGATCAGATACAGCTCAGCAGACAGTATCCACACAGGAGAGGATTAGATACACAGCTCAGCACACAGTATCACACAGGATAGGATTAGATACAGCTCAGCAGACAGTATCACACAGGAGAGGATTAGATACAGCTCAGCAGACAGCATCACACAGGAGAGGATTAGATACAGCTCAGCAGACAGTATCACACAGGAGGATTAGATACACAGCTCAGCAGACAGTATCACACAGGATAGGATTAGATACAGCTCAGCAGACAGTATCACACAGGATAGGATTAGATACACAGCTCAGCAGACAATATCACACAGGACAGGATTAGATACACAGCTCAGCAGACAGTATCACACAGCATAGGATTAGATACACAGCTCAGCAGACAGTATCACACAGGACAGAATTAGATACAGCTCAGCAGACAGTATCACACAGGATAGGATTAGATACAGCTCAGCAGACAGTATCACACAGGATAGGATTAGATACACAGCTCAGCAGGCAGTATCACACAGGGAAGGATTAGGTACACAGCTCAGCACACAGTATCACACAGGATAGGATTAGATACACAGCTCAGCAGACAGTATCACACAGGAGAGGATTAGATACAGCTCAGCAGACAGTATCACACAGGATAGGATTAGATACAGCTCAGCAGACAGTATCACACAGGATAGGATTAGATACAGCTCAGCACACAGTATCACACAGGATTAGATACAGCTCAGCAGACAGTATCACACAGGATAGGATTAGATACAGCTCAGCAGACAGTATCACACAGGATAGGATTAGATACACAGCTCAGCAGACAGTATCACACAGGACAGGATTAGATACAGCTCAGCAGACAGTATCACACAGGATAGGATTAGATACAGCTCAGCAGACAGTATCACACAGGATAGGATTAGATACAGCTCAGCACACAGTATCACACAGGATTAGATACAGCTCAGCAGACAGTATCACACAGGATAGGATTAGATACAGCTCAGCAGACAGTATCACACAGGATAGGATTAGATACAGCTCAGCACACAGTATCACACAGGATTACATACAGCTCAGCAGACAGTATCACACAGGATCGGATTAGATACAGCTCAGCACACAGTATCACACAGGATTACATACAGCTCAGCAGACAGTATCACACAGGATAGGATTAGACATACCTCCCAACCTTTGAAGAAGAGAAAGAGGGAAAATGTGTGCGGCGCGCTCTGCGCGCCGCGGCAAATTTTAGGCCACACCCCTGACCATGCCCATTTCACAACTAGCCACACCCATATCCACACCCAAAGCACACCCATTCAGCACTGCTGGCCACACTGTTTCATAAACAATAATTATAAACAGAAAAAAATAAATTTATTTACAAATGAATTAAAGTATTAATGCAAACTTGGTAAAAATATTTCTTTTAAATTAGAATGTAAAAGCTGCAGATTACATAACAGCTCCACTCTATTAGATAAATTATCTTTAACAATCTTGTGCTTTTGGTTAATGGGAGGAATTAGAGAATAGTTGACTTATTTTTCTGTATATCTGCTGAAATCATGAGGAGCATTAGGGCCGCTTCACACGGCAGTGTGATCCGATCTGGTTCTATCCGGGATGCCCTAAACAGCCACGGACCGGATCAGCACATAGGACTGGGGGGCCAATATGCCCCCCGGTCCGGTGTGCAGCCGCACGCAGCTGCGGTCCTCACCTATCAGCAGTGGGAACTGCGTGCGGCTGCACACCGGACCGGGGGGCATATTGGCCCCCCAGTCCTATGTGCTGATCCGGTCCGCGGCTGTCTGGGGCATCGCGGACAGAACCAGACCGGATCACACCACAGTGTGAAGCGGCCCTTACCTTCACCTCTCTCAACAGTGAGTTCAAATTAAGCAGAATGACCGGTTGGAGTGTCTGTGACTACAAATCGGCAGCGGGCAGAACAGACAGACAGACTTGCCTGTCAATTCTAAAGGTACCGTCACACGTGTCAATATTGCATGCAATTTCACTTGCAACTTACTGGTTGCAGTGAAATCATGGACACATTGTTACATTGTACACAGTCACAAAATTGTGCAATGTGTCCATGATTTCACTGCAGCCAGCAAGTTGGTCAGAAGTTGGTCAGATAAATTGGTGTGTGTAAAGTGGCCCTTAGGAGTTCTGGCCCCTACAGAGCAGTTATCGGCTCCTAATCACCTGGTTCCCTGCATTACACACAGTTGTGTTACATTGTCACCTGTATAAAGACTCCTGTCGAGACACTCAATGAATCAGTCACCTCTAGAGATGAGTGAGTATACTCGTTACTATTCGGTACTTGCCGAATAGTACGGTACTCGGGCTACTCGTTACTCTGCGAGTTTCCTTGCGATTACTTGCTAAGTAACGAGTACAATGTAAGTCAATGGGAAATGCGAGTAATTCCTCAGCTGCCGGACCCTATAAAGAGGTCTGGCAGCAGAGGAAAAGGCTGCAATGGCCACGTTTGTTTAAAATCCGGCAGTAAAAAGCTGCTGGGTTTTAAGCAATCATTAAGCTCCCTACTGGCTTCCCCGCTGCCTCCCATCCCGATCCTCCGCTCCCCCCGCTGCCTCCCCACCTGATCCTAAGTTAGGACCGGGCGGGGAGTGCAACAACAGTGAGCGGGGAGCGCATGAGCCGGCCGGGGAAGCTGGCGGTGAGAAGACTTCACCGCCGGCTTTCCCGTCTGTGCTGCACTCCCCGCTCACTGATTCCCCCTCCCCGCTGCCTGGTGCTTCCATCCCCACCCGGTCCTAACTTAGGATCAGGCGGGGAGGGGGCATCAGTGAGCGGGGAGCGCATTTGACATGGGCTTCGCCGTAATTTTGTGTCCAGCCGGGTAGCTGCTAAGGTCACAGGACTACTTCACCGCATCAATGGGACAATGGATGGAGCCATGTACCGTAAAATCCTGAGTGACAACCTCATTCCCTCCGCCAGGACATTAAAAATCTGTCGTGGCTGGGTCTTCCAGCATGACAATGACCCAAAACAGCCAAGGCAACAAAGGATCGGCTCAAAGACAAGCACATTAAGGTCATGGAGTGGCCTAGCCAGTCTCCAGACCGTAATCCCATAGAAAATCTGTGGAGGAGCTGAAGCTACGAGTTACCAAGCGACAGCCTCAAAATCTTAATGATTTAGAGATGATCTGCACAGAGGAGCAGAGCAAAATTCCTCCTGACATGTGTGCAAACCTCATCATCAACTACAAGAAACATCTGACTGCTGTGCTGCCAACAAGGGTTTTGACAGCAATTATTGTATTGTTTTTCAGAGGGATCAAATAATTACTTCTGTCTTTAAAATACAAATACATTTATATAATTTAGACAATGCAATTTTCTGGGTTTTATTTTTGATATTCTATCTCTCACTCTTAAAATTAACCGACCCTTAAACTTATAGACTGTTCATGTCTTTGTCAGTGGGTAAACTTACAAAATTCGCAAGGGGTCAAATAATTATTTCTTTCACTGTATGTTGATGTGATAGCACCCTTAAAGGGGTTGTCCACTACTCACATAATCCCTTCTCAATTAATATATTGCACCTTGCCGGCATTTTTTCAGCATTATTGATGCCAGGTCTCACGTGATGTTATCTCACATGAGCTGTGCATCCAATCAGTGGGCGCTTCACTCACATTTCCTTTAAACATAACTCCGGAAAGAGTTGGAGAGCAGCAGCAGTTCTTGTTACTTCTGGCTGTCATTTTCCCCTAAAATAAGTAAAAGTGAAGTGATCCGTGAAGCAATCCCCGATGTATCATTAAATGACGGCATCACCTGGACATGAAAAGGTGCTGACAAAAACTATACATGAATTAAGGGGTTAATTGCCGCAACACTTATCATGATGTATAGGAACAAGCATATGGCTATGTTCAAGGCTATGTACAGCTAAGGTGGCATATATGATAATGGAACACAGTAAATGCTGCTATAGAATATAAAGAAAAAATGGCAGTCTTCGCTTCAACAATGGCCATTGGGGAAGAGCCCGGTAACTGCACCAAAGTGCTCTCATCCTACCGGGTCCTAACGCACTGTTGCTTCATGCGGTCTGCAATTGCTAGTCTGGGATTTTTATGCCTGTGGATTGCAATTAAAACCTGCATAAAAATCCCAGACTAGCAATTGCAGACCGCATGAAGCAACAGTGCGTTAGGACCCAGTAGGATGAGAGCACTTTGGTGCAGTTACCGGGCTCTTCCCCAATGGCCATTGTTGAAGCGAAGACTCCCATTTTTTCTTTATATTCTATAGCAGCATTTACTGTGTTCTATTATCATATATAAACCACCTTAGCTGTACATAGCCTTGAACATAGCCATATGCTTGTTCCTAGTACATCATGATAAGTGTCGCAGCAATTAACCCCTTAATTCATGCAATCCCCGATGTGTTACCCCTGTACACTCTGTTTCTAACCCCCATCCTTTGTCTTCTCTGCCTTGTGCGCTGTCCTCTGCCCTTTACACTGGCTTCTCCTGCTGTGTGCTGTCTTCTTCTCCTGTGTACTGTCCTCTTCTCCTGTGCACTGTCCTCTTCTCCTGTGCACTATCCCCCCTCCCCACACTTTCTACTCTTCCTGTGCACTGTCCCCTCTCTCCGCACTGTCTATTCTTCCTGTGCGCAGTCTCCTTTCCCCACATTGTCTTCTCCTGTGCGCTGCCCCCTTCCCTGTGCTGTCTTCTCCTGTGCGCTGTCTTCTAATCTGACGCTACAGACAGAAACCGGCCTGAGAGACTGACCTGACAATACAGACAGCGACCGGTCTGAGAGACTGACCTGACACTACAGACAGCGACCGATCTAAGAGACTGACCTGACTCTACAGACAGCGACCAGCCTGAGAGACTGACCTTACACTACAGACAGCGACTGGTCTGAGAGACTGACCTGACACTACAGACAGCGACCGGCATGAGAGACTGACCTGATACTACAGACAGCGACCGGCATGAGAGACTGACCTGATACTACAGACAGCGACCGGCATGAGAGACTGACCTGACCCTGCAGTGACCGGCCTGAGACACTGACCTGACACTGCAGTGACCGGCCTGAGACACTGACCTGACACTGCAGTGACCGGCCTGAGACACTGACCTGACACTGCAGTGACCGGCCTGAGACACTGACCTGACACTGCAGTGACCGGCCTGAGACACTGACCTGACACTGCAGTGACCGGCCTGAGACACTGACCTGACACTGCAGTGACCGGCCTAAGAGACTGACCTGACACTGCAGTGACCGGCCTAAGACACTGACCAGACACTGCAGTGACCGGCCTGAGACACTGCAGTGACCGGCCTGAGACTGACCAGACACTACAGTGACCGGCCTGAGACACTGACCTGACACTGCAGTGACCGGCCTAAGACACTGACCTGACACTGCAGTGACCGGCCTGAGACACTGACCTGACACTGCAGTGACCGGCCTGAGACACTGACCAGACACTGCAGTGACCGGCCTGAGACACTGACCAGACACTGCAGTGACCGGCCTGAGACACTGACCAGACACTGCAGTGACCGGCCTGAGACACTAATAGAATTCAAATAGAATATGCGGTTCTAAGGTAGAGCGCTGGTATGAGCGGATCCGCTTGAGGAAGACGTCTGTACGTCGAAACATGTTGTGGTCTGGAGCTTTTTATGAATAAAGTTACGGAGATAAAGATCTAAGTATCCAGTCTCATACCAGCGCTCTACCTTAGAACCGCATATTCTATTTGAATTCTATTAATCTAATTCCATTGTGGAAAGCGGTGACAGAGCTGCAGGAGGGATAGGGTTAATGGATCAACCTGGTGTTTCCTGACCTAACCCTGGAGAGAGAGTGTGGACAGCACGAGGCCAGGAGCAGAGGTGATTGAGGACACAGGAGCACTACAGATCCAAGGCTGGCAGCCTGAGCCACAAAACTACGCTCACAATCTGGTTGTGCGGATCGGGCACAACCTTTAAAGGTTAGTTTGCTTATAATACGACCGCTTTACAGACTGGAGAGGTCCACAGGTGGCGCAACACTATTTTTTCTTTTTATCGGCCTGAGACACTGACCTGACTGGACCTGCCTGAGACACTGACCTGACTGGACCTGCCTGAGACACTGACCTGACTGGACCTGCCTGAGACACTGACCTCACTGGACCTGCCTGAGACACTGACCTCACTGGACCTGCCTGAGACACTGACCTCACTGGACCTGCCTGAGACACTGACCTCACTGGACCTGCCTGAGACACTGACCTGACTGGACCTGCCTGAGACACTGACCTGACTGGACCTGCCTGAGACACTGACCTGACTGGACCTGCCTGAGACACTGACCTGACTGGACCTGCCTGAGACACTGACCTGACTGGACCTGCCTGAGACACTGACCTGACTGGACCTGCCTGAGACAATGACCTGACTGGACCTGCCTGAGACACTGACCTGACTGGACCTGCCTGAGACACTGACCTGACTGGACCTGCCTGAGACACTGACCTGACTGGACCTGCCTGAGACACTGACCTGACTGGACCTGCCTGAGACACTGACCTGACTGGACCTGCCTGAGACACTGACCTGACTGGACCTGCCTGAGACACTGACCTGACTGGACCTGCCTGAGACAATGACCTGACTGGACCTGCCTGAGACACTGACCTGACTGGACCTGCCTGAGACACTGACCTGACTGGACCTGCCTGAGACACTGACCTGACTGGACCTGCCTGAGACACTGACCTGACTGGACCTGCCTGAGACACTGACCTGACTGGACCTGCCTGAGACACTGACCTCACTGGACCTGCCTGAGACACTGACCTCACTGGACCTGCCTGAGACACTGACCTCACTGGACCTGCCTGAGACACTGACCTGACTGGACCTGCCTGAGACACTGACCTGACTGGACCTGCCTGAGACACTGACCTGACTGGACCTGCCTGAGACACTGACCTGACTGGACCTGCCTGAGACACTGACCTGACTGGACCTGCCTGAGACACTGACCTGACTGGACCTGCCTGAGACACTGACCTGACTGGACCTGCCTGAGACAATGACCTGACTGGACCTGCCTGAGACACTGACCTGACTGGACCTGCCTGAGACACTGACCTGACTGGACCTGCCTGAGACACTGACCTGACTGGACCTGCCTGAGACACTGACCTGACTGGACCTGCCTGAGACACTGACCTGACTGGACCTGCCTGAGACACTGACCTGACTGGACCTGCCTGAGACACTGACCTTACTGGACCTGCCTGAGACACTGACCTCACTGGACCTGCCTGACGATGCTGAAGTTGTAAAATATAAAAGGGAGGGGGACAAGAGGCGCAATAGTGCCCTATCACTAGTGACACTAGTGTATTGTGGTGGTGCAGTGGAGCCGCTCACCTGGTCCAGTTGTGATCCCCACAACTGGTTTGAAGGCGTTTCGGAATCAATGTTCCAAGCTGCTGCAGGACCTCCACCTACCACTGGATAGTGGTATGTTCCAAGTAAAATGATGGGAGTGATGGTGTACCACGGTCTGCGCTGCTCAGAGTTCAGAATAACTCACCAAAGAGCCAATCAAATTTCCATCCTCTTTTTCCTCCTACACGTTTCAGCGCCACACCACATTCAATAGGAACCATGCAGCCATAAAAAACTGTTTATATACACATTGGCACATCCTAAAGAGAGATCCCATCTTGAAGTCCATAATCCCTGATAAACCCGGGATAACATTTAGGAGAGCGCCAAACATAAAAAGTTTGATAGCTCCAAGTCGCCTCTCACAGCCCAAATCTAAAACAGGTTTTGTTAAAACAGTGAAAACCACTGCGAGATGTGGAAAGAAAAAGTGTCTATGTTGCAAGAGTATGCAAAAAGTATCCTCATTCAGCTCCTCTGTAACAAGCAAAACCTTCCCTATAGAACATAACATGAATTGCACAACTGACCATGTAATCTACTTATTAGAATGCCCCTGCCGTCTCCAATACGTGGGACGTACCACTAGACCACTAAATGAGAGATTGAATAAACACAGGAGCAATATAAAACATGGATTTAAGCTACATGGCGTATCATCCCATTTTGATAAACATCATAATAGAGACCCAACAGTGGTCAGAATAACCCCTATCGACCATGTACCTGCTGAGACCAATAATAGGTTCGAGGTTCTCAAAAGAAAAGAAAAATTCTGGATTTACAGCTTAAACACCCTGAAACCAAAAGGGTTAAATTTGGTTACTGAGCTAATTTAATATCTATCTTTAAACATAAAAAAACTCCCCCCCCCCCCCCTTTTGGACATATGAGGGGTTAAATAGTCGATTCATACATGTTTATTTTATTTATTTATTTATTATATGTAAAAATCCACTGTTTTTCCTATGTGATCTTTGATCTACAAGATTCATTATTCTGTTTCCAGGAGCTGCTCTTGTCTGCCCCTGGTGGCGGACATTTGCAGTCCTTTCTGCTCATAAGCTTGTAACTATGGATACTGACTCCGGGAGCCAGTTTGGGTACCATATCCAGAGCCATCTGGTGGCTGAATCATAAATTACAGTCTTTCTAAAATTAGCCTATTTATATTAAAGAGCTGCTCGTGACTGCCCCTAGGGGCGGACAATTTCAGTCCTATTCCACATACAGAGCTGTAACTATGGAAATTGTCTCCAGAGTTGAACTGGGTACCAGATCTAGCGCCATCTGCTTGCTGGATTAGGAATTGCAGTCCTTTCCATAAAAATGCACATTTCACTTTTATAGAGAGGTTTATCGCCCCTTCCTTTTTTTTCCTCTCCAAGCACTTCCACTTTACATTTTATTTAAAAAAATGTTTTAGAACTAATTTCCATTTCCTAATTACCACTAATAAAATACTATTAATACACTAGTACTATTGTTGATCACTTTTATACAGAAAATTGTATTCCTATTTTTAACTATTTATTCACAGGCACTTTTCACATGTATGTATTAATGACTCAGTATTCTTCTATTTGAGTCTATTTCACCTTCATATTATGAAGTCCTCCCCCACCATCACCATGGCTCAGTTAGGCTGCGTTCACACATTCCGTATTTTGCCGCGTTTTTTTACGCGCGCTTTTCAAAATACGCAATGTGCCTTATGTCTGCCAGCAAAGTGAATGGGAAATTCACTTTGCAGTGCAGACATTGCGTAAAAATACGCAGTGCGTTTTCCGGGAGAAAACGCAGCTCTGTAAACAATTGATATGTCAATTGTTTACACAGCTACTTCTGCGTATTCTCCCAGAGGGGAGGAAGAATCCAGCTTCCTCCTCCCCTCTGTGACATGTGTGACCGCCCCATTAGACTTCACAGTGTATTAATACACACTGTGAAATCTAAATTAAACAAAGGCAAGTGTGTGAAAAATAAAAAAGAATGAATACATCACCTTCAGACGCCTTCTGCCGCTGTGCGATCCTCGGTTCTAAGTCAGATCTCTTCTGACAAGAACTGTGGTGACGTCAGAGGGGGGGCGTTCCCGGGCACTCGCGGCCAATCAGCGATGGGACCGCCCGGTAACGCCCCCCCCCCCTCTGACGTCATCACAGGTCCTGTCAGAAGAGATCTGACTTAGAACCGAGGATCGCACAGCGGCAGAAGGCGTCGGAAGGTGATGTATTCATTCTTTTTTATTTTTCACACACTTGCTTTTGTTTAATTTAGATTTCACAGTGTGTATTAATACACTGTGAAGTCTAATGGGGCGGTCACACATGTCACAGAGGGGAGGAGGAAGCAGGATTCTTCCTCCCCTCTGTGACATCACTGCGCTTTCTGGGGGAAAGAAAGCGCAGTGTGTGAAAGCCCCTGCGTATTTTGCTGCGCTTTTTTGCGCGGCCGGAAAACGCGGCAAAAAGCGCGCGCAAAAAAGCGCAGCAAAATACGCAAATGTGTGAACGTAGCCTAAATCATAGGATTTTTCCCTTTATAGTAAATATTTTTATATAGTAAATTCTTCACAACACAACCTTTTACAAGTGTATTTATTCTCATGGAAACTATCTCATGTATCATACTATGCAAAGTCATTTGAGCGCCATCTTGTGTCTAGATTGTAATATGCAGGTTCAAAAATCTCTTTAGATTTTCTCAAGGATGTATGATCTTTTACATTTGTGTTGCAACTCCTGTATTTGGTGACATGCCCCGTTGGGGAATGGAACCTGGGGTGTTGATATGGAACATTTTTCCCGTTCTTCCTGTTGTGCCACCACTGAGGAATATATATATGGATGTTTTATTATTCTTTTTACTTTCAATTCTAACTGAAATAATATTAATTTATTTTTTAAAGATATTTTATTTTTGATATTTATAATAATAAAAATTCTTTTAGTATATATATATATATATATAATTTTTATAGCCTTTTATATCCTCCTCTCCACAATTTATATACATTTTTTACTGCTGTTTTAACTACATAATCCCTCACTTTTAACAGCTCTAATATGAGAATCTCTGGTGGCGCTCAATATTAAAACAATAGAGCTCCACTTGTATCCTTCAGGACCCCAGGTTCTAGTCCAATGAGAGTAGTAAATGTGTTATATATATTTTTCTTGGAACATCAATGAATGGATCGATCTTTTTATGTTTTTGGCTCTTATTTGCCTCTTTTCGAAAAATTTAACATGGAGAACAATGACTATTAATTGATGGAGGCACTGAGCATTTTTTTTAACAATTTTGAGCTGTATGTGATGTTTTATTTAAAAATTGCGCCTAAGTGGGTGGTTACACCCACTTCTGATGATGAGGATGACATCACCAGTAAACAAATGACACCCCTTTTATGAGGACTGAGGGCTATAAAAAGCCCCTTGGTGATGATGCTGAAGTTGGTTTCTTATTCGTTCAGTTTCTTATTCGGGCTGAAGTTGGTTTCTTATTCAGCAGTTTCTTATTCGGCTATTTTCTTTTTTTTTCAGCTTTTTCAATAAAAATAAACCATTCTAAGTATATAATAATATGCAGTCATGTGCCCTTTTGTGAATACACTTAAAAACAGATAAAAAAAATAGAAGGCTGGCACAAAAATGGGCATCAAAGTGGGCACTGAGGTATGGTATTGAAGGGGTTACATAGCTTTGTGCCACTAATCTAACACCTGATTTACATACCTACTGATGCCCCACATCAAGTTCATGTCAATCCAGCCTGGCACAAAAGGGTTCTGGGCATCAAAACTGGCATCAAAGTGGGCAAATCACCCATTTTCACAGATTTGAATACCGTATATACTCATGTATAAGCCGACCCGTGTATAAGCCGACCCCCCTACTTTTGCCCCCAAAACCTGGGAAAATCTATTGACTCGCGTATAAGCCGAGGGTGGACCCCAGCACAGGTATACAGCCCCCAGCAGTGGTATACAGGCCCCAGCAGTATGATATACAGCAGGCCCCAGTGGTATATACAGCAGCCCCAGTGGTATTGCAGCCCCCATATACAGCAGCCCCAGTGGTATTGCAGCCCCAGTGGTGTATACAGCAGCCCCTATGTACAGCAGCCCCAGTGGTATTGCAGCCCCAGTGGTATTGCAGCCCCTATATACAGCAGCCCCAGTGGTATTGCAGCGCCAGTGGTGTATACAGCAGCCCCTATATACAGCAGCCCCAGTGGTATTGCAGCCCCAGTGGTATTGCAGCCCCTATATACAGCAGCCCCAGTGGTATTGCAGCCCCAGTGGTATTGCAGCCCCTATATACAGCAGCCCCAGTGGTATTGCAGCCCCAGTGGTATTGCAGCCCCTATATACAGCAGCCCCAGTGGTATTGCAGCCCCAGTGGTGTATACAGCAGCCCCTATATACAGCAGCCCCAGTGGTAGTATACAGGCAGCCCCAGTAATGCAGGGCCCCCCCCTCATGCTCCGGTCACCTGTAAAGCAAATTATACTTATCATTGTCCCGCTGCCGTCCGCGCCCGCATCTGCCGACATCCCGATCCTCCATCTTCATGCGTCTTCTTCCTGTTTCCTGTGCGCGTCGCCGGTAATGACGTCATTGCCTGCGACGCGCACAGAAACAGGAAGAAGACGCATGAAGATGGAGGATCGCGATGTCGGCAGCGGCGGGCGCGGACAGCGGGACAATGATAAGTATAATTTGCTTTACAGGTGACCGGAGCATGAGGGGGGGGGGGGGCCTGCATTACTGGGGATGCGGGGGCTGCTTTATACCGCTGTATACAGCAGCCCCCGCACTGACTCGCGTATAAGCCGAGGGGGGTACTTTTCAGCCCAATTTTTGGGCTGAAAAACTCGGCTTATACGCGAGTATATACGGTAAGTAACAGCTATTTTTAAGGGGTTAAATGGCTTTGTGCCACTCATCTAACACTTGATTTACATACCTACTGATGCCCCACATGAAATCCATGTCAATCCAGCCTGGCACAAATGGGTTCTGGGCATCAAAACTGGCATCAAAGTGGGCAAATCACCCATTTTCACAGATTTGAATAAGTAACAGCTATTTTTAAGGAGTTAAATGCTTTTGTGCCACTCATCTAACACCTGATTTACATACCCACTGATGCCCCACATGAAATCCATGTCAATACAGCCTGGCACAAATGGGTTCTGGCCATCAAAACTGGCATCAAAGTGGGTAAATCACCCATTTTCACAGATTTGAATAAGTAACAGCTATTTTTAAGGGGTTAAATAGCTTTGTGCCACTCATCTAACACCTGATTTACATACCTACTGATGCCCCACATGAAATCCATGTCAATCCAGCCTGGCACAAATGGTTTCTGTGCATCAGAACTGGCATCAAAGTGGGCAAATCACCCATTTTCACAGATTTGAATAAACTAACAGCTATTTTTAAGGGGTTAAATGCCTTTGTGCCACTGATCTAACACCTGATTTACATACCTACTGATGCTCCACATGAAATCCATGTCTCTTCAGCCTGGCACAAATGGTTTCTGGGCATCAGAACTGGCATCAAAGTGGGCAAATCACCCATTTTCACAGATTTGAATAACTAACAGCTATTTTTAAGGGGTTAAATGCCTTTGTGCCACCCATCTAACACCTGATTTTCATACCTACTGATGCCCCACATGAAATCCATGCCTCTCCAGCCTGGCACAAATGGGTTCTGGGCATCAAAACTGGCATCAAAGTGGGCAAATCACCCATTTTCACAGATTTGAATAAGTAACAGCTATTTTTAAGGGGTTAAATGCCTTTGTGCCACTCATCTAACACCTGATTTACATACCTACTGATGCCCCACATCAAATTCTGGTCACTCAAGCCTGGCACAAATGAGTTCTGGGCAACAGAACTGGCATCAAAGTGGAAAATTCGCCAATTTTCACAGATTTGAATAAGTAACAAGTGTTTTGGGTGGGCTAAATGGCTTTGGAACGCTAACATCTCACCATAAATATGTACCAAATGATGCCCTGCATCAATTTCATGTATCTCCAGCTTGGCCCAAATGAGATTTGGGCATCAAAACTGACATCAAAGTGGTCACAAAGCCAATTTTCAAAGATTTGAATAAGTAACAGCTGTTTTTTAGGGGTTAAATTGCTTTGGGCCACTGATATTTCACCACATGTACATAACTAGTGATGCCCCACATCAATTTAATGTCACCTTAGCCTGGCCCAAATAGGTTTTGGGCATCAAAACTGGCATCAAAATGGGCAAATCACCAATTTTCACAGATTTGAACAAGTAACAGATGTTTTTGATGGGATAAATGGCTTTGGGCCACTGATATCTCACCATAAATACATACCTAGTGATGCCCCACATCCAATTCATGTTACTTCAGTCAGGCCCAAATAGGTTCTGGGCATTAAAACTGGCATCAAAGTGGGTAGAGACCGAATTTTCAGATTTGAATAAGTAACAGGTGTTTTTGAGGGGCTAAATGGCCTTGGACCACTGATATCTCACCATAAATACATACCAAGTGATGTCCAGTATCAAATTCATGTAACTTCAGCCTGGCCCAAATGGGTTCTTGGCATTAGAACTGGCATCAAAAGTGGGCAATTTGCCAGTTGTCACAGATTTGAATAAGTAACAGCTGTTTTTGAGCGGTTAAATGGCTTTGAGACGCTAACATCTCACCATAAATACATACCAAGTGATGTCCTACATCAAATTCATGTCACTCCTGCTTGGTCCAAATGGGTTCTGGGCATGAAAACTGGCATAAAAGTGGGCAGAAACCCAAATTTCACATATTTGAATAAGGAGCAGGTGTTTTTGAGGGGTTAAATGACTTTGGGCCACTGATATCTCACCATATGTACACAGCGGCGGACTGGGGTATCTGGGGCCCACCAGGAAAATTGACTCCAGGGACCCACCCGGGCCCACCCATTCTTCAGCTATATGCAAATACCTGTTATCCGTTAGGGTACCTTTACACGCGGCTACATTTCTAGGGTGGCTACAGGTAACTTACTGGTTGCAGTGAAATCATGGAGAGATTATTCCATTTGTACACAGCAACAAGATAGAACCTTGTCTGCATGATTTCACTGCAACCAGTAAGTTACCTGTAGCCACCCTAGAAATGTAGCCGCGTGTAAAGGTACCCTTAGGGTACCTTTACACGCCGCTACAACATGGTGGAAACAACTGGGTGCTTCACGTGCACGAGCACACACAAACGGTTACAAACGTTACCCGCACCGCCTTTACACACCGCTATAAGGTGCTTTACAGAAGGTTTAATCTATCTCTGGATGCACCGACGGGTGCCGCAGGTTACCTTCTGAAAAGCACCTTACCTCATTTACACGCCGCTACAGAAGGTAATATGGGAGGACCTGGGGCAGCAGGGACAACACATAGGCATGCCACAATTGTGGATTACGTGACGCTCGTACGATGATTGGACACAGCAATAGCATCATGATTGGCCAGCCAGCGCAGGAGGCTGATTAATACATGACGCTCGAGCAATTGTGTAGTGTGACAGGTCAGCTCCTTAAATATGCCGCCCTATGCAGCGACAACCAATCGCAACACAGGTGCTTCCTCCAATGATCGCTGAAGGGGGTGGTTTCACGGAGGCTGTGTCACGCCCCAGGGAGTTCACTAGGTGACGAAAAAACCTTACCGTACCGTATTTACACGCCGTTACCACCAGGTTGAAATCAACCTGTTTTAGAGCTTGGCTCTGAAACAGGTGCCGCGAGTGACGGGTGGAAACAACCGCCTTTACACGCCGCTACCTAGGGTTGAAATCAACCTGTTTTAGAGCTCGGCTCTGAAACAGGTGCCTCAAGTGATGGGTGGCAACAACCGCCTTTACACGCCGCTACCTCGGGTTGATTTGGCGGTGCAAGATACATTTCTCTCATCTACCCGGTTGTTTCCACCATGTTGTAGCGGCATGTAAAGGTACCCTTATACGTATTATAGTGTAGCGTGGACTGTAAAACACAGGCGGCTCCTGCACACCACTGTGCGCTCACCATTACTGCGATGTATCATTACTGTAGTTTGCATTAATTTGGATTTTTTGGTGAAAACAAGTTACCAGCGATGCACAGGCAGGAGCTGGCTGGCAGGTCTTGCCCTGGGGGGCAGTCGACTTTTTCTAGCCGGCGGCCAACTGAAAAGCGGGGGAAGGGGTTGCTACCACTACAGAGGCCAACTGAAGAGCACGTGGGTGCTGGTGCTGCTGCACTAGCCTGCCAGCTGCCTGCTGCCGCCGCACCAATCCCAGGTCATTGTCAGCCTCCACGCTGACGCCCGCGTCCAGCCCGCTGCTTCCCGGGTCCCGCGCGGCCACTCTCAGGGGGGGCGTATCTAAACTGGGACAAAACCACCGGCCTGGGGGCAAATGCCTCCCTGCCACCTGGGCCAGTCCGCCCCTGTGCACAGGTTAGGAATGTGATCACTTATTTATTGGTGGAATCCGCACCATCAGAAGAATGTGGCACTTTGAGTATTTGGTGACT
Source organism: Allobates femoralis (assembly GCA_033576535.1). NCBI lineage: Eukaryota > Metazoa > Chordata > Amphibia > Anura > Aromobatidae > Allobates > Allobates femoralis. Next base: position 54,214,456 of record JARQOC010000008.1, on the reverse strand, counting down.
TCTGTACCTCAGTATTTGTAAGGCCGACTTCACACCACGTTGTGATCAGGTCTGGGACTGTCTGATGTGAATCTGATGCTGGGGTTATCTGATGTGACATAATGCAGCCCTCTGGTGCTGGAGAAGGCCAGATGGCAGCTATTTGCGATCCGGTTTTGTCCCTGTCCAGCATCATCAGGCTGCAAACGATTTTTGACCAGAACGCAAAAACAGAGCTTGCATCATTTTTGTGTCCGGTGCGAAACATTTAAGCAAACCAGATCCTAACGGATTCTCCCAGTTCCAGCACGACCCGGCACCCCCTAACATGATCTGGCACCCCCTAACATGAGAGTCTATGGGGCACCAGATCCTGTCGGACCTGACAGAGAGTCTGTCAGATTCCCGGAAGCCGGCTGCTGCAGGTCAGCGTGAGCTCCACTGAACTTCAGCACCAGGAGCTGTCCCCTGTGAAGAGGTTCAGCACCATTTCAGTAGGGGACAGCTCCTGAAGCTGCGCTCTGCAGAATCTGACTACAAACAGGACCGGAGGGCATATTAACCCTCCGGTTCTATTTGTCCGGACCTGTCAGGCTGTGTCCGGTGCCTCCTGCAAAGCCAGAAGTAAAGCAATCAGAGGTAATTTTTTATGCATTTCTCACTCCTGGTTTTGTCTTATAAATAATGAGGTCACCAAATGCTCAGCTTGCTTTCTCTGCTGCTGTGTCACAGGACAGGGAGGGGTTAAACATCTAAGTATTTAATATCTATTGGAACTAAAATAGTTTACACTTATTGATATCAGATAAATCAAATGACCAACCAAAATCCACTCTACCAAGACCAATATTACCAGATAGAAGTCAGAAATACCACCACACCATGACCAGATCACATACTACCACGACATAGTGCCCAAATAATGCCACATACCAGACAAATACCGCCACACCATGACAAAAGCACATAATAGCACCACATAGTGATCAAATACTACCACATACAAGGTATAAATACTGCCACACCATGAGACCACATATTGCCACCACATAGTGACCCAATAATACCATATACAAGGGACAAATACCGTCATGTCATGACCAAAGCACATAATGCCACGGTCCACCACATATAATACTAAATTAACAGAGATGTAAAAAAGCTCTGCATATTGGGTCAGTGTACAGGTAATACAGTGATCACCATTGACATTATACACAGGAGTTCAGTGTATAGTTTCAGTGTACAGGTAATGCAATGATCATCACCATTGACATTATACACAGGAGTTCAGTGTATAGTTTCAGTGTACAGGTAATACAGTCATCACCAATGACATTATACACTGGAGTTCAGTATATAGTGTCAGTGTACAGGTAATGCAATGATCACCATTGACATTATACGCATGAACTCTGTATATAGTGTCAGTGTGTGTGTATAGTTAGTACATGTAGCTTCTCCTACCACGTTCAATGTAGCTTCTCCTCCCCATCCATCCATGTTCCTTCTCCCTCTATTCCCCCATCCATCCATGTACCTTTTCCCCCATCCACCAAACCATCCATGTACCTTCTCCCCATCCATCCATGTACCTTCTTCCCCATCCATCCATCCCGTTCTCCATGCTGCCCCCCCCCCCCCATCCATCCATTCATCCATCCCACTCTGTCCCCGCGGCTGCTATCTTCGACTGTAACAGCGCCTTACATGACTCCAGACTCCTGATCCCGGTAGCTTCTCCCTCTGCGGCTCCCGGTCTTCTGCTTGCCGGCACCAGGCAGCTTCTTCCTCTGCGGCTCCCAGTCTCCCGCTCACCAGCACCAGGCAGCTTCTCCCTCTGCGGCTGCCAGTCTCCGGCACCAGGCACCCGGCAGCTCCTTCCTCTGTTGCTGCCGGTCTCTGGCACCAGGTACCTGGCAGCTTCGTCCCCTGAAGCTCCCAGTCTCCAGCACCCAGCAGAATCAGGCACCCGGCAGCACCACCAGGCATCCAGCAGCACCACCACCAGGCACCCGGCAGCACCACCAGGCAGCACCAGGCCAGCAACAGCTACCACCAAGGGCCGGCAGCACCAAGCACCACAAGGCACACAGGAAGCAGTCTCAGGGCAATGACGTCATCACCCTGAGACTGATGTCCTGCACACGCGCAGGCATCGCTAATCATATCGGCAGTGCTGCCAATATGGTTAGCGATATTACCGGACAGAGGGGTCCAGGGAAGTACGGGGGGCTTGACCACATGTATCAGGGCCCACCGGGAATTCTCCCGATCCTCCGGTGGGCCAGTCCGCCCCTATATGTACATACCTAGTGATGCCCCGAAACAAATTCAAGTCACTCCAGCCTGGCCCAAATGGGTTCTGGGCATCAAAAAGTAGAAAATTACTAATTTTCACATAATTGAATAAGTACCAACTGTTTTTGAGGGGTTAAATGGCTTTGGCCACAGATCACACACCATTATTATTTACCTACTGTGTTTCTCTGAAAACAATACCTATAATGGTCCCTTTAAAGCGCCGCTACAGAAGGTTAGAAACAACCGGGTGCCGGAGACAATTGTATCTTGCACCGTCAAAACACCGCGAGGTAGCGGCGTGTAAATCAGGTTGTTGCCACCGGTCACTGTCGACACCTGTTTTTCAGCAGTGCTCAAAAACAGGTTGGTTTCAACCCAATGGTTGTGGCGTGTAAATGAGGTACAAGATGGTTTTTGGCACACCTAGTTATCTCCCTGGGGCGTGACACAGCCTCCGGGATACCGCCCCCCTTCAGCGATCATTGGAGGAAGCTCCTGCGTTACGATTGGTTGTCCCTGCACAGGGCGGCATATTTAAGGAGCTGACCAGTCACACTACAAAATTGCAATAGCATCATGTATTAGGCAGCCTTCCTGCGCAGGCTGGCCAATCATGATGCTATTGCTGTGTCCAATCACCGTACGAGCGTCTCGTAATCCACAACTCTGGCACGCCTATGTGTTGTCCCTGCTGCCCCAGGTCCTCCCATATTCCCTTCTGTAGCGGCGCGTAAATGAGGGAAGGTGCTCTACAGAAGGTAACCTGCGGCACCCGGCAGTGCCTCCAGGGATAGATTAAACCTTCTGTAGAGCACCTTGTAGCGGCGTGTAAAGGCAGTATCGGGTACCGTTAGCAACTGTTGGAACGTGCTCGTGCACGTGAGACACCCTGTTGTTTCTAACCTTCTGTAGCGGCGTGTAAAGGTACCATTAGAGGTTTTGCTACACTGCTAGATATAAGGCATTCCCCAAAAATAAGACCTATTTTTTTTTTTTTTTTTTTTTTTTTTAAGCATGCCAACCAAATAGACCAGGGCATGCAGCGGTGATTCATACCGGTATTACCATAGACCGCCATCTTTGTCCAGGTGACCACCGCTGTATTTATGCCAGGCGCTTCTCTGTGCTCTCTGGCTCAGGTGCAATAGATGTAAGCCGCCGGCCATTCAGAGGCCAGCAGCCGCCGGCCATTCAGAGGCCAGAAGCCGCTGGCCAATCATTGGCCAGCATGAAACATCATGCATTGACATTACCTGCTGGCCTCTGATTGGATGGCCGATGCTGGCCTCTGTTTAGTAGGTCTTACTTCTGGGGAATGCCTTATATTTAGTAGTGTAGTAAAACCTATAATGAGTATTATTTTCAAGGTAACACAGTAGGTAAATAATTGTCGTGTTAGTCCCCTTTCACATCAGCGGTTTTCGCTGATCGCGGCAGTTGTGGTGAAAAAACTGCAACTGCCGCGATTGCCGCATAACGGCTGCACTTGCGGTTCATTTGCGGCAAGCCCCATACAATGTCTATGGGGCTTGCGGCAAGTGCGGTATCGGCACTTGCCGCTGGTGCGGCCGTGAAAAAAACCGCGGCATACCGCGTTTTTTTCGTGGCTGCACCTGCCGCAAGTGCCAAAACCACACTTGCTGCACACTTACCTCAAGGCCCATAGACATTGTATGGGGCTTGCCGCAAGTGAACCGCAAGTGCAGCCGTTATGTGGTAATCGCGGCAGGTGCATTTTTTTCACCGCAACTGCCGCGATCAGCGAAAACCGCTGATGTGAAAGGGGCCTTAGGGCGGTCAGCCGCGGTTTTTTTCGCGGCCGCACCTGCCGCAAGTGCAAAACCGCACTTGCCGCACCTGCCGCAAGTACGCCTATACTTTGCATGGCGTTTACCGCAACCGCGCCGCAAGTGCAGCCGGTATGCGGTAATCGCGGCAGATGCGTTTTTTTCACCGCATCTGCCGCGAATTTCAAAAAACGCTGATGTGAAAGGGCCCTTAGATCAGTGGGCGAAAAACATTTTACCCTTTAAAGACAGCTGTTACTTAAAGAAAGCTGTGAAAATTGGGTTTCTGCCCACTTTGATGCCAGCTCTGATGCCCAGAATCCATTCGCACCAGGCTAGGGGGACATGACTATGATGTGGGGCATCAGTAGGTATGTAAACATTTTGTGATATCAGTGGCACAAAGCCATTTAACCCCTCAAAAATAGCTGTTACTTATTCAAATCTGTGAAAATGTGTAATTTGCCCACTTGGATGCCAGTTCTGATGCCCAGAACCCATTTGTGCCAGGCTGGAGAGACATGGATTTCATGTGGGGCATCAGTAGGTATGTAAATCAGGTGTTAGATGAGTGGCACAAAGGCATTTAACCCCTTAAAAATAGCTGTTACTTACTCAAATCTGTGAAAATGGGTGATTTGCCCACTTTGATGCCAGTTTTGATGGCCAGAACCCATTTGTGCCAGGCTGGAGAGACTTGGATTTCATATTGGGCATCAGTAGGTATGTAAATCAGGTGTTAGATGAGTGGCACAAAGGCATTTAACCCTTAAAAATAGCTGTTACTTATTCAAATCTGTGAAAATGGGTGATTTGCCCACTTTGATGCCAGTTTTGATGCCCATAACCCATTTGTGCCAGGCTAGATTGACATGGATTTCATGTGGGGCATCAGTAGGTATGTAAATCAGGTGTTAGATGAGTGGCACAAAGGTATTTAACCCCTTAAAAATAGCTGTTACTTATTCAAATCTGTGAAAATGTGTGATTTGCCCACTTTGATGCCAGTTTTGGTGCCCAGAACCCATTTGTGCCAGGCTGGAGAGACTTGGATTTCATATTGGGCATCAGTAGGTATGTAAATCAGGTGTTAGATGAGTGGCACAAAGGCATTTAACCCCTTAAAAATAGCTGTTACTTATTCAAATGTGTGTAAATGTGCAATTTGCCCACTTTGATGCCAGTTTTGATGGCCAGAACCCATTTGTGCCAGGCTGGAGAGACATGGATTTCATGTGGGGCATCAGTAGGTATGTAAATCAGGTGTTAGATCAGTGGCACAAAGGCATTTAACCCCTTAAAAATAGCTGTTACTTACTCAAATCTGTGAAAATGGGTGATTTGCCCACTTTGATGCCAGTTTTGATGGCCAGAACCCATTTGTGCCAGGCTGGAGAGACATGGATTTCATGTGGGGCATCAGTAGGTATGTAAATCAGGTGTTAGATCAGTGGCACAAAGGCATTTAACCCCTTAGAAATAGCTGTTACTTATTCAAATCTGTGAAAATGTGCAATTTGCCCACTTTGATGCCAGTTCTGATGCCCTTAACTCCTTTGTGCCAGGCTGGAGAGACTTGGATTTCATATCGGGCATCAGTAGGTATGTAAATCAGGTGTTAGACGAGTGGCACAAAGGCATTTAACCCCTTAAAAATAGCTGTTACTTATTCACATGTATGAATATTGGTTCTCTGCCCACTTTGATGCCCAGAACCCTTTTGTGCCAGGCTGGATTGACATGAACTTGATGTGGGGCATCACTGGGTATGTAAATCAGGTGTCAGATTAGTGGCACAAAGCAATTTAACCCCTTCAATACCATACCCACTTTGATGCCCATTTTTGTGCCAGCCTTCTATTTTTTTTTATCTGTCTTTAAGTGTATTCGCAACAGGGCACATGACTGCATATTATTATATACTTAGAATGGTTTATTTTTATTGAAAAAGCTGAAAAAAAACAGAAAATAAAAAATAGCCGAATAAGAAACTGCTGAATAAGAAACCAACTTCAGCATCGTACCTGCCTGAGACACTGACCTCACTGGACCTGGCTGCTTCTGCTCAGTCAAATTATTACCTCAGGTTGCTGGAGACTTCTCACTGAGGCGATGTGGAGATGAGCTGGGGTCACTTGTGTGTGAGGATTCTTCCTAGGTAGCAGTGGAGGCAAAGGGACGTGGCCATAACACGATTAGATACAGCTCAGCACACAGTATCACACAGGATTACATGCAGCTCATCGATTTCCGTTGAGATGTCTCATTATCCCAGAAGACACCGCGCCGAGCGGGAAAACGTAAACCGGAAGCATATGACCGGAAGTACAGCAGACGACATATTTGAACGCACGAGCCCCGGATGGTAGATGCTAGAGAATACAGGCTGCTTGCAGGTGTGACGTCATTAGAAGAGGCGGGGCCTCCTCATTTCAGGGGCGTGCCCTCCTTTTACCTCCTGCTTCTCCCTTTCCCTCGTGCAGTGTTCTAGACTCAACCCTGGGTGTTATGACAACCCAGGGGATCCGCTGTCTTTTGGGAGGGGAGGGGACCTCTATTCATTTGTATTTGCGGACACAGGGAGCTGACTGACTCCGAGAAATACCACTGCCGACACTTCTGTGATCAGAGGAGCGCAGCGCAATGTAGTATTGATAGGATGTGGAGGCAGAACCTTTCATCTGCTGCTCTGTTGTGCGGGGAAGGGTTAGTGATGTGGACACCGCGGAGTCTCCTCCCCACCAAGAGCTGGGCGCAGTGTGCGGCATGGAGGAGGCCGCCCGTCCTGTCTACATCTACAGCCTGGAGTACGCGAGGCTTTGTGACACTGTGCACACCAAGGTGCCCCACCGGGTGAGAGAGGGGAGAGACTGAGAGGGGGAGAGAGAGCAGCTGTGTGACACTGTGCACACCAAGGTGCCCCGCCGGGTGAGAGAGACACAGAGAGGGAGGGAGGGAGAGAGCGGCTGTGTGACACTGCACACCAAGGTGCCCCGCCGGGTGAGAGAGGGGAGAGACACAGAGAGGGGGAGAGAGAGCGGCTGTGTGACACTGTGCACACCAAGGTGCCCCGCCGGGTGAGAGAGGGGAGAGAGAGCAGCTGTGTGACACTGTGCACACCAAGGTGCCCCGCCGGGTGAGAGAGACACAGAGAGGGGGGGGAGAGAGCGGCTGTGTGACACTGTGCACACCAAGGTGCCCCGCCGGGTGAGAGAGGGGAGAGACACAGAGAGGGGGAGAGAGAGCGGCTGTGTGACACTGTGCACACCAAGGTGCCCCGCCGGGTGAGAGAGGGGAGAGAGAGCAGCTGTGTGACACTGTGCACACCAAGGTGCCCCGCCGGGTGAGAGAGACACAGAGAGGGAGGGAGAGAGCGGCTGTGTGACACTGTGCACACCAAGTTGCCCCGCCGGGTGAGAGAGGGGAGAGAGAGCAGCTGTGTGACACTGTGCACACCAAGGTGCCCCGCCGGGTAAGAGAGGGAAGAGAGAGCAGCTGTGTGACACTGTGCACACCAAGGTGCCCCGCCGGGTAAGAGAGGGAAGAGAGAGCAGCTGTGTGACACTGTGCACACCAAGGTGCCCCGCCGGGTAAGAGAGACACAGAGAGGGAGGGAGAGAGCGGCTGTGTGACACTGTGCACACCAAGGTGCCCCGCCGGGTAAGAGAGGGGAGAGAGAGCAGCTGTGTGACACTGTGCACCAAGGTGCTCCGCGGGTGAGAGAGGGGGGGAGAGAGCGGCTGTGTGACACTGCACACCAAGGTGCCCCGCCGGGTGAGAGAGGGGAGAGACACAGGGAGGGGGAGAGAGAGAGCGGCTGTGTGACACTGTGCACACCAAGGTGCCCCGCCGGGTGAGAGAGACACAGAGAGGGGGAGCGAGAGCGGCTGTGTGACACTGTGCACACCAAGGTGCCCCGCCGAGTGAGAGAGGGGAGAGACACAGAGCGGGGGAGAGAGAGCGGCTGTGTGACACTGTGCACACCAAGGTGCCCCACCGGGTGAGAGAGGGGAGAGAGAGACAGAGAGGGATAGAGAGAGCAGCTGTGTGACACTGTGCACACCAAGGTGCCCCGCCGGGTGAGAGAGACACAGAGAGGGGGAGAAGAGAGCGGGCTGTGTGACACTGTGCACACCAAGGTGCCCCGCCGGGTGAGAGAGGGGAGAGACACAGAGAGGGGGAGAGAGAGCGGCTGTGTGACACTGTGCACACCAAGGTGCCCCACCGGGTGAGAGAGGGGAGAGAAACAGAGAGGGGGGGAGAGAGCGGCTGTGTGACACTGTGCACACCAAGGTGCCCCGCCGGGTAAGAGAGGGAAGAGAGAGCAGCTGTGTGACACTGTGCACACCAAGGTGCCCCGCCGGGTAAGAGAGACACAGAGAGGGAGGGAGAGAGCGGCTGTGTGACACTGTGCACACCAAGGTGCCCCGCCGGGTAAGAGAGGGGAGAGAGAGCAGCTGTGTGACACTGTGCACCAAGGTGCTCCGCCGGGTGAGAGAGGGGGGGGAGAGAGCGGCTGTGTGACACTGCACACCAAGGTGCCCCGCCGGGTGAGAGAGGGGAGAGACACAGGGAGGGGGAGAGAGAGAGCGGCTGTGTGACACTGTGCACACCAAGGTGCCCCGCCGGGTGAGAGAGACACAGAGAGGGGGAGCGAGAGCGGCTGTGGGGACACTGTGCACACCAAGGTGCCCCGCCGAGTGAGAGAGGGGAGAGACACAGAGCGGGGGAGAGAGAGCGGCTGTGTGACACTGTGCACACCAAGGTGCCCCACCGGGTGAGAGAGGGGAGAGAGACAGAGAGGGATAGAGAGAGCAGCTGTGTGACACTGTGCACACCAAGGTGCCCCGCCGGGTGAGAGAGACACAGAGAGGGGGAGAAGAGAGCGGCTGTGTGACACTGTGCACACCAAGGTGCCCCGCCGGGTGAGAGAGGGGAGAGACAACAGAGAGGGGGAGAGAGAGCGGCTGTGTGACACTGTGCACACCAAGGTGCCCCACCGGGTGAGAGAGGGGAGAGAAACAGAGAGGGGGGGAGAGAGCGGCTGTGTGACACTGTGCACACCAAGGTGCCCCGCTGGGTGAAGAGACGGGAGAGAGAGCAGCTGTGTGACACTGTGCACACCAAGGTGCCCACCGGGTGAGAGAACGGGAGAGAGAGCAGCTGTGTGACACTGTGCACACCAAGGTGCCCCGCCGGGTGAGAGAGGGTAGAGACACAGAGGGAGAGAGAGAGCGGTTGTGTGACACTGCACACCAAGGTGCCCCGCGGGTGAGAGAGGGGGAGACACAGAGAGGGGGGGAGAGAGCTGCTGTGTGACACTCTGCACCAAGGTGCCCCGCAGGTGAGAGAGGGAGAGACACAGGAGGGGGGAGAGAGCGGCTGTGTGACACTGCACACCAAGGTGCCCCGCCGGGTGAGAGAGGGGAGAGACACAGAGGGGAGAGAGAGAGGGTGTGTGACACTGCACACCAAGGTGCCCCGCTGGGTGAGAGGAGGAGAGACACAGAGAGGGGGGGAGGAGCGGCTGTGTGACACTGTGCACATCAAGGTGCCCCACCGGGTGAGAGAGGGAGAGAGACACAGGGAGGGGGAAGAGAGAGCGGCTGTGTGACACTGTGCACACCAAGGTGCCCGCCGCGGTGAGAGACGGGAGAGAGAGCAGCTGTGTGACACTGTGCACACCAAGGTGCCCCACGGGTGAGAGAGGGGAGAGAGAGGAAAGCGTGTGTGACACTGTGCACACCAAGGTGCCCCGCCGGGTGAGAGAGGGAGAGACACAGAGGGAGAGAGAGAGCGGTTGTGCACACCAAGGTGTGACACTGCACACCAAGGTGCCCCGCCGGGTGAGAGAGGGGGAGAGACACAGAGGAGGGGGGAGAGGGCGTGTGTGACACTCTGCACCAAGGTGCCCCGCAGGTGAGAGAGGGGGAGACACAGAGAGGGGGGGAGAGAGCGGCTGTGTGACACTGCACACAAGGTGCCCCGCGGGTGAGAGGGGGAGAGACAGAGGGGGAGAGAGAGGGGTTGTGTGACACGTGCACACCAAGGTGCCCCGCTGGGTGAGAGAGGAGAGCACAGAGAGGGGGGGAGAGAGCGGCTGTGTGACACTGTGCACACCAAGGTGCCCCAGGGTGAGAGAGGGAGAGACACGGGGGGGAGAGAGAGCGGCTGTGTGACACTGTGCACACCAAGGTGCCCCGCGGTGGAGAGGGGAGAGAGTGTGTGACACTGTGCACACCAAGGTGCCCCACGGGTGAGGAGGAGAGGAGCAGCTGTGTGACACTGTGCACACCAAGGTGCCCCGCCGGGTGAGAGAGGGAGAGACACAGAGAGGGGGGGAGAGAGGCGGTGTGTGACACTGCACACCAAGGTGCCCCGCCGGGTGAGAGAGGGGGGAGACACAGAGAGGGGGGGAGAGAGCTGCTGTGTGACACTCTGCACCAGGTGCCCGCAGGTGAGAGAGGGAGAGACACAGAGAGGGGGGAGGAGCGGCTGTGTGACACTGCACACCAAGGTGCCCGCCGGGTGAGAGGGGAGAGACACAGAGGGAGAGAGAAGGGGTTGTGTGACACTGCACACCAAGGTGCCCCGCTGGGTGAGAGAGGAGAGACACAGAGAGGGGGGAGAGGAGCGGCTGTGTGACACTGTGCACATCAAGGTGCCCCACGGGTGAGAGAGGGGGGGAGAGAGCGTCTGTGTGACACTGTGCACACCAAGGTGCCCCGCCGGGGTGAGAGAGACGGAGAGACACAGAGAGGGGTAGTGAGAGCGGCTGTGTGACAATGTGCACACCAAGGTGCCCTGTTGGGTGAGAGAAGGGAGAGACTGAGAGGGGGAGAGGGGATGCGGCTGTGTGAGACTGTGCACACCAAGGTGCCCTGCTGGGTGAGAGAGGGGAGAGAGCGGCTGTGTGACACTGTGCACACCAAGGTGCCCCGCCGGGTGAGAGAGGGGAGAGAGAGAGCGGCTGTGTGACACTGTGCACATCAAGGTGCCCCGTCGTGGGAGAGACACAGAGAGGGGGAGAGAGCGGCTGTGTGACACTGTGCACACCAAGGTGCCCCGCCGGGTGAGAGAGGGGAGAGACACAGAGAGAGAGGAGAGAGAGAGCGGCTGTGTGACACTGTGCATACCAAGGTAACCCCGCCGGATGAGAGATGGGGAGAGAGCGCGGCTGTGTGACACTGTGCACACCATGGTGCCCCGCCGAGTGAGAGAGGGGAGAGAGAGCGGCTGTGTGACACTATGCACACCAAGGTGCCCCGCCAAGTGAGAGAGGGGAGAGAAAGAAAAAGGAGGGGGAGAGAGAGCGTCTGTGTGACACTGTGCATACCAAGGTGCCCCGCCGGGTGAGAGAGGGGAGAGAGAGAGAGCGTCTATGTCACACTGTGCACACCAAGGTGCCCCGCCGGGTGAGAGAGGGGAGAGACACAGGGAGGGGGGGAGAGAGCAGCTGTGTGACACTGTGCACACCAAGGTGCCCCACCGGGTGAGAGAGGGGAGAGACACAGGGGAGGGGGGGAGAGAGCGGCTGTGTGACACTGTGCACACCAAGGTGCCCTGCCGGGTGAAAGAGGGGAGAGACAGAGAGGGAGAGAGAGCGTCTGTGTGACACTGTGCACACAAGGTGCCCCGCCGGGAGAGAGAGCGTCTGTGTGACACTGTGCACACCAAGGTGCCCCGCCGGTTGAGAGAGGGGAGAGACAGAGAGGGAGAGAGAGAGCAGCTGTGTGACACTGTGCACAGCAAGGTGCATTGTCGGAGGAGAGGGAGGAAGGAGCACACAGTGTGTCAGTGACTGGAAACAGAGGGGCGCCTGACAGTGATGTCTCCGTAGTGTGAGGAGCCGCTGGGGGAGCGGTCACTGTCCTTTCATCACCTCACTCATCCCCTCACATTTCTCCTTTTTTGTCTTTCATAATGTGGATTTCTATCAGTCATAAACTGAGAGTGCACATCTATATATACAGCGCTGTGCGAAAGTTTAGGCAGGCGGGGAAACTGCTGCACTGTAAGAAGGGATCAAACATACAAGTGTTACTTACCGTATATACTCGTGTATAAGCCGACCCGTGTATAAGCCGACCCCCCTACTTTTGCCCCAAAAATCTGGAAAAACCTATTGACTCGTGTATAAGCCGAGGGTGGACCCCAGCACAGGTATACAGCCCCCAGCAGTGTGGTATACAGGCCCCCCCCCAGTGGTATACAGGCCTCCCTAGTGGTAGTATACAGCAGCCCTAGTGGTAGTATACAGCAGCCCCAATGGTAGTATATAACATCCCCAGCAGCCCCAGTGGTAGTATACAGCAGCCGCAGTGGTAGTATATAGCAGCCCCAGCAGTAGTATATAGCAGCCCCAGCAGTAGTATATAGCAGCCCCAGTGGTAGTATATAGCAGCCCCAGTGGTAGTATATAGCAGCCCCAGTGGTAGTATACAGCAGCCCCAGTGGTAGTATATAGCAGCCCCAGTGGTAGTATACAGCAGCCCCAGTGGTAGTATATAGCAGCCCCAGTGGTAGTATATAGCAGCCCCAGTGGTAGTATATAGCAGCCCCAGTGGTAGTATATAGCAGCCCCAGTGGTAGTATATAGCAGCCCCAGTGGTAGTATATATGCAGCCCCAGTGGTAGTATATAGCAGCCCCAGTGGTAGTATACAGCAGCCCCAGTGGTAGTATACAGGAGCCCCAGCAGCCCCAGTGGTAGTATACAGGAGCCCCAGCAGCCCCAGTAGTATATACAGCAGCCCCAGTGGTATACAGGCCTCAGCAGTATATACAGCAGCCCCCAGGGGTTATACAGCACCCCCCAGGGGTTATACAGCACCCCCCAGGGGTTATACAGCACCCCCCAGGGGTTATACAGCGGCCCCCTGGGGGTACCCAGCAGCCCCCAGGGGTACCCAGCAGCCCCCTGGGGGTACCAACAGCCCCCTGGGGGTACCAACAGCCTCCAGGGGGTACCCAGCAGCCCCCTGGGGGTACCAACAGCCCCCTGGGGGTACCAACAGCCCCCAGGGGGTACCCAGCAGCCCCCAGGGGGTACCAACAGCCCCCGGAGGGTACCCAGCAGCCCCCTGGGGGTACCAACAGCCCCCACAAGCTGGCACTGTCCCCCCTTGTAAGTGCCCACCCCCGCTACTTATACATTACCATCCCGGTGTTCTGATCGGCGCCGCTCCTCCGTGCTGCGTCTTCATCCTCCCGCGCTGGCTGCATCCGGGTTCTCCAGCGGTCGCGCGATGACGTCACATCGCTGCGACAGCCGGAGATCACGGATGGAGCCAGCGAGGACGGGAGGATGAAGAAGCACCGAGGAGCGGCGCCGATCAGAACACCGGGATGGTAATGTATAAGCACCGGGGGGGGGGGCCCTTACAAGGGGGGACAGTGCCAGCTTTTGGGGGGGCCATATGCACTGCTTCCCCCTGCCGCTGATTGACAGGGGGATGCAGTGCATATTTAATGAGCGGCCCCACGTGACGGGGCCGCTCATACAGCAGCCCCCCCCGCCTCCTCCAGCCTCCACAGCCCCCACCACACGGGTCTACCGTATAGACCCGTGTATAAGCCGAGGGGGGGACTTTTCAGCCCAAATTTTGGGCTGAAAAACTCGGCTTATACACGAGTATATACGGTACTTTGCATTTTCTTAATACAAAAAAAAAAAGATTTGCTGTGACGCCTTTAAAGCATCGATCACCGCTCTAGGTGCGTTCACCCTTACACATTACATCACTCTCACTACCTCACTAAGTAAAATACTAAATATTATTGTGGTACTGTTAGACAGGAAAATCGATGTAAATACTTAAGTCCCAAAAAAAATTTAGGAAATGTATTCTAGTAGTGATACCTTTATCGGCTACCCAGAAAATTATGTTTGTAAGCTTTCAGAGCTCACATGGTCCCTTCATCAGACAGTATTACAAAAAAAAAAATTGTCTGATGTTGTATTGTCTGACAAAGGGACCATGTGAGCTCTAAAGGCTTACAAATACCTTTTATTTGCTAACCAGAAAAATATATCACTCCTAGAATACTTTTCTTAGTTTTTTCTGGGACTTGAAGGAAAACTGTCAGGTCAAAAATCTACATGTAACTGCTATCATTTTCTAATTCCTCCCTCTAAACTCTCTATTGATGTATTTCTTTTATGTATATTCCCCTCCTATCTTCTGTAAACTTCAGATAGAGAGAATCATTCCATCTGTCACTCACAGTGAATGACCAACTTAGTTCTTTGCTATCCACTCTCCATGCATGAATATGCATGTCACATCACTGCACAGGAGATCACTGGGGTGGGGGGGGGCTCTGTATTCTCCTCTCTGTGTTTGCAGCATCACAAGAGGTGAACTACAACACAGATACTGTCACAGCACAGCAGGGTATCTGCTTTACAGAAACAAATGGAGTCTAGATAAGGCAGGTCTGCAGAAAAGCCCCCGTCACACATAGAGATCGTTGTAACGTCACAGGTTTTGTGACGTAACAGCGATCTCGCTAACAATCTCGTTATGTGTGACAGCAGCGATCAGGCCCCTGCTGTGAGATTGCTGATCATTACAAAGTGCCCTGGGTCATTTTTAGGTCGTTGCGCTCCCACTGGGAACGCTGCGTTGCTGTGTTTGAAAGGGTCAACGACCAACGATCTCAAGACTACGCCCGAGAGTGACAATTCCCAATGACCTCCTATCATTCCGGATCGTTGCTGAGTCTCTGGTGAGATCTGACTGTTTGACATCTCACCAGCGATCCCAAAGTGACACACCAACAATCCCTACAGGATCGTTGTCGGGATCGCTGTTGCGTCGTGTGTGACAGGAGCTCTACTGTCTCCCTCTGTGGTGATATCAACTGAACAGACCTGTAAGTGAAACCTGACACTGCACTGTTAGCAAAGGGAGGAGAGAGCTGCAGAGAAGGCGTGCATAATTACATGACATTTTATACAGCCAGGACTAATCGTCTCTGCTTATAATGGGATAGGAATAATGCAGCAGTTCTCTGCAGGGTCTGACAATGGTGATAACAAGGAAACTACAAACGGTACAATAATGATTTTACATGTTTTTAAAAGGTTTGCCCAGGCACTATTCAAGGGTAATATTAGTATCATACTGAAAAATGACCTGACAGTGTCCCTTTAAGTATTTACATCACTACCTCTCACTCACCCACTCACTACCTCTCACTCACTACCTCACTCACACACTCACTACCTCACTCACACACTCACTACCTCACTCACACACTCACTACCTCACTCACACTCACTACTTCACACACTACCTCACTCACACACTCACTACCTCACTCACACACTCACTACCTCACTCACACACTCACTACCTCACTCACTACTTCACACACTACTTCACTCACTACCTCACGTTCACTCTCGCACCACCTCACGCTTGCTCTCACATTACATCACGCATATCTTGGAGAACCATAATATCTCCCCAGTCTTGATGTTGTGGGTCCATATAGTCACTTTCAGGACTTTTCTTCACACTGAAGATGATGCTGGTAGGAGGTTTGGGGTGATTGTTCTGCTGCAGAATACATTTGTAGCCAGACACCTTCCTGATGGTATTGCATGATAGATAAGTATCTCCTTGTATTTATCAGTATTGAGAACACCAAGAAATGGTCAATGTTGAGGATCATAGACACACTGGTTGTCCAAGGAAACTTAGTGCAGGAGATGAGACACATCATGATTCACATTGAAATGAGAGTTTTTTTATTAATCAGCAATGCTATCAATCCCAGAGCTGGTAGCAACCCATGGGACCCACCTGCACCCATATCTTGTTCGGAGACATGGTCAGAAGTCATTATGGAAAACTTGTGGCCTAAAAATGAAAAATTCAACATGGAAACAAGGTCAGGTGACTCAATTATGTCTGAAAAGAGTAATGGCAGTAGGTTCTCTGAACTTATGAGCCCAGGCAGATTGTTGGCTGAAGGATCTGAGAGAGGTACAATAATGAGTCGCAGGCAGCAGTGAGGCATGGTGGGGGTTCTTGGTAAGATTGAGGCTGCATTTCAGCAAATGGAGTTGGGGACTTGGTCAGAATTAATGGTGTCCCAAAGCGTATAAAAAAGGATAAATAGGGAGCGCACATAGGGCGTTATAGTCTTAATAAATAGTCAAGTCCCCCCAATCGGTGTGACTCACCTGCGGTGGTTGTGAGAGCCACAACAAACTGAGAGAGCCTGGTAATGGTCACTGCAGGAGCCCACTGAAGATAAATGATTTCCACTGAAGAAAAAGCTGGGCTTTGTAGTCCGCGCTGACCTCAAGAAACTTCCAGTCCAGTAAAGGGTTAATCAGGTTCTGGTTTATTTGCCTACGCGTTTCGTGGCTTTAAATCTGCCACTTTTTCAGGGCAGATTTAAAGCCACGAAACGCGTAGGCAAATAAACCAGAACCTGATTAACCCTTTACTGGACTGGAAGTTTCTTGAGGTCAGCGCGGACTACAAAGCCCAGCTTTTTCTTCGGTGGAAATCAAAGCGTATAAATACAGACGGATAGTTATCCATCATGTATACTATCTGATTGGCTCCAAATTTATTCTGCAACTGTAAAACTGCCCCAAATATGTCATGAAACAAAATGTATAGTGTAAAGAACAAGGAGACCTGAAGGTGATGATCCAGCCCCTCAGATCCCTAAGCTCAGCACCAATTCTTTCCATATATGATGCATCAGCACACTAATTATTGCATGGACTCTAATGTTATTATACACGTTAAAACAACAAGATACTTATTTATCCTTTTTTTTTTTTTTTTCTTTTTTTCTTTTTTTTAACCAAATAGTGCAAAAGTCATCAAACATGTAAATGTGTTCCTAATTATGGATGACTCTACCACTTGGCTCGTTCTAAGTGCCAAGCCAGGCCTCATCTGAACTGGGGAAGGGAAAGAAAATCTGGCATCACTTGTCATTAAAACTTTGCTGAGACCCTGTAGTGACACAGTTCAAGTACTTGGGTGTTATGGTATCTGACAAATTGACGGACTTTGAACGGTTAAATATCTCACCCTTACTGTCACAGGTCAAGCTGCAGGTAAAAGCATGGGCCAAAATGCGCCTCTCTGTGGTGGGGAGAGTAAACTTGCTTAAAATGATGGTCATGCCACAACGTCTTTATGTCCTTCAAAACTTTCCTGTTTGGCTGCCTCAGAATAGGTTTTATAAAATAAATGCAGTTTTTAGAGAATTTATTTGACTAAAAACTACCTGGCGAGACTTAAATTAGAACATTTACAGAAACCTAAAGAGGAGCGAGGGCTAGCGTTACCTAATCCGTGGCTGTACTATATTTCCTCCCAGTGTCAGCATTTGGTAAGGGAATTGGACGATATCTCTACTGAGGGGAGGGGTAGTAGGGGGATTCTGCAATACCTGGTGGGTAGAGGATCAACACTAGCTGGTTTGGAGGCCGGGAAGTTCCAGTCATGGGTGGCGGGGATACCTACAGTCAAGCTTATGGTTAAAATTTGGGACAGGTTAAAACAGATGAGAGGCATCACTGGTCTGACCAAATACTCCCCTATCTGGGACAATTCGCATTTACCACAGCTGCGCAAGCTTTCTGGATTTGCACAGTGGAGGCGGATCAGCATATGTTGGGTGTCGCAGTTGACGGAGGGTGGAATATTCAGATCATTTGAGGAACTGAGACGGGAATTCCCGTTATCGCACAATATGTTTTTTCAGTATTTGCAGTTGAGGCATGCCTATTTCTTGCAGACCCGGACGCAGGACATGTCTGTACACCAGGATGCTTTGGTTAGCAGGCTGGGCATGCAGGCACCCACCAGGGGTCTGACATCCTTTATTTATGGAGCTTTGCTGTTTGTGGATCGGTTGAGACATCCGATCAAGGCATTGACGAAATGGATGCAACAGCTGGATCCAATTACTGGAGATCAGTGGGACTCGATACTTCAGATGGTTCCCAGACTGTCCTTAAGCGAGCCTGCCCGTTTGTCTCAGTTGTATCTCATACACAGAGTATATCAGACCCCTAAGTGGCTCTTCGTTCTGAATCTGCGATCGGACTCGGGATGTCCTAAATGCGGTATGGATGACGCAGATATTCTGCATATGATGTGGATGCGCCCCTGTCTGCAAATCTTCTGGATTCTAGTGCTCAATTTAATACATTTGACTACTGGACAGGACATTCCCTGAGACCCGGTAGTCTGCGTGTTGGGTTATGTAGTGGGGGGGGGGGGGGATGAGTGCCTTAAAGTCGCAGTGGCCAGGATGTTGTTTGTCGCTAGAAAACTTATAGCATCATACTGGATATCGGTCAAAACTCCCTCACGTACCGAATATATTAATAAAATTAATTTTCTGCTATGTCGAGAAAAGGCTATACCAAGAGAGGATGTCCCAATATCTTTGAGAAGATTTGGGCAGGATGGTTGGATGCCCCGACCTTGCTCTTGGGGAATTTGTATGCGTAATGATTGCTGTCAATATTAATATGCTTTTTTACCTACTTTTGTTATGTTTTCTTTTCTTCTCTCTTCTGCTCTGCTTTCCTTCTTATGTCAAGATGTATTATAATAATGCCGGTATATAAGTTCATGGTATGTGCTCATTGTATATGTGATATGAGAGTCTCTTTACTCTACGAGATGGAGATGTTTTTAGACCGAGCTAAGGGAGGGGGGGGGTTAGAGTGAGCCGGTTATGCTCCGCTCGCGAGTTTTGTTTTTTCTATGTATGTTTATGTTGGAAATTCTAATAAGCACTATCTGATCAAAAAAAAAAAAAAACTTAGCTGAGAAAGATGTATAGATTGAGTGGTGAGTCCTGGAGGGGGCCACCGCCTTAATGTATAGTGCAAAAAATAAAGAGCCCGCACACCTTTACTATTAATTGACAGGTTCACAAATCCGCTGTGTGGCCAATATGGTAAACCTTGATGTAGTTGGCTGGTGTTGGTGCTCTTTGCTCAAAAAATGCTAAGTACCTGACATATTTAATGTGTATAGCAATATTGGAGTTAATGTATTCATTAATGGCAGTGTGCTGCCGCACCATGTATATTGGCCACAAAGCGGCTCTGTGCACCTGTGCATTAAGCGGGCCCTCTTTCATTAATTGTAAGGGTAAGTTCACACATACAGTTTTAGGGCCGTTTTACCAGCGGAAACCACCGGTCGGTTTCCATTAGGTTTATGCAAATTTATGTTAATCCAAAAGCGGCTTTTGGGTTAACATATAAACCTATGGAAACCGACCCCCGGTGTGCACACACCGGCGGTTTCCACATGCTCATCCGTTGCTAACCCGCAGGGTTCCCAGCGGGTTAGCAAAGAATGATCATGTTCTATAATCCGGCCGGTTCTGCAGCGGCTGCAAGCAGAATCATGTACTGCTTCCAGCCGCTGCAGAACCGACGCCACTAACCCGCTGTGCACCCGCCTGTCTCCCGGCCGTCTTCCGCCGCACATACCCGACAGGAAGCCGGTGGGTGGCTGCCGAGCTTCCTGTCGGGTCCGCCCTGCCGCCGCCGACCCTAACCCGCTAATGTGTGAACTTACCCTAAGTCTGTATGGGATTACATGAAAAGACAAAAGAATTTGTGCAGATGACATCCACAGATGATCTGAGGTTACTACCCCAAAGGTGGAATAACCTGCTGCCGAGATCCTTCAAAAACTGCGCAAGTATCTAGAGGAATAAAGGGCGGTCACACCAGATTTGGCTTTGATTTAGATTTCTCCTGTGTTCATTCACTTTGTATTTTCTTCATTTCCATTATTGAAAGCATTCTCACTTTGCAGCTTATTTTTCTTTTTTAAACACCTGCCTACAGCTTTTGCACAGTATTGTGACTATAAAGCCTGAGGGATGCTATTGTCATTCTACAAAGTCCTCCATTTTGCTAGGTCTGTACAATACTTTGGTCACACATTTCATAATTACAACGCAGTGTTGCCAGGGGCTGACATAATATTGGTGTGGCCGCACAGGGGTCCAAGAGGTAAGGGACCCACCTACCTCCTAAGCAGCAATCAACTTCTGACATAGACAGAAATATTGGCCTACAAAAGGCCCATATTCTGTTTTGCACAGAGGACCTTATCTGTCTGTGTCACGCTTCCTCATTAGTTAATGCATTTTGTGACTGCAGATTTACCCCAAGCCTAGACAATCCCTTTAAGGGCCGGTGCCTACGATCAGTGTTTTCGATTTTGGAAGCAGTAAATTTTCACTGCATCCAAAATGCTGCGTTGTACAGTACAAACACACTGGATAGATTTATAGAAATCTCCTGCCCACGGTCGCTTCTTCTGTCCGCAGTGTAAAGTAACTGTGGCATGGCTTTCCGAGCCACAGCATGTCAATTTATTCTTGTAGAGTGTTTTCAGTGGAAGAACACCGAAAATCATCTGCACCCAGAGTCCTGATCGTGGGCAAAGACGCTGCGTTCTCCCACACAGAACACTAGCGGCTCCTTCAGAGGAGGTGTAAAATGCTAGGAATCCTTACATGGACACTTACCCTAAAGGGGCCCGTCTCACACAACGATAACGTTAACAATATCGTTGCAACGTGACTGGTTTTGTGATGTTTCAGCGATGTCGAAACAACATCATTGCGTGTGACACCTATCAACGATCAACAAAACGTCGTTGATTGCAAGTTTATGAACCGGTTCATAAATCTGTCATTGGTCGCCCGCTTGACGCGCAGCATCGCTGCGTGTGATGGCGGGAGAGCAACGATCAGCGAGCTCCCAGCAAGCGCTAGGAGCTGATATCCAAGGTAAACAGCGGGTAACTAAGCAGAGTGCGGCGCTTAGTTACCCGCTGTTTACCTTGGATACCAGCGCGCTCACTGGTGAGTCTGCCTGTGTGACAGCTCACCAGCGATCAGTCCACGAAGTGTCAGCGATCCCCATCGTTTGTCGGATCGCTGCCACATTGAAGCGTGAAACAGGCCCTTAAGTCTTGAATATCCAGCCTCTGTGCTATTCATTATATTGCTTCCCCTGTGCAAAAGAAGAGGTAATGGTTAACTCACCTCAATCCCATCTATCGATTCACCTTCACTCCGTGTCCTCCATACATATACCAAAGATAATTCTTCACCCCGTGTCTAGCTTCCATCACACCCCAGTGTGACCAGTTTGATTGATGTTTCACTGCTATTACTACAACCTTTATCTTGTGACTTTTCTTCTGTTTCCGCTTCTTTCTAATGACTTTATGTTTTATTAACACATGACAGCTGCAGCCATCTCTTGGGACAACTAGTGATGAGCGAGCACTACCATGTTCGGGGCTCAGATGGGTGCAACTTATGTACCCGAATATAATGGAAGTCAATGGAAGATCTTATGGAATTATTGCTTGAGTTCCCTATTGACTTCCATTATACTCAGTTGCGCCCATCTAAGTGTCCGAATGCTCGATACAATTACCCATCACCCGAGCATGGCAGTGGTCGCTCATCACTTGTGATAACTCGTTACTGGAGTCCAGGAGGCAGAGATCATCAGGAATCACTGCGGCAGGGGATTATAGTGTTTTTTTTTTTCTATTTTAAATTTATATAGATTAAGTCAAAAAGAAAATAAATCAAGATAACAGTTAAATATCATATTATGTTTTGGGAAAATTTCCCAGCCGTAATCATAAGATGTGACTTGCAGTAATATTCCTGTATGTTCCTCCCAGGCCAGCATGGTGCACTCCTTGATAGAAGCCTATGGACTCCTCAGGGAAATGAGGTAAGGCTCAAGTCATAAGCAGTATAGGTGACCATATACGAGTCAGTTAGGGAGTTGGTGTTGAGTTATGGAAGGTGCATGAAGGATTGCTTACCTATCACTATTGATGGTCAGGATGTGGAGATGGTGGAGAATTTCAAATATTTGGGGGTTCACCTGGACAGCAAGCTTGATTGGAGGTGCCATATGGAGAAGGTTTGCAAGAAAGGGATGAGTAGACTTTACTTCCTAAGGAAATTAAGGTCGTTTAATGTGTGTAGCAAAATGCTTGAAATGTTCTACCAATCTATTGTGGCGAGTGCAATCTTTGCTGCAATAATATGCTGGGGTAGTAGTGTGCGCACAGCTGACGCTAATAAGCTGAATAAACTTATCAAGAAGGCTAGTGCGGCGGTGGGTCTACAACTTAGGACTTTTGAGGAGGTATTAGAGGATAGAATTAATAAGAAATGCAAAGCTATAATGAGAAACAATACACACCCGCTCTCTGAACTGTTTGCGAAGCAGAAGAGCATATTCAGCAAGCGTCTAATCCAACTAATGTGTAAAAAGGAAAGATACAGAAAATCGTTTGTTCCGACAGCTGTGGGGATGTTTAACAAATGTATAAGTGTAAAGCGTCCCAAGACTATGTGAAGTTCTATGTGTATGGGGGGGAATAGGTGAGGTACATGTACCAGTCTACCCACATCTGCTGTCCATATAGACTTATTTTGTAAAGTGTGAAATGTTCTTGATCTTTGTTCTGCTGTAATACTGTAATTTCCTCCGGGATCAATAAAGTTTATCTTATCTTATCTTATCTTTCACATCTGCGTTATGTAATTTGCGGTAGATGTCGCCGAAGCTGCAGCGTAACGGCCAACTTGCAACACCGATCCGGCAAGCCCCATTTGTTCTCTATGGGGATTGCGGTCAAGTGCGGTTTTGCCGGTTCCGGCACTTGCGGACATACAAAAAACCCTCTGCTAACAGCGTGTTTTTGACTTGCCTCAAGTGCCTGGATCCAGAAAAACTTGAGGATAGGGAAAGAATTGGGTTTGCCGCAATTGAGCTGTTAGGTGGCAGGTGCAGCAGAACTGCTGGATCTGCCGCGGATGGCAAAAATCGATGATGTGAAAGCAACCTTAGCTGATTAACCTAAAGATGCAGTCAACCTGCTTAACCTGTTACTTTTCTGCTGTAGTAGAGCCAAACCTTAAAGAGAACCTGTTAGCTGGTGGCCATATTGGAGCTGTAATACAGATTAAGAGTGCATACTCACGATGAGTAAACTCAGTGTTTTGGATGCAGCGTCATACCTCTACATTGTACAGTAGAAGCACAGTGGATGGGATTTGTAGAAATCCCTTCCTCACTATGCTTCATCCGACCACAGCGTTCTTTTAGCTGCGGTGCGGGTTTCTGGATATCCGCACCTCCGCAGCATGTTCATTTCATGCTGCGGAGTCGAAAGTGGCTACAGTCGGGTGAACGCAGGGAGAAGCTGCCCTGCACCCACCGCAGATGGTGAGTACAGGGCTGCTGCGGGATCCCTTAGGTCCGGAGGTGTTGTGTCCAAGACACAGCACCTCCTGACCATGAGCACATACCCAAAAATGATGCCTGTGGTGAAGAAATCCATTTTGAGGTTTTGGTTTAATCAATGCTAGTGATTGTGCTGTAATCTTATTTCTGTTCATCAGGGCAGGACTGTGGGCCGGGTCTTCCCTTTATGCTCTGGTCCTCCATCTGCCTCCTTTGTTTGATTGACAGGGCACTGATCCATCAGTTACCTGCCTCCTATTTTAGATCACACGCCGGCGCAGTCATTTCTGTGGTCTCCAATAAAATGGCTTTGTTGGTGGCACATGCACAGTCGCATCTACAAGTCAGCACTCCCAAGTTTTCAATAGGCGCATGCGCCATCCACCGGGCCTGTCCTTACAGTTCACTTTACCGGATAGATTCCCACTAAGCTGCTGAGCTACTGGGTCACTTGGGCTGTTCTTATTTAGCCCAGCTACAGTGTGGAGCTGCCACCAGTGCTCAGCATCAGGACTTTTCAGCAATTATGTTTTCTCTATTTGCTGGAAAACACAATTGTGTCCATCAGGTGGCAGCACCAGCACAACAGACTGGTGCTGTTTGTTACTGTACTGCTGGCATTACATGGGACACAGGTACTGGAAGGACCCCTGGGAACCAGTCTCCAGACTGGCTTTATTAATGACACTTGATAAAGTCTAACCCACCCCTTCCTCAGGACCCTCAGAATGAGTGACCACCAGTGTGCATTATGGTATTGGAGTATTGAATTTTTCAGAATGCAGGGGACAGCTGTATGATATCAGTGGAGGCTGAGAGCAGATAGGTTTTAGCTCCAGACAATACACCTGATCATGCCCCATAATGCCTGTATGTCCAGCACTGATTACCCTCTCTGCATATGGAGCCTGAGGTTAATAAATGTACATGGTCCATAATTTTCTTCCCCTTTCCATAAATGTTCTGTGCTCCTCATCAGCTGTGTATATGGCGGAGCTACAGCTGGGTTTAGGGTCTGCACTTATTGCTGGTTATGTAAGGTCTATGTGGATAGTTGGCGTCTCTTATGTTGTCGGTGTTGCTTGTGTTTCTCCCTTGCATAATCTCTGTTGTGAAGTTACTGTAGCTTTAAACAGTTTTTCTCTGTCTGATATGTATCTATAATACAGCATGTATGGGATTATGAAGGGTTCACCATTACCAGTATTGGAGTGTTATACTTGGGTATGACGGTATTTCTGCACTAACCTCTTTTGTAGGACCAAAGTCTCTGTAACCTTGGCCCAACTGACAAAAGCGGTCACTATTTCTCCTCCTAATAGATTCAGTGGTTGCACTCTGTGTAGTTATAAAGGGTTAATACAGGACTGATGACGCCCAGTTGTCAGTTTATTAAGGCTGCTTTTACAAGTTGTCAGTTTGTGTTTTTGTTTTGTTTTTTCCTGCATTTAGGACAAGCGCAGTCTGTCCACAATTCACACACTGCTTTTTTTGCTGCGTATTTTTACGCACTAGCTCAAAAAAGCCAGGCGTGGAACAATCAAAACCGGGAGTGGCACACTCAGAGGAAAGGTCTAATAGAAACAAGTGCTCCACTTACGAGGGGTGATCCAAAAGTAATGATAATCAATACTAAACACAATGAATATAGTAAAAAATAATTTTATTCTCTACATAGTCTCCTATCAAGTCTATACATTTAGTCCATCTCTTTTCTAAACTTAGAATTCCCTTCAAAAAAAATTCTTGATCTTGACCCTCAAAAAAATCCCCAACAGCGGTTATCACGTCGCTATCGTCATCAAATTTCTTGCTCCGGAGGTGTTCCTTGAGCCGAAGAAAGAGAAAGAAGTCCCTGGGGGCTAGATCTGGCGAATAGGCGAGGTGTTCCACCAGTTCAAAGCCCGCTTCTTGAATGGTAGCCATGGCAACTGCAGCTTTGTGAACCGACACGTTATCTTGGTGAAACAGCAATCCAGCCCGCAGTTTGCCGCGCCTTTTCTCCTTGATAGCCTCCCGCAATCTTCTTATTTGTTCTGCGTGGTAGGATCCCGTAACAGTGGCTCCCTTCTCCAAGTAGTCCACCATAATAATTCCCTCAGCGTCCCAAAAAACGGACGCCACCTGGTGCACAGACATATGATTACAGGAAAACATGAAGCATTGATTAAACAAAAACCACAAAAGAGATACCGTATATACTCGTGTATAAGCCGACCCCCCCCCCCCTACTTTTGCCCCCAAAACCTGGGAAAACCAGTTGACTCGTGTATAAGCCGAGGTATACAGCACAGGTATACAGACCCCAGCAGTGTGGTATACAGCAGCCTCCCCAGTGGTAGTATACAGCAGCCTCCCCAGTGGTAGTATACAGCAGTCTCCCCAGTAGTAGTATACAGCAGCCTCCCCAGTGGTAGTATACAGCAGCCTCCCCAGTGGCCTCCCCAGTGGTATATACAGGCCCCAGCAGTATATACAGGCCCCAGTGGTGATATATACAGGCCCCAGTAGGGGTATATACAGGCCCCAGTGGTGGTATATACAGGCCCCAGTAGGGGTATATACAGGCCCCAGTCGGTATACAGTCCCCCCCCCATCGGTATACAGGCCCCAGTGGTGGTATATACAGGCTCCAGTCGGTATACAGCCCCCCCCCCTCCTCGGTATACAGGCCCCAGTGGTGGCATATACAGGCCCCAGTCGGTATACAGCCCCCCCCTTGGTGCCACAAACCTGTAAAGGAATAATCATTATACTTATCCCTGTCCTCGCCGCCGCCGCTGCTCTTCACCGCGCGCGCTCCTCCGGCGCACAGACAATGACGTCATTGCCTGCGCCCACCGGAGCCGGAAGAAGCCGGATGAAGCCCGAGGAGCGCGATGTCGGCGGCGGTGAGGACAGGGATAAGTATAATGATTATTCCTTTACAGGTTTGCGGCACCAAGGGGGGGCCCTGTATACCGATGGGGGGGGGGGCTGTGTATACCGAGTGACTCGCGTATAAGCTGAGGGGGGACTTTTCAGCCCAATTTTTCAGCTGAAAAACTCGGCTTATACGCGAGTATATACGGTATCTTCATGGCAGGTATCGTTTTAATCGGTATTACAGCATCAGTATGGCCCATTCTGTACTTTGCATAGGATCTTTCAGCAGGATTTTGCTATTTAAAGGGGTGTTCAAAGACACTATCCCAATATGTAGTAAGTGTAGTAGTAATAATATTAGCAAATACCTCTAATTAGAAATGCAGTCTAGTTCTCCTGATTAGCTTCAGCACTTATCTCATTAGCAGGGGATTGCAGTTGCTTGTGTGTACCCATGGTAATGACCACAAGCAACTAACTGTCCCCATGAGTGATGGTAACCATGGATACCTAAGCTTCTGCATTGCCCTGCACATCAGGTAAGTGACGTAGCTAATCAGGAGAACTATACTACATTACTAAATTGAGGTATTGGTTGATATTATTATTCCACCTACTACATATTGGGATAGGATCTTGGAGAAGAGAATACCCATTTATGTACACTAATAATTCTATAGGCTTTGACTGTAGTCTACATTTTTGCTGTACTCATTACTTTGTGTCTTCAGTCCTTGTTCTTTGGTCATTTTTCATTCTCTCGCTTGTTTTTGAAGAGTTGTCAAACCTAAAGTTGCTACTATGGAGGAAATGGCCTCATTCCATACTGACGCCTACTTACAGCACCTCCGCAAGGTGAGCGAAGAAGGGGACAATGATGACCCAGAAACTGTAGAGTACGGTCTAGGTGAGTGGTAGAGCTGGAATGTAATCACATGAATGAGATGTTGAATGGACTCACAGTACTTTTCTTTTCTTTTTTTCCTTCAATGTTGACATAATGTAATTTCCCAGGAATGAGTCAGTGCGATGTTTGGTCTGCTTTAACCCCTTATAACCAAAGCCTGTTTTGATCTTGACCGACATGTCACATTTGTGTTACTAAGTTCACAGAAAACAAGATAACTTTATTTTATTTCACAACTTGTTTAAAATTAAGCAAGTTACATACTTGCAATACAAAAAAGTGATTTGCAAAGGGTCGATCTGTCAGGTCGTACTGTATCATCCAGGGTAGTATGGAGTGAGATTTATAATGGGTATAGAATCATAAAGTTCGTGACCTATCATCTACTTCAGAGGTTCCCAACTCCAGTCCTCAAGGCACACCAACAGTGCAGGTTTTCAGGATTTCCTTAGTATTGCACAGGTGATAATTGAATCACCTGCACTGGGAATGATTCCAATTTCTAAGGAAATCCTGAAAACCTGCACTGTTGGTGTGCCTTGAGGACTGGAGTTGGGAACCTCTGATCTACTTAGTAACGAGACATTACATAAAGTTTTATGTAACTAAGTCCAAGGTATGTTATTTGATAGCGGAGTTCTATCCCTCTTGTGTTGATGACCAATTACAGTGATTTTTACATTTGTTTGTGATTTTGTAATTTTGGATGAACGAGGTGCTTGCGATTAGAAGGGATAGTAGTCTCTTGTCTTATGTACAAGACAACTGGGTCTGCTCACGTGTAAAAGTTGTGTAAAGCATAATGATTAGAGCGTATGTGAAGTTAGACTGCTGCAGATGCACAAATGTATACTCAGGTACAGTAATCAGCAGATGAAGGAGAAAAACGTGCGGACTCTACGCTGTGGTGGACAATTTCAAAGACATGTACCGTATATACTCGTGTATAAGCCGAGTTTTTCAGCCCAAAATTTGGGCTGAAAAGTCCCCCCCTCGGCTTATACACGGGTCTATACGGTAGACCCTTGTGGTGGGGGCTGTGTGGTGGGGGCTGTGGAGGCTGGAGGAGGCGGGGGGGGCTGCTGTATGAGCGGCCCCGTCACGTGGGGCCGCTCATTAAATATGCACTGCATCCCCCTGTCAATCAGCGCAGGGGGAAGCAGTGCATATGGCCCCCCCAAAAGCTGGCACTGTCCCCCCTTGTAAGGGCCCCCCCCCCCCCCCCGGTGCTTATACATTACCATCCCGGTGTTCTGATCTGCGCCGCTCCTCGGTGCTTCTTCATCCTCCCGTCCTCGCTGGCTCCATCCGTGATCTCCGGCTGTCGCAGCGATGTGACGTCATCGCGCGACCGCTGGAGAACCCGGATGCAGCCAGCGCGGGAGGATGAAGACGCAGCACGGAGGAGCGGCGCCGATCAGAACACCGGGATGGTAATGTATAAGTAGCGGGGGGGGGGGCACTTACAAGGGGGGACAGTGCCAGCTTGTGGGGGGCTGTTGGTACCCCCAGAGGGCTGCTGGGTACCCTCTGGGGGCTGTTGGTACCCCCTGGGGGCTGCTGGGTACCCCCTGGGGGCTGTTGGTACCCCCAGGGGGATGTTGGTACCCCCAGGGGGCTGCTGGGTACCCCCTGGGGGCTGTTGGTACCCCCAGGGGGCTGCTGGGTACCCCCAGGGGGCTGCTGGGTACCCCCAGGGGGCTGCTGGGTACCCCCTGGGGGCTGTTGGCACCCCCAGGGGGCTGCTGGGTACCCCCTGGAGGCTGTTGGTACCCCCAGGGGGCTGTTGGTACCCCCAGGGGGCTGTTGGTACCCCCAGGGGGCTGTTGGTACCCCCAGGGGGCTGCTGGGTACCCCCTGGGGGCTGCTGGGTACCCCCAGGGGGCCGCTGTATAACCCCTGGGGGGTGCTGTATAACCCCTGGGGGCTGCTATATATACTGCTGAGGCCTGTATACCACTGGGGCTGCTGTATATACCACTGGGGCTGCTGTATACTACCACTGGGGCTGCTGTATACTACCACTGGGGCTGCTGTATACTACCACTGGGGCTGCTATATACTACCACTGGGGCTGCTGTATACTACCACTGGGGCTGCTGGGGCTGCTATATACTACCACTGGGGCTGCTGTATACTACCACTGGGGCTGCTGTATACTACCACTGGGGCTGCTATATACTACCACTGCGGCTGCTGTATACTACCACTGGGGCTGCTGGGGATGCTATATACTACCATTGGGGCTGCTGTATACTACCACTAGGGCTGCTGTATACTACCACTGGGGAGGCCTGTATACCACTGGGGGGGGGCCTGTATACCACACTGCTGGGGGCTGTATACCTGTGCTGGGGTCCACCCTCAGCTTATACACGAGTCAATAGGTTTTTCCAGATTTTTGGGGCAAAAGTAGGGGGGTCGGCTTATACACGGGTCGGCTTATACACGAGTATATACGGGTACTTCTCCTTTGAAGAGGACCAAGCAGCAAGATTTAGGGCTATAAAGTGAAGCTAGGGCCTTACAGGTACTGGGATGCTGAATGAAATCTTACCTTTACTTCAATGATTCATCATGATTGATTGCAGAGTAAAAAGACATAAAACTCCTGGAAAACAGGGCAGCATGCGATGTGTGCAGCATTGTGTCACTTTTTGGGGTTGTTTTCTTTTCCCCTCCTCTGAGATCATCCATTTCGGCTGTAAACCAAACCCTCCCCCCTCCCTCTCAACTCTTTCAGTTTTGTCAGGCATCCTATGGCTGGAGTATAGTGACAGTGCGCAAGAGCCAGTAACTGAGAGAGAGAAATGGTAGAGGGGAGGGTTTGGCTTACAGCCAAAAGGCATGTCCACAGAGGAGGAGATAAAAATACCCCTCCCAAATAGTGATGTCATGCTGCACACATCAATCATCTGCTGCCCTGTCTTCCAGGGGTTTTATGACACTTTACCTGAATGATTCAACGTTTTATTGCAGAGGAAAGGTATGATTATAGTCAGCATCCCAGTGCCTGTAAGGCTCCGGCTTCCCTTTACAGCCCTAAATCCTGCTGGTTGGTTCCCTTTAACTACTTTGTACTTTTGTGCCAGCTCTCTCGTTCCCAGGGCTCAGGTGACTTTGTGATATCATGTGAACAATCACCATGGGCTTCTCTAGCCCCGTCTACAGACGTTTGAGTAAGTAGCAGCTAGAGAGTGGTGTGATGATGCTCACTCGGCTGCATGTTGAGGTAGAGACCGGAACGGTTTCTATTTAAGTGTCGTCTGGTTTATTCACTCTTTATAAACCGCTCCTTAGGATAAATATAAACAGCCTTTTCCAGGTCCAAAGTGACGAACAGGAAAACAAAGTAACAAGTTCATAAAGTACCAAGGGGTCCACCCGCTCAGGATAATGCCGACCACTTTAACAAGTGTAACAGTGCTGGAGATCGGCACACCTCCACACACACAAACACACTGAGACTACAGGTTTTACATTTTATTTGAAGAACCACACCCCAGGGTGGGGATATGTAAAAAGATATACAGCTGCACACTAGAACACTTAGAATATAATAATAAAGAGACTATAGCCATTCATTACTGCGGTAGATACATTAGAGAAAAAATGTTCCAGTTTGCAGCTGTATATCGTTTTGTAGTCGTGTTTTTTACAGCTAGCACCTGTTCACATTTATTGGTGTTGCTGGTCAGTCTTATGTTAAATTTGTAGTGTTTTTCTGGCTGAGCATCCCTGTTCTGTACCCTTCTGGTGACTGCAAATCCCAAGCGCTCTAATTAACAGTTCCTTAGATAATTGTATGCTCATACTTACACCATCAGGGGCAAACAGTGTCAATTCAATCGTCACTGCAGCTGTAGAAAGACCAGGAGAAACGCTGTCGTTTTCTTCCAAATCTTGTATGAGTTATGATGGAATGATAGGTGAAAAGGAATAACCTGTACTGGAGTTGCAGACATGCGTCTTCAGCAATGGCTTCTCTAAACCTAACTGAGGAAGAAGGGAGGAGAATCCTCTACAGAGGCAAACTAAGGGAGGAAGATGGGGACAATCTTAATAGAGGCTAAATGTACTTGGCAACAGTAAGAGAATTTTTTGATTGTAGGAAAAAACATACAATGCAAGAAATAGACATTACAGGTTGTTCCCATTCGTGGGATGCCACTGTTCAGGTGTAGCACCCTTGGTTTTTACTGCTAGCGCAGTTAAATATACACTTGATGGCGATGCCACAGTCCCTAGCAACGTGTTCGGTAGAGGCACAGCACCTGAAGCATACTCCAAACTTCTTTAAGAGTTCCTTTCGCTCTTGAAGTGGTTTCTTCCTGAAGCCGATGCACTTGTTCAGGGGATGCAGCAATTTGTGGATAGGACACTGGCGGTTCAGATTTTCTACCTTCTCACCTTCATTGTCCTTGTCTGGTGCTGACATCTGTGTAGGCAGAACTTCGAACCCTTTTGTTGACACCGGACCGCTGCGGTTTTTGTCATGAGAGCTTGAACTCTCTTAGGGCCCTTTCACATCAGCGTTTTTTTCAAATCGCGGCAGATGCGGTGAAAAAAACGCATCTGCCGCGATTACCGCATACCGGCTGCACTTGCGGCACGGTTGCGGCGCACGCCATACAATGTATAGGTGGACTTGCGGCAGGTGCGGCAAGTGCGGTTTTGGCACTTGCGGCAGGTGCGGCCACGAAAAAAACGCGGCTGACAGCATTTTTTTTCGCGGCCGCACCTGCCGCAAGTGCCAAAACCGCACTTGCCGCACCTGCCGCAAGTCCGCCTATACATTGTATGGCATTTACCGCAACCGTGCCGCAAGTGCAGCCGGTATGCGGTAATCGCGGCAGATGCGTTTTTTTTCACCGCATCTGCCGTGATTTGAAAAAAACGCTGATGTGAAAGGGCCCTTACTTAGGAGATGACGCAGAGCCGCTGGGGTCGGTTTTGTACTCTGCAATGTCCTTGATAAAGTCACAAAAGAATGAGAACGGAGGGAAGGAGACTTGGTATAGTATTTTGTAGTTTGATCCTCGCATAGTCCACCTTTCTTGTATGTTGCATGGTAGCTTAGCGACTATGGGTTTCCCTCCACGAGCGGTGTCCAGGTAGCTATGGCCAGGTAGATGTGTGTCTGTCTTGGTCAGCTGGAGCTCAGACAGTAGGTCGCTGAGTTCCTGGTATTTAGCATTCTTGCCAG
This sequence comes from Allobates femoralis, assembly GCA_033576535.1. NCBI lineage: Eukaryota > Metazoa > Chordata > Amphibia > Anura > Aromobatidae > Allobates > Allobates femoralis. Next base: position 54,182,100 of record JARQOC010000008.1, on the reverse strand, counting down.
ATATTTTGGGAAAGTCATATAGTTGTTTGAGCAGAGCATCTTCAATAGCTTCAGGACTGCCAAAATCTTTCTCCAGTCTGTCCCATGCGGTTGCGAGATCGGTCGCTGATGTAAACGGATCTGAGCCTCTTGAATCTCTCCGTAGACCGTGGGCCTAGCCACCAGAGAAGCCGACCCAGCTCTTCAGCAGCAGTAATGCTGAGATCAGTGATTGCGATTTTGAAGGCACACTTCCACCTTCTGTAGTTTTCATGCTGGTCGTCAAACCTCATGAGACCGGTGTTGATGAGTTCTCAGTGAATCATGTACCTCGCAAAGTCGGACATGATTGCTCTTTCTGACCTTGGGGGCACATTTGCTGGCTGAGCAGTGCTGTTAGCGTGGGCCGTAGCTTCTTGACTCAGGAAAGTGGGAAGGTACGGAGTGGCATAGGCATTTAGGCCAGCAACCGGTTTGGTGTGTACAGTTGCTGTTGTATGCGGGGCCGGAACTACACAATTGTCAGTGTAGTGCCTTACCAACATGTTGGGTTGCATGTGGACATTTGCATACAGAGGTTGCTGAGGGATAGGGTCTGTCAGTTCACTGAAGTGTTAAGGTGATTCAGATTTGAATGTCTTAGGGCCCTTTCACATCAGCGTTTTTCGTAATTCGCGGCAGATGCGGTGAAAAAAACGCATCTGCCGCGTTTGCCGCATAACCGTTACACGTGCGGCGCGGTTGCGGTAATCCCCATAGAAAGTATAGGGGGACTTGCGGCAGGTGCGGCAAGTGCGGTTTTGCACTTGCGGCAGGTGCGGCCGCGAAAAAAAACGCGGCTGACTGAGGTTTTTTTCGCGGCCGCACTTGCCGCAAGTGCAAAACCGCACTTGCCGCACCTGCCGCAAGTCCCCCTATACTTTCTATGGGGATTACCGCAACCGCGCCGCAAGTGTAACGGTTATGCGGCAAATGCGGTTTTTTCACCGCATCTGCCGCGAATTTCATAAAAACGCTGATGTGAAAGGGCCCTTAGATGCATTGGGCTGACCTGGGAAGCTGCAGGCAAATCGGCGTCTTGATCCTCTGGAGAAGTGTTGTCGCCGACTGGAATGTTGATGTCGATCGGCAGTTCGCTGGTTTGGCTCAGCAGGTAGTCTCTTGAGCGCTTAAGGGGATCTTCCGTGTCAAGTTCATACAAACTGACACTGCTTTCTTGGCTCCCACCCAGAGCTTGCTTAAAGACCTTTAACCTGCCCATGGCTGCCACATGTTCACATTCCTTCTGTAGGGCTTCTATCTCCGCCTTCTTTCGCGCAAACTCAGCTTCCACCTTCGCCCTCTTTTGCGCAGACTCTATCATTTCTGCTTCCATTCCTGCTTTTCTTTGGGCGAAGACAACTTGTACTTTTGTCGTTTCTGCTTCAGCACGTGCCTTTACAAGCTGCTCACTGAGAGTAGAGTACCTTGATGAGCCCGATTTGAGTGAGTGCCTTGAGCTCTTGGCTCTTAAATCTTGTATTATACCATATTCCAAATCAGGGGTGGATTAAGGATAGCCAGGGTCCGGGGCTGTCCAGACTCTGTGGGCCCCCCTCTGTCATGTGACGGGGGTCATGTGACAGGGGTCATTATATACCTGAAATAGATTATTCCAGACAAATAGTTGCTGAGTGAAACTATAACCTGTCAAACATCCATTGATCTAGTCAATTTACCCTTCAGTTAGGAAGAAAAAAAAAAGCGCCAACAATTGACATGTGTTTTTAGTGCAGAAAACGCAGCAAAATAAACGCAGGGTCTGTTGCACACATCCGTGCCTCCAGCACGTATGCGGTCCGTGCTGATACATGTCAGAGGCACAGATATACAGGGACACATGATCCCCAATGGCCCCCTTCAGACATCCGTTATTCAGCATGGTTGGACCGTGTCGCCGTGTGGAGCAGACCCGTGTCCTCCACATGGCGGCGTGTTTTTTTGCCGGCACCAAGGACCACTTTTGACCCAAAACATGCTGCACACGGATGTTCACTGTGCACAGACCATGGCCAACAGTTTAAAGTGTAAAAATAAAGAAATTTATACTCACCTGCCTCGAGAGCTGCCTGCTCCTTTCACTTCTGGGGCTCATGTAATATTCACTTCACTGAGCCCAACAGTGGACCGGAAGTGAGAGGAGCAGCGGTGCTGGAGGCAGGCGAGTATGCACTGACAGCCTGTCCATGTGCTATCTATGGATCCACACGTAGCACACATGTCAGACAATCCGTAACACATGGATACACACCCCGCCCAACAACGGCCTTGACTCACACGTCCGTGGTTTGCACGATGTGTGAAACAGGCCTTGGACACATTGCCCCCAGACCTGCAGGAACCAGCAGGTGTCCTGTGACCACGATCTGCAGTGGGTGCAGGGCGGCTTCTACCTGCGTGCAGCTGATGGTGATCACTTCCAACTCCGCAGTATGAAATGAACATGCTGTGGAGGAGTTGAGTGCTGACAATCCACATCGCAGCTGAAAACACACTGCAGTCGGGGAAGCATAGTGAGGATGAGATTTCTGCAAATCATCTGCTGTACTGCCACTGTACACTGCAGCATTTTGGATGCAGCGGCAATATGCTGCATCCAAAACGCTGCTTTTACTTATCGTGACTATGCAGCCTAAGGCTATGTTCACACAGAATGTTTCCTGTGATCTTTTGGCATTAAAAAAAAAAAAAAAATTCAGCTCTTTATTAGCATGTATTTTATTAAACAAATAAAAAAACAAAATAAGAAGCCTTATGTAAACATAACTTAGCAAATGCTGAGGTAAAAACACCAAATACTCAGCGTGTGCACGAAGCCTTACAAATACTGAGGTAAAACCTCACCAAATACTCAGCGTGTGCATGAGGCCTTACATATACTGAGGTAATAACTCACCAAATACTCAGCGTGTACACGAGGCCTTACAGATACTGAGGTAAGAAATCACCAAATACTCAGCGTGTACACGAGGCCTTACATATACTGAGGTAAAACCTCACCAAATACTCAGCGTGTGCATGAGGCCTTACATATACTGAGGTAATAACTCACCAAATACTCAGCGTGTACACGAGGCCTTACAAATACTGAGGTAAAACCTCACCAAATACTCAGCATGTGCACGAGGCCTTACATATACTGAGGTAAAACCTCACCAAATACTCAATGTGTGCACGAGACCTTACAAATACTGAGGTAAAACCTCACCAAATACTCAGCGTGTGCACGAGGCCTTACTAATACTGAGGTAAAAACTCACCAAATACTCAGCATGTGCACGAGGCCTTACAGATACTGAGGTAAGAACTCACCAAATACTCAGTGTGTGCACGAGACCTTACAAATACTGAGGTAAAACCTCACCAAATACTCAGCGTGTGCACGAGGCCTTACTAATACTGAGGTAAAAACTCACCAAATACTCAGTGTGTGCACGAGGCCTTACATATACTGAGCTAAAAACACCAAATACTCAGTGTGTGCACGAGGCCTTACATATACTGAGGTAAAAACACCAAATACTCAGCGTGTACACGAGGCCTTACTAATACTGAGGTAAAAACTCACCAAATACTCAGCGTGTGCACGAGGCCTTACAGATACTGAGGTAAGAACTCACCAAATACTCAGTGTGTGCACGAGGCCTTACAGATACTGAGGTAAAAACTCACCAAATACTCAGCGTGTGCACAAGGCCTTACAAATACTGAGTTAACAACTCACCAAATAATCAGCGTGTACAGCCAGCAGGAGGTCTGGCAGTGGCACACACAGAGCTCAGCCACAGCAGCTGCAGCAGCAGGAGTGACTCAGGACATATCACAACACTCATTGTCATACAGGCACGTTCCCGCTGTGCTCAGTGTCGGCATTCGGCATGGTAACGGTCCCTCCTCTCTGATGCAAGCCCAGGAGATGGGGACGGTCGGCTGGTGAGCTGACAGACTCAAGAGCTCTGCTTCGTACGCCTGCGGCTGCGCTCCGTACACCTCACACAGACGCGGCTGCGCTCCGTACACCTCACACAGACGCGGCTGCGCTCCGTACACCTCAGACAGACGCAGCTGCGCTCCGTACACCTCAGACAGACGCGGCTGCGCTCCGTACACCTCAGACAGACGCGGCTGCGCTCCGTACACCTCAGACAGACGCGGCTGCGCTCCGTACACCTCAGACAGACGCGGCTGCGGTCTGTACAGACACAGCTGCACTCTGTACACCACATACAGACACAGCTGCGCTCTGTACACACGTGGCTCCGCTCCGTACACCTCATACAGATACAGCTGCGCTCCATACGCATTCTGCTCCGCTCCGTACACTCCATATAGACACAGCTGCGCTCCGTACACCTCTTACACACTACGCTCCGTACACCTCTTACACACTACGCTCCGTACACCTCTTACACACTACGCTCCGTACACCTCATACAGACACAGCTGCACTCCATACGCACTCGGCACTGCTACATCCACACTGTAAATCGCTCCCAACCCCACACATTAATTTCACCTTATTCAGCACTATGACAACCATCACAGCAGAGTCCTGCATATACTGAGGACCTGATCATGTGATCCCTGACTCCTCCCCACCATGTGACATCATCACAGGTCTTGTAAGCAGAGAGCAGCCATGATACAGCCCTGTATATATATATGTAAACACACACGGCAGGGTGCTGTGGGCTGCTCACTATATATATATATATAGCCCACAGCATCCTGCCATTCTCACTCCTATATACATATGTGCTGGGAAGCCCCCCATGCTCACCTCCACATTGAATGGCATGAGGAGCAGCAGTAGTGAGGAGCCTCCTGACCCCCGGAACACAGTGCTGACCTGCTCAGCTGCTGAGGGCTCCTCCATCTTCCCGCCGGCTGTTTGAGCTTCCCGACAGCTCTTAGAACCAGCGCACGTCACTGCTATTCACTCGCAGTGACGTCAGCTCCCGGCGCTGGCATAATGTTCAATAGCTGCCATTCTGCCTGCCCACCACAGGCTGCTAGCTGATACGCAGCCTATGATAGGTCGCCGGTCAACTGACAGCGCCGGGAGCTGACGTCACTGCAGGTGCGTACCAGTGACGTACGGTGGGTAAATCAAAGAGCCGGCGGCCATTTTAATCCCCTAATAGGCGACGAGCTGCCACCGGATTGATGGCAGAGTCGGGCGGATTATAATGGGGCAATTAGGCTGGTGGGCCCCCAACAGCTTTGGGCCCGGGGCAACAGTCCATATTGACCTCATTATAATCCGCCACTGTTCCAAATTATTATGCAGATGTTCTCTTCCTCTGATTTTCCAAAATGGTCAGTGCAAATGACATTCAGTGTAATAAAAGTCATCACCCGTTAGAGTATACATCAAATTTTATTGAATAAATCTCCCAATGATAACAGTATAATCTTCAAAATTAAGAAAAAAACTGTAAATGCACTGTTCCAAATTATTAGGCACAGTAGACTTTCTAAACATTTAATGTGTTTTAAAGAACTGAAAATGCTCATTTGTTGAATTTACAGCATTAGGAGGTCACATTCACTGAAATAAAAAAAGCTATTTAACTCCAAAACATTCTAACAGGCCAAGTTACATGTTAACATAGGAACCCTTCTTTGATATCACCTTCATGATTCTTGCATTCATTGAACTTGTGAGTTTCTGGAGATTTTCTGCTTGTATTTCTTTGCATGATGTCAGAATAGCCTCCCACAGCTGCTGTTTTGATGTGAACTGCCTCTTACCCTCATAGATCTCTGCTTGATTATACTCAAGGTTCTCTATAGGGTTGAAGTCAGTCTGCAGATATAGAGGGCGCCAAGTCTTAGTGACTCAGGGTAATTTTTGTACTATCTGCTGTTGGTGTTTTTTTTATAGTGTTTTATACCGCAATAGTATTCTATCCTGTCTTTCCTATATAGCTAGTTTGGCCTCTTTTGCTATACCTTATACTCTGCCTGTGTTTGTTTCTCCGTCTCTTGTTTCCAAGTTCTGTGGGGGTTTGCTATTCTTTTGGGGTTCTGCTCTGAGGCAAGATAGCTTTCCTACATCCATGTTTGGGAGCAGTTAGATCTCCGGCTGTGCAGAGGTGTCTAGGTCTGGTTAGTTACATCCCACGACTACTTCTAGTTGCGGTGTGTAGTCAGGGATTGCTGTCAGTACAGTTACCAACGACTTGGGTGGAATCTGAATGTTACTCCTGAGTCATCGGTTCATAACAGACACCTCAATTTCCCTGAATCCAATTCTAAGTCCTTCATACATGGCTCATGTTTAAGTGATACATTTATTGTAGTACAATGTGAACATCCAGCTTTAATCTTTATTATGATACAATAATCAAGCTATTTAGATAGAACATAATAATAATCTTCAGCACATACTGCATTGTTCCACTGTACCCAGCCTAATATATAAAGGTGAGTGTGTGTGTGTATATGTATCATAGCCCTGCCCAGTCCATGTAGCTCCACCCCTCCACATAGACCGGCCCCAGGACTATGTAGAGGGGTGGGGCTATGTGTGCGTATGGATCATAGCCTCACCCACTCCATATAGCTCCAACCACTTCACATAGCCTTGCTCTAGGACTATGTGGAGGGGTGGAGCTATGAAGGAGATGTGGCTATCGGGAAGGGCAGTTATGAAGTGGTGGGACTATGTGTAAGGCAGAGCTATGAAGGGGCAGAGCTATGATACATGCATACACACATCCATTGCCATATATGGGCATTACACCCAGGCAATGCCAGACTCTACAGCTAGTTTATTATACTGTATATTTGAGGAGTTTCAGCTGTTCCATTTTATACCAACTCTGACTCCACCAAAATGAGTACCAACCCTGACTCCACAGCCCTGGCAGTAATGCATGGTCATATTCTCTTTATTTCATTCTAAGTGTTGTAGTGTGCAGCTGTATACCTTTTTATAGTGACTATTTTGCCCTCACCACCATTTTCTGAAAGTTAGCAATAGTTAGATGACTTGTTCATGCAGGCTTTCCTTGGAATGTGCTCATTGCACGTTCAGACTAAGGTCAGGAAACCATGAAGGCGCATGGAAACCAGGAGTAAAAGGATATGTGGGAAACAAACCAGAATATGCCTTATACCTCAGCTTCCTCAATGTACCTGCCATTTATTCTAACGGATGACTCTTTTATACACCTTTGTTTCTCAAGCAGCTTCATCAAGTGGTTACCTGGAATGGCTTTCTAACGAGCAGATAGGAGTTTTCCAGATTTCATTTGTAGAATCAGCGGCCTTCAGATGGTGTTTAGGTATTTCACAGTGTCTGTACACCATTAGAACAGTTCTAAGAAAAATATGGGAAGAGACACTCAGCTGTGTAAAGAGTTATGAAAGTCCATGGCTCCCTTAAAGAGGACCTGTCACCCCCCTGTTGCATGGCAAACTAAATGCACAACTGAATGCAGCATGTCTGCTGCATTCTGGTAAGAGGTCCCCCATTGCTATAGCCCCCCTGTACCCTGAGATATACAGTTTAGAAATCTTACATATAGTGAGTCCGGAGGGCATTCCTGGTTATGGAGTCATCGCTGGCACGGGGCTTCTCCCCGCCTCCGGCCGCTCTGTGCCGCCTCCTGCTGCTCTGTTCCTCCTCCTCTCTGTGTATGGCCCCCTCCTCGCCGGCGTGTAAGTGTCTGATCTAACACAGGCGCACAGCAAGGCTGTAACGTCGGCCGCCGGCTCCAGTGCCTGGCAAGTCCTCACTGTGCACCTGCGTGAGATTGACACTTACACGCAGGCGAGGAGGGGGCCACACACACAGAGAGGAGGAGGAATAGAGCAGCAGGAAGCGGCACAGAGTGGCCGGAGGTGGGGAGAAGCCCCGTGCCAGCGATGACTCCATAACCAGGAATGCCCTCCGGACTCACTATATGTAAGATTTCTAAACTGTATATCTCAAGGTACAGGGGGCTAGAGCCATCGGGGACCCCTTCCCTGAATGCAGCATTCAGTGCTGCATTTAGTTTGCAATGCACCAGGGGGGTGACAGGTCCTCTTTAACATGTGAAGGACAGTTAAATCGTAAAGTTGGTAGAGCCTTGAATTGGTGCCCAACCACTGTGATCATACCACCTTAATACTAGAAGCTTCTCTATCATAAAAGCATCTCTATCATACACACCTCTCCTATATGCACACTGTATCTAAAGTCTAAGAATTCACCACAATGATATATATGAGATTGCAATATCGCCTCAAAGTCACGTGGTGTGGTCAATTGCAATTGATATCGTGAGTGCGTCGTCTGGTGTAACAGGGCGATGCGACTGCAATTTATTACTGGAGCGACATCGCCTGATTTATGTGCAGACAATTAAATCAGGCGATATTGCATAAGCGATGTGGTAGGATCGCTCAGTGTGACACCGCAATTGCGATGTTGCATGCAATTTCCCCTATTCATTACATTGAAAAATATTGCTCGCTGGGTTGCTCATACCCAGTGAACGAAAGTTGCTTTTACCATCCTACTTGAGTTGCCTATGATATCTCTGCGTGTGACATGTCCAAGGCAATCTTGGAAAAGTGCCAAAAACGTGCGCTCTACCATGAAATTGCAGGCGATATTGCATTGATATTGCGTCGTGTAACGGTACCTTCAGAATTAACCACAATGATATATATGAGATTGCAAAAAACATCACCTCTGTTTTACTACTGAGTGCCTAATCCCTCATAGCTAGTGCACCAGGAAGGGACTTGTTTGAGCCAATTAAGGCTACAATCAGAGGTCCCCAACTCCAGGCCTCGAGGGCCGCCAACAGTGCAGGATTTCAGGATTTCCTTAGTATTGCACAGGTGTTAATGTGATCAAATGCACAGGTAATGGTTCCAATTGATCTGTCAATTTTGTGACATTACAGGCAGCTTTACGTCACACAATCGGCAAAAACTGCTTGATGAGCTGGACCATACATCCTGCTGTTTCATGAAATCCACTTGGATATTAGTAGAAAATAGCTGTAAATTATGTATTGAATTGTCATTGAAAACTACCCCTTGTCTCTCAAAAAACAGGCCCTCCTACAGCTATGTTGATGGGAAAATAAAATGTTCCAGCTCTTAGAAGGGGAGGAAAAAAACAAAAGTGCAAAAAATGTAAAATGGCCTAATCCTTAAGGGGTTAAACCTACATTAACTCCTTCCCAACATGTGACCTACTGGTCTCACAAAGTGAAAAGCTGCCTAATCACTGTAATAACTTGGCATACATGCCATAAAGAATTTTATCTTGGTCATTCACATAGGCAAGTTTAAACCTGGCTTGGTGGTCAGTCATCTAGTGCTGTCAGGAGATTTAGTGTCAGAACTGATGACAGACTCTGTAAAGGTACCTTTACACGCCGCCACAGCGGGTAGCAACAGGTATCCACCGCACGTGCACGCGCGCGTTTGTAACGGTGGATACCGATCACCGATGCCACATATACACGCCGCCACTGCGTGCTCCACAGAAGGTATTTGCGTTCCCCGGAAGTGCTGACAGCTCCTGCGGCTTCCTTCCTGTTGAATACCTTCCCTGGTTTACATGCCGCTACCACAAAGTAATATGGGCGTACATCATTCGCGCCGTAAGTACATAGGCGTGACAGAGTTGTGTATTCCGTGATGCACAAGCGTTGATTGGACAACGCAATAGAGTCATGATTGGCCAGCCTGCGCAGGAAGGCTGGCTAATTACATGACGCCATTGCAATTGTGGACTGTGAATGGATAGCTTTGTTAATATGGCGCCCTGTGAAGGGACAACCAATCGTAACGCAGGAGCCTCCACCAATGATCGCTGATGGGGCGTGGTATCCATGACGCCGTGGCACGCCCCTGGGATTTCCCGATTTACACGCCGCCATTTCGTAGTGATTTCATGGCAACAGGCACAATTGTCCCCATTGCCTGGCAGTTTCTCCCTTCCTGTGGCGGCATGTAAAGGTACCTTAAAAGAAATCAAAGCAGTGTCACACCTGTACGCAGATTGTTTGTGGTACTGCAGCTCAGTTCCATTTACTTTAATGATTTACGGTAACTTCGAGATTTTCCACTACTAATGTGAACCCCTTTCTTTTGTCCTAAGTAACACTTTCACAATATACTTCTGTTACACGCTCTCCTCCTGTAGTCTGATTTCTTTGAGGCTTGTAAACGTTGTTCTAGCTTACATCCTTCTGGAGAGCAGAATCGGGACCAACAGGGCACGTCACTGGTGGGACTGAGAGGAGAGTGGAGTGTGATCTAGGCATGAGTGGCCAGACAGCTGTCACTCACAGAGAGGCAGCCCCACCCCCACCAGTGATGTGCCCGGCTCAGTTGGTCTGCAGCTGGAAGGAACAAAGCTACAACAACAATAAAGGTAATTAGGAGCCTTTAAAGATAAGCCTCTTACAGGAGCAGGGTAGATAGCAGAAGTATATTGGGAAAGTGTTAGTTAGGAAGAATTAGAACAAAAGAAAGGGGATCACATTAGTAATGGAAAACCCCTTTAACTGCAATACTAGACACAAACAATTGGACATGTAGAGCGCTGTATTTACAAGAACGCAGACATGCTTTTCTAATTTAGTACAAAGGTATTTTGCAAACGGTTTCATTTTCAGTAACCATTAAGGGTATGTGCACATTAGTCGTTTCTGCATCTTTGCAGACCGACCGGGAACCGGTGGAGAATGGCAGATACTGAGTTTTCTGAACTCGGCAGTGTCCCTCGTTTTGTTAGCGATTTGCTAACGATTTGCGATCGCTTTCTCAGCGTTTGTACAGCGTGTTCTTGGCGATTTTCCCGGCGTTTTTCTTAGCGATTTCCAGACTGGTCTTTGGTGCACTTGTTATGCTGGAACCGCTGGAAAAACGCCCAAAAGAAGTCACTTGCTCTATCATTGAAAACCGGTGGAAAACCGGTGAATAAACTGGAAACGACAAGACAAAAACCGATCTAATGTACACAGCGTTTTCTAAAAGCCATTGACTAGCATGTTAATCCAACCGGTGGCTAGGATTAACATAAATTAACATAAAACTCAGCGGAAACCGCCGACGGAAAACGCTGAAAAACAGCCCACAAAACGACTGATGTGCACATACCCTAATAATTCATAATTATTTGTGTAGTCTTTTTTTTTTTTTTTTTTTCCCCACCGTTTTTATACAAACTTGACAAAAGCTGCCAAGTTAATTTATAATTTTGTTATTGTAACATTGCAGGCTACGACTGTCCGATCACTGACGGCATCTATGACTATGCGGCCGCTGTCGGAGGAGCAACACTCACAGCAGCCGAGCATCTAATGGAAGGCAAAGCCCGCATTGCCATTAACTGGCCAGGGGGTTGGCATCATGCTAAGAAGTAGGCATTGTGGGAGCCCTGGGTAAATTCAACTGGAATAAATCTATTGTAAACCTAAAATAAGGATTTTGGCATTTTATACAATTTTGAGTTAAATGTTAGTAAAAAAAAAAAAAATCAAACTATTAGTTAATAGTAATTGACATTAAGACATTTTTATTTTTTTGCTGGGAAAGAGTCAATAATATGAAATCTGACTTTGATTCACACTTTTTTTTTTTTTTTAAACTATTTGAAACAATTAAAGGTATTATCAAGTACTGTTATTATTATTGTAGTGTTTGGAGCTGAGAACTAACTACCTGCCTGTTTCTGCATGGTGAAGCTTTCTGCTAGCTTAGGTTGGTTTCACACTACCGTGTTTGTAAATCCGGGGAGATGCAGGTAAAATCTGTACCCCAGATTCCCCCAGAATCTCCCACAATTGACAAACTGGATGCACCCACACCGGTATCCTCACTGATCCATCTCACAGATCAGTGATAATACTGGTGTAGGAGCAGACAGTTGAATCCTGATGTGTACCTTTTTAACATGGATCCAGTGAAAAATAACATGCCCCCTAGGGCGGTGTGCTATTTCAAATTTGGTGCTGGGCCTGCTCAGACCAAAAACCCAGATCCAGGAGGATCTGGGTTCATTAGAGTCCCATTGTATTGTTACACGCATTGCCCCGGATCTGGGTGTGCATGGTTTTGTGATGGAGACCAAAATTGCTCCAAAATGCCTTTTTAGTCTCAGTGTTAAAAACAGGGACACCTGTATCAGGGGCAGCTGTACAGAACTGGATGCACCAACGAGCGTGTGCGGCCCCATTGAAAACTGGTGTGGGTGCATCCAGTTTAAGCTGAATCACACGGATGCAAAAAAATGGCTTTGTGAATAGTCCCCTTTCACACGCTACATATTTGTCGCGTCTTTTTACAAGCATTCTTGCCTCAAAAACGCATGTGCGTCTGCATTTCCCAGTAAAGTGAATAGACATTCACTTTGTGCCATTCAGACACTGCGTAATTAAACGCAGCGTTTTTGGAGCAAAAAACACGCGCGTAAAAAGAATGAACATGTAAATTCTTTCCGCTTTTTTACGCGCGTTTCTTCCATAGGCCCCATTATAAGCACTGGAAGAAACGCGCGTAAAAAAGTGCAATTCAAGATGTTCTCTCACGTGTTTTTCAAGGGGACGCGACAAATGCGCAGCGTGTGAACACGGCCTTAGCCAGCGATTCTCAGCTTCATTTCCCCTCTAGTCAGCGGTGTGCAGCACCTTATCTTCCAATTTGCTCTGTCGGCCAGGTGTCACTGCTGAAGTCATGCTGATAGACAGCCTGCTTCCCGCAGCTTGGCAGCTGTGAGTCAGCTGTCAGTCAGTTTAACAGCAGCAGAGATGTCTCATCAACAGAGCAGAGGGGAAGATGAGCTCTGCTCAGTGGAAGATGCAGGAGCAGTCTGTGACCACTGAGACTGCAGAAATGTGCAGCAGAGATGTCTCGTGAACAGAGCAGAGGGGAAGAGAAGACTATGCGCTGTTATTGTGACCGAGTCACCGGCAGGACCGGTCTGTGACCACTGAGATGGCAGAAATCTGCTCCAGGCAGTTGGCAACTACCTGCCTCTTAGTTTTTCGCCTCATACCAAAAATAATAAAAGTCCCAGATAACCTCTTTAAGCCTTTTTATTTCCTCTTTCCTTTGTTCTCAGGGATGAAGCCTCTGGATTCTGTTATGTGAATGATGCTGTTTTAGGCATTTTGAAACTGAGGCAAAAATATGATCGAGTGCTGTATATTGATCTGGACTTACATCATGGAGACGGTAAAAAGTACTGCTGGTCTTTTGTTTTTCTTAACTGATTAAATTTCCATCTTTTAATTTCTATTTTTTTTTTTTGCCCTCATATCTGTACATTTTCAGGTAATAGGCTCCCTCGCCCAACACCTTTCACTACTGCTCAGCTCCAGGGACTGTGACCTTGTTGTGTGAGGTTTTGTAAAGACTGTATAAAATATAAAATTAGTGCCTAAAAGTCAAGATCAAGCAGCGTTTAAGGCTCAAAACTTTTTCTGCCTGTAGATAGTTGTAAGGTCTTGATAAACATGATACTCGGCTTGTCTGCTTTAATTGTTGGGTTTAGCAGACATAAATTTATATTGGGGCCTGAAAGGGGTTTTCCCACAAATAAAATTAATTTTAATGCTGATTTTAATAAACAAATCTTGGAATAATAATAATTTAATAATAATAATAATAACCACAATTGGATGTGGTTTAAAAAAATGTTCCAGTGCTGAGATAATTTACTTACATAATTGTATTGTCCCGTCTGTCGTCCACTTCCTGGATGTCCTCCTATCGCGCGCCATCTACTTCCAGCTCCATTCCCCACCCCCCTCTCCACACTAATTCCCGCACCTGCACATTGAGTGTTTCGGGTGTCAGGCAGCGGTGACCTAAGAAGTGCAGGCAGATCTGGGAATGCTGATTGGGACTGAGCTGTCCAATCAGCTGTAAGGAGGAGGGACAGTCCAAGTATTGACACACAACACATAGAGACGTCTCTGTCCTATCAGCTGATTGGACAGCTCATTCCCGTCAGCTGTGTCAGCGCTGACATTCGCTCCACAGAAGCCAGATCTGCCATTACACTTGCTAATCTCTTATTGATGTCATACAGCGCTGCGAGAGCACAGAACTCTGTTCAGGAGGGAGATGCAGGTGTAATGGCAGAGGTGGCCTCTATGAAGTGGATGTCAGCACTGACTCAGGCAGCGGGGAGAGAAACACAACCGCCCTGGGCTTCATTCAGCAGAGTGCAGGAGATGACTCGCCCTCCCTCTGTGCTCATCTCTGTGACAAATCATCGGAGTCTGCACTGGGGAGAGGAGGGAGGGGACCTGTTCTGCTCAGACACTAGAAGATAGTGACACGCAGAATGAAAAAGGGCTGCACATAGGTATAGTGTCTGTATGTGGACACAAGGGGGCAGAGAGAGGGCACAGAGTGCACTGGGGGGAGGAAAGGGGGGTGAGCACACGGGGGGGTTAGAGAGACAGCGCACAGGAGGGGAGTGAGAAAGCACACAGGAGGGGATAGATCTATTGAATAAAATTAACTTAAAAATTAACTTAGTTCATGGGTAACTCCTCAAAAGATTATCTATTTCAGATGGTAACATTTAAAAGCGTGTCCTTATGTTATTATGTTGCTTTAGTTAGCCAGCATAAAAATAACCAAGTTTGCAATTGACTTGCTTTTAAATCTGTTATTTTATTGTAGTGAGAACTTTTATTTTTCATAGTGCACAGCTAGTTTCCATGGAACTTGGCCACTAGTGCCTGGCCACGTGTGCATTAGTTACATTGCAGTAGTGGAGTTAACTCATAACATACCAGTCGGTTCTCTCAGGCCCATTGATTTCTATACAGCACTTAGCTGCTCAACTCCCTTCCTCTCAGCTCCTGTCATTTCTTAAGAACGACATCCTCAGCACTTCTAATCACAACTCTCACTTTCCTGAGCCATGTGCTTGTTAAAAGTCTGTGTTAATTCTGTATTTACGTATAATAACACTGACGACTCAGAAAAAACAAACTGACCGACCGTTAATGAGTAGTAATGATAGTATTAGAATAAAGCAGCAAGCCAGAACTCTCACTCATGGAGAAGCACCCGCCCCCAAGAAATCATGAAGAAAGGTGACTTGCAATGCTCTAAACTTTTCAAGAGAGAGTCCTTTTCCTGAAAGTACCTCTGAAAGATTTAACCCTTGTATTTTATTTGTGGCAAGTGTTTGTCACAATGAATTCCATTCATCCTTACCAGGTAAAGGGAATCTGTCACCAGGTTTTTGCCACCTAATCTGAGAGCAGCATAATGTAGAAACAGAGACCCCGAATTCCTTGATTTGTCACTTATTGCGCTACTTACTGTAGTTTGTTTTATCAGCAGGGGATTATCATTAGAGAACTAGTAAACCTGCTGCTGTGTAGTCCTACATATTCTTGAGCTCTGTATTACCCCATCCACACAACTGATTGGCAGCCTCCTGTTACACTGTACATAGTCAGAAAGCTGCCCGTCAGTGATGTGGGCAGGGGTTATACAGAGTCGGGCATTATGGGAACTGCTAAATCTGCAGCAAAGAAAACAAATATGTTATCAAGAATACAAAACGCAATCCAGTAAGTAATTCTTCACAGAAATCCAGCGTTGTACCTCTACAAGCAACAACCTGGTGAACACTCCATAGTTAGAGCAGCTGAAACACAGTTTGTTGTTGTCACTCACAAAATAAACTTCATCTAGCCCCATCTCCGTAATCCAAAGCTACTGTCACAATGACCATGGTGGAGACAGTTGTAAGGCCTTGTTATTCCTTCACATCATTCTCATTTCTGTATTTATTCAGTGTACTGCATCAGGAGTGTATATTTAACAGAGCAGTCCAGCAAAATGTCTTCTCCATCCCCTACAGTTCAGAAGTACCGCAGGACCCTCTGGTGTCTGTAATCCTAGGGAATCACTGACACCTACCTGTAGACCAGGAAGCTATGAATTCTCACATATAAGAGCAGTGAAATAAGTGAATACCAGCTGGTGTCTTTATATGGGGGAACTGGTAACTGATCAATTTATAAAAAGGTGAAAAAATACATAACCAAGCATTGCTACTTGAACTTAGAGTAGATATGCCTCCATTAGACTTTTCTTTGTTTCATCCACCCATTAAATGATTTAAAATATTAAATGTGGTCAGAAGTGGCTCATAAGTTCCTGGGAGTTGTAGCCTGGGTTAGAAACCACTCCATACACGGATTCAGGAGAAAGTATTTTGAGTCCTTACTGCTTGGTAGGAAATCTTGACTTTCTCACTTGACTCCTCGGAGCTTAGACACCATCAGTACCACTCACCATTGGATTGCTGGGTGTTGACATTACAGCCGCTGTTTAGTTTAGAAATCCCTTTTTTATTAACTATGTAAGGGAAGTATATGTCCTGCCCTGCATTAAGCAGACCACATTGGTAGAATAGATCTATAGACACTTGATCGGCTCATTGCCAAAAGACCTATTCCAGGTAAGGATTGTCCTCAGTGGAGAATCGTAATAGATAACCTTAGGCCCCTTTCACATCAGCGGTTTTCGCTGATCGCAGCAGTTGCGGTGAAAAAAAAACGCAACTGCCGCGATTAACACATAACGGCCACACTTGCGGTTCACTTGCGGCAAGCCCCATACAATGTCTATGGGGCTTGCGGTAAATGTGCGGCAAGTGCGGTCTCGGCACTTGCGGCAGGTGCTGCCGCGAAAAAAAACGTGGTATGCCGCATTTTTTTTGCGGCCGCACCTGCGACAAATGCCGAAACCACACTTGCCGCACCTGCCGCACACTTACCGCAAGCCCCATAGACATTACTTGTCTTTTTGTGCACAAGTGCAATATTTCTGGTTTTCATTTTGTCATTTATTCTTCATCATAATTGCTGTGTGGCAGTGAGGCCATGCTATTAGTATTGGTGGTGTAGAATTTGTATGCTTTGTGTTTCAGGAGTAGAAGATGCGTTTAGTTTTACTTCTAAGGTTATGACCGTTTCTTTACATAAATTTTCTCCCGGCTTCTTTCCAGGTATGTAGTTAATTTATAGGTTTATAATTTTTTCCCTATATTTATGTTCTTATTTTACTTGGTTTGTATACAAGTGCACATCACACTTTTTTTTTACTCCCAGGGCTGTGGAGTCGATAAGCCAAATGTCCGACTCCTCACTTTCTGTGAATCTGACACAGACTCCATGACTCCAACTCCACAACCAGGGATGTAAAGTCAGTAAGCGGAACATCCGACTCCTCAATTTCCCTGACTCCATGACTTTGACTCCACAGCCCTGGTTACACCTGCTAAGTTATATATGTATTTAAAGGAATATTCTGGTTAAACAAGTTATCGTCTATCCATAACATAGGTGGTAGCTTGATTGTTGTAGATGCAATTGCTGTGACCCCATCTGATAGCCAGAAAAGGGGTCTTGTGCCCCTTCCCCTCCCCCACAAAAGCAAGACCATGTCTAGTAGGAATTGAATATTATTCTGGTCATGCTTCTGAAGTTTAATTTACAATCTATGGTATTAATGAAAATAGTTGTGTTCTGTCACATACAGGGCTGTGGAGTTGGTAAGCCAAACATCCAACTCCGACCCGTCAACTTCCCTGAATCTGACTCCACCAAAATGGATACAGACTTCATGACTGCGACTCCATAACCATGGCTTTGTAGTCAGTAAGCCACGCATCCGATTCCGACTCCTCAATTTCCCTGAATCTGACTCTAACTCCACCCAAAATGGGCACCAACTCCGACTCCACAACTCTGACTCCACAGCCCTGGTCACATATAATATGTAAAGATGGCCTGCTACTCAAAAGTGACATAAATAGCTAGGAAAAATCCCTATGCTCCCTTGATTATGCCATTCTTATTTGCTTTGCACTGTATCTCTCCATTGCAGAAATATTCACATTTGTTGCTTTTGGCACACAATATGTGAAATCTCTTCATGTAGCGCAACTGCCAGATTCTTCCGACTCCTCTCTGGCAGTGTTCTTTCATTCCTCTGTCCCAGAAGCTGCCAGTCTCACTCAGCAGCTGATCTACCTCGGCTAATTGTCCTAAATGGCTGTTATTGAAGACATGCATCAAATTATCATCCAGCGAGTGAAAGAACTTGGCACTCCAAATTCTTCATAAAATCTCCATTTATTAGAAATAGGTTAAGATCAATTTTTCAGATACAGGGAAGAAAAGACTGAGCTTCCTGGATCCGTGCTGCCGGTGAAAGAAGTTGGAAAAACCACGGTTTACAGTGCAATGATGGTTTTATTTCCTACGCGTTTGGGAGCCACATCCAGGTGCCTTTCTCAGGGAACCAACAGACTTTTTTGGTTCCCTGAGGAAGGTGCCTGGTTGTGGCTCCGAAAGGTGTAGGAAATAAAACCATCATTGCACTGTACACCATGATTTTTCCAACTCCTTTCCCTGGCAGCGCGGATCCAGGAAGCGCTGTCTTCCCTGTATCTGGTTCGGACACCCCTGAGAGGTGGAGTGTGGATCTTGCAGCAGCCTTCATGCCTGTATACCAGTTGTGGGTCACACAACTGCCCCAGGTGAGCAGCTACGAGTGTAATCTCTACACATATCGTTAAGATAAGAACATATTGCACTTTCTTTCCTCTTTATAGTTTAAGAACAATTTTTTAGCACATAAAATTCAAAAAGTTAGTGTATCATGGTCTTTAGGTGACGCGTTTTGGCTACTTAGTAGCCTTACCCATGATCATGAGTAAGACCATGACCATGATACATTGACCTTTTGAATTTTAAGTGCTGAAAAATTGTTCTTAACCTATGTCTAATAAATGGGGATTTTATGAAGAATTCGGGAGTGTCTTCACTCGCTGCATGATTATTTGATCCATATGGAAGCAGCCTGAAGCCCGCTGGGCTCCGTGCTGAGAGGGAGGAACACAGGAGGAGGACAGGTGAGCGGACGTAATCTTTGTATATTGAAGACATAGGACCCAGTTCATCACAGCTTTTCAACGAGAAAACTGGAGTGAAAAGCTTTATGCATGTGCATAAAAAATGTGTGACTTTTGATGTTTTTACACACTGACTGGAGTAAGATCTGTGTTAGGGCACCCACCACCTGTCAGATGAGTCTGATTCATTAAAGGCCACTTTACACGCTAGGATATAGGTGAACGAGATCGTTAGCTATGTCACGTGACCGCAATCCTTCCGACATCGTTAGTGCGTTGTCACACGCAAGGATATCGTTAACGATCTTAAATTTGGCAACGCTCCAGCTATTTGCAGAAGAATGTTTGAACGATTTTACAAAGCGACAGGTACAGGTTAATTATGAACGACATCATTCAAAAAGGTGTCACACTGAACGATGTTGCTGCTTCCCAGAACGTTAATTGGACGACGAACGATAGATTTGAGGTCAGGATCTTACTTTTTGAATTTGTACTTGGACCTCCTTTACACCTCTCTGGAAAACACTTACATAATAAACGGTACCGGTGTCAGTCAGTGTTTCTGTTTTTATCATCAGTGTTTTTCACGGATGGCCAAAGAAGTTACAAAGCTTTTTTAATCGCGTACAATACAGGGATGTCATCCATGTGCTGTATGTGATTTTTCATAGATTAATAGCCTTGTATTGGCCTCAGTCATTCCTGAAGCGTTCCTTTCCACCAGCTTTAGGCGATTTTACATTTTGTATTAAGAGTTTCCTATCCGCTTATCAATTGCACGTTTTGTTTAACCCGGATGGAAGCATTGGATAGGGACCCAGCAAGGAGATATGCCTTATCGCTGGCTGCTGGGCTTGCATAAAACTGGCCTTTTTTCTGCGCTAAGTGTCTAAATTCCTTTATTCAATGTCTGTATACCATAGTGTTTCAGAGTGTATTTGTTTATTCATCAGAGTTAAAGGGAACCAACCACCTCAGATGACGTCTATAAGCAGATAATCCATGTCCCTGGACCCTACCTACACCATTGCAGCTATCTTTTTGCTAAGAATATTGATAACTGCAAACCGAAATAAACAGTTTATAAGCTTACATGACTCCAGTACGAGAGGGCGTCTCCCTTGGGCTCCAGTACGAGAGGGCTGTGCCTTATGCAGCCTGAGTGACTTTCCTCCCCCTCCCTCTCTGTTTGCAGCACGTCACTGAAGGACGTGATATTATCTTGTTGTGGGCGGGCACGGACGGGAGCTGGCTTGCGTGCCCGCCCACAACAAGATAATATCACGTCCTTCAGTGCGTGCTGCAAACAGAGAGGGAGGGGGAGGAAAGTCACTCAGGCTGCATAAGACACAGCCTTCTCGTACTGGAGCCCAAGGGAGACGCCCTCTCCTACTGAAGTCATGTAAGCTTATAAACTGTTTATTTCGGTTTGCAGTTATCAATATTATTAGCAAAAAGATAGCTGCAATGGTGTAGGTAGGGTGCAGGGACATGGATTAACAGCTTATAGACGTCATCTGAGGTGGTTGGTTCCCTTTAATTTCATTTCATTTTTAGTTTTGCACCTGCTCACACTTGTAAGGGTATGTGAGAATGATCCAGAGACTGTCCATCCTGGATGCAGTGCCTCCGGGCCTGAAGGAAGCCGCGGGTGAACACAGGGAGAATGCAGCTGCTCTGTGCCCACAATCTGCATTCGGGGCAGAGCAGCTTTTCCCTGCTTTCACCCGCTGAGATCGCTTCCGACTCCGCAGCAATAAATTAACATGCTGCAGAGATCAGGGCTGTAGAGTCAATAAGCCAAACATCCAATTCCGACTCTTCAATTTCCCTGTATTCAACTGTACGACTCCGACTCGACAGCCTGAAGCACTGCAACCCCCACGCAAGTGAAATAACGCTGCGTTCAAAAGATACACAGTGAGCATGGGATTCATAGAAATCCTATCTACTGTGCTTGTATTGATGAACACAGCAGAAATACACTGTGTCCAAAGCACTGCTAAAACCGATGGTGTGCACCCATCCTTGGGAAGTGCCATCAGCTTTTTTTTATTTTGCTTACATGGACTGACCAGCAGCACGATATGACTACCCATAGGTAAACGTATCGACTTACACAGCAGATCAAACTAAGCGATTTGCACTGATAGATCTATATTGGATGGCTCAGTGCACATAGGCTGCCCATGGTTCTTGGCAGTGCAAGTCCTGTTTACAGGGAACGATGCACCACTGAGAACCATGATTTTTTTTTTTTTTTTGTTGTGTTGCACAAAAGATTATTTAAGGAAGAGAGGGGTGCTTCAGCCGTTTTCCAAATAATGTGGTTAGCTTTATTTCTACATCTTAAAATCCAGTGTATCCAAAAAGATATATCTTTTTTTTTTTTTTTTTTTAAAACATCATTTTTATTAAAGATTTTCAATGAAAACAAATTCAAAATATTACATACATGTTTTGTACAGTGTGTTTCATAACATTTGTTAATTTTTGTCTACTGTAATCTAGTACAAAATAAACTGCTGATATCTTTCCCAAATCTAAACGTGGTTTGTCTCTCATTCGATTTGAGATAATAGCCAGAACACATTCAATATTAATATTAGGTCACTTAATTGTCTATAAGCTTAGTTTACCTAGGGTATTGCCTATCTCCTCCAACAGATACCAAGAGGTCCCCTTCAGCGGTTCCATCGCCTGTTTTATCTTTTCATCAGATAATAGAGACTCAATAAACCACCTCCATTTACACATAAATGCGTTCGTCAATTTTTCTTTGTCTCTGAGCACTTCCCTTTTATCTATTTCTAAAGCCTTTTTCAGGCCATTTAGTATTTCTGGTCTTCCCGGCATATCGGGCTTAAGCCAATACACTAGAAGTAGTCGTTTTGCTAACAGTATTAGGACGTGGATCCATCTCATGTTTGGGTTCCCTTGTCGTGGTGCTATTATATTTTGGAAGATCCAAACCGAGGGGTCTAGGTCAAATGTTTGAGAGCTCGCTTGTATACATATGTCTCTGATTGTGCTCCAATATTCCTGTACTTTGTAGCAACTCCAAATTCCATGTATCATATCCGTCTTATCTTTAGTAGATTTAGGGCAACTAGTTTTCCTATCTGGATTAGCAATTGTATATGGGAGATCAAAGCCATATATCAAACCATGAACAATGCGGAACTGAGTGTCACGCCATTGTTCATTTAATATATTATGTCTGACTTTATCCCATCCCGACAGTATGTCTTCCTCCACATTTTCCCGATCCAGGAATCTACGCCACTTTGCAAAAGGAGTTGATCCACCCTTTGGTAGTAGAATTTCCCTTATAGATTTATAAATTACCGAAATTGTCAGCTGGGTTACGTCTAACTCTACCAAATTGTCCCATGCATTGTGTTCAACTTCCTTTGAGATATCCCTGAGGTTGTTCAAGATTTGATGTTTAATTTGTAGATATTAGAGTCCTTGTCCTGTCCCTAGGTTGAAAACTTCTAATATTTCTTTCCCTGTCATCCACCTTCTTTCTTGTCTCTGCATTAGGTCCCCCATCTTGACCACTCCCTTTTGTCTCCACACCCCATACAGTATATTATCTCTACCCTCTCTAAAATCTGGGAAGGCCCGTGGATTAAGGTATTTTGATACCTTCCATGGTAATTCACATTTTTTTCGTACTGCCTTCCATGTCATAATCGTATCACGGAATATAGCTGACGCTTTTATGTGTGGTGGAAGGCCAGAAAGTGAAGTGTGTAGTAGTGAACATCTGTCCCATGGAGCACAGTACGCTTCTTCTAGTTGTTTGTCAGAGTATCTTTCAGACTGTTTGATCCATTCTACTACATGTCTGAGTAAGCAAGCTAGGTTATAGCCTCTGATGTCAGGGAAATTCGTTCCCCCCCTATCCTTCGCCCGGCATAGGATTCCCAATCTCAGCCTAGGTTTCTTGCCTTTCCAGAGGAACCTGGTGAAGGCTCTATTTAATCTTGCGATGTCCGAACGTTTCAGTAGCAGTGGTAGGGTCTGGAGGGGGTAGAGGAGCCGGGCAAAGCTCATCATCTTTATCAGATGACAGCGCCCTAATAATGACAGTGGCAGGCCTTCCCATTTCCTCAACTCTTTCTCGATCTTGTCTAATAATGGGCCATAGTTAAGAGAGTATATTTGGTCCGGGGATCTACTTATTATCAGACCTAGGTATTTAATTGAGGAAGTTGCTATCGGGATCCCCATTTCCCTAATCTTCTTCCCTCCTTCTCCGCTACTTCTTAGTCTCAAAAGTTCACATTTACTCTTGTTCAATCTGAATCCCAAAAATCTCCCAAAGCGGTCTATGTCTCTCAGTAGATCCGGGAGATCTCTGATTGGGTTGTTCATGAATAGAATGATGTCGTCCGCAAATAGGGCCGATCTCACTCTTGAATTTCCAATTTTAATACCTTCGAAGGTGTTAGAGTTGTTTATGTAACGTGCTAAAGGTTCCAGGGCCAGATTGAACAAAAGTGGGGACAAGGGGCACCACTGTCTAGTGCCCTTTTGCAAAGGGAATTTGGAGGGCAAAAATCCTGGGGTATGTATCTTTGCTGTTGGATTGCTATATAAGGATTGAAGGTATTGGCGAAACTTCCCCTGGATCCCAGTTCGGTCCAAGACCATACCCAGCCATGGCCACCTGACATTGTCAAAAGCCTTTTCTGCATCTAGTGTGACCATGGCTGGGTCTCCCCCCTTCGTAGTCAATCCGTTACGTACTGCATCCAGGGCCAGCAAAGTTTTACGTACATTTGAGACCGCCGACCTCCCTTTGATAAACCCCGTCTGGTGATGTTCTATCAGTAGTGGCATGATCCTAGCCAGTCTGTCTGCCATAATTTTAGATAAAAGTTTGAGATCAAGATTGATGAGGGATATGGGTCTATAGTTTGCCGGGTCCTCCCCCCCCCCCCCCCCCTTCCCCCCTTAGGTAGTAGTTTCACATATGCTACGTTCATGGCCTCCGAGATGGGTTCTCCTGACAAGATATTGTTAAAGAGGCCAGTCAGTGTTGGAGTTATTTCTTCTTTCAGGATTTTAAAAAATTCCCCCATAAACCCGTCTGGTCCAGGTGCCTTGTCATTATTTAGTTTCCTGATAACCTGGTCTACTTCCATCTCTGTGACAGGTCTGTTAAGATCTTCCAGGTCTATTTCTGTGATGGGGGTGAGGGGCACGTCTTTAGCCATTCTGGTCCACCCTGCGTCTTTATGTCTGTTGCACTATATAATGTCCTGTAGTATTTTTCTAAAATGTTGTTTATCTCTTTGGGATTTAATGTAAGATCCCCCCCCTTTTCTTTTTGTAACGCCAGTATTGGATTGGGTAGCCTCCGCCCTTTTGCCAGTCTAGCCAGTAACCTGCCTGCCTTGTCTCCGAATCTGTTCAGATCTGTTTCTAGTTGGCCTCTCGTCATTTCTTCTCTTTTATTAGCCCACCCTTCAAATATATTCTTAGCTTCCACCCATGCCTGTTTGTCGATCGTATTGTGAGTGCGTCTGTAGGTCTTGTAGGTGGCCGATACTCTCTCACTAGCTGTCATGTAACTTTCTTTCAAGGACTTTTTTTGTCTGGAGGTGTAGGCTAAAATAAATCCTCTCAGTACTACTTTGCCGGTCTCCCAGTATAGACGGTGGTTGTCTTTATGCTGGGCGTTATCACGTGCGATATTGGACCACCATTCCTTTGGTTGAGTTTTAAAGTCCCCATCTCTGGATAGATGTGTGGGGAATCTCCACAAGAAGTCCACTCCTCGCTGGTTAGTTTCCATTAGGTCTATGCAAATCGGACTATGGTCCGAGATCACCATTGACTCAATTGTTGCGTTTGCTGTCCTCCCCCATAGCTGTTCTGACGTCATGAAATAGTCATTCCGTGACCATGAGCTATATGGGTGAGAGAATTCCATCTTCTGTGGATGTAGGACTCTCCACACATCAATCAGTCTCGATGAGTTCATCACATTTGCTAGATTTCCTAAATGGTCGGTTGGTGTATTTGGAAGCCTATTTCCTGGATCTGTCCTGGTCCTGTCTATGTCTTCGAACATCACCTCATTGAAATCGCCTCCCACCAGGATATTTGATTCTCTATCACTCAGAATCTCTGTGGATAGGTCAGCAAAGAACCTGGTTCTAGAGGTGTTTGGGGCATATATGTTATATAAACTGATCTGTTGGCCCTGTAGTTTTAGTACTAAATGTAGGAACCTTCCTTCTTGGTCTTGTGATATGGAAATGAGGGAATGAGCTAAATGTTTGTTAATTAGTATCAGGACCCCCGCCTTCCTATCCTGCGCTCCTGATATCCAGGCCTCCCCGACCCATAGTTTTTGCATGTATTTTAGTTCTTGATTTCGAAGATGTGTCTCCTGAAGGAGAGCAATATCAGCTCTCAATCTCTTCAGGTGACGCAATACCATATAACGTTTATTGGGGGATCTAAGCCCCTTGACATTCCAGGATATCACTCTTAACATTGTTTATATGTCTCCTTCCCTACTCCCCTCTCGGTAACATCTGAGCTTAACATGCAATTCCCTAGGTTTTTTGTTGTGATGGTATTGTAAGACTTGTGAGTGAATTCTGTACGTAAATATCTGGTAATTATCAGCTGCTTGAGAAAGCAATAATAAAAGTTGACAAACAAAGTCATAACTGTTCCCTTAAACCCAACTTCCCCAAAACACAAGGAGTTCGCCTTCTCTCTGCCCCCTCTCCTTGGAGAACAAAAAAACAACTTTCCTTTTGACTTCCCGATTTCCTCGGATGGCAGTTAAATGCCACGCCTTATGGTTCCAGTCATAATAGTCGCCTGCGGGCGGCCCTCGAATAGACATTTTCCCTGAAATGGAATAGTATTTATGTATCGCTCTTCATCATGGTAGAACTACAGATATTTTGTATACCAAAAATAGTGGGGATCCTATATACAGTTCCTCGCATATCTTCTCTCCCCCCACTCCCCCCCTCCCAATCTCTACCACCAACCCTAGCCACTCCTCCAATTGGAAAACCTGGAGAAGAGCCAGTGTGAGGGGGGCGACAAGAAGAGGAGAGAGAGAGAAAAAAAAAAAAGGGGGGGGGGGCAGGGGGCAAATTGGCATGGCAGTGTTTGCCCTTAAGAGTTTTCGAACTGTGGATCTTTTCTCCTCAGGATTAGTTCCATTGATGCGGCGCATACCTGAGGACCATGTCACATAGAGTTGTTACTCGAGAACTGTTCACTTGTTGTATCCGGCAGGATCATAAAGGGTTGACCGTTCCGCTGGAAATCTCCTGAAAGTCTACAGTTTAAGTTGAACTGTTATACGGCCATCTTTATTCTGAGAACTCTGCTTCTGATGTATGTGGATTTTCAATTGATTTTTTGCGACTGTCTTGCGGTCGGGATCTGTTATCTTCGCCGCCTTTGTTGGTTTTAGTTTTCTTTCTCATTGCCGCCGTTAGTTTCTCTGCGTAGGTCTGACGTTGTGAGTTTTGCTGTATTGCCTCTGTGTTTGGCGACAGTTGACTTCCACGAGGGGGGGGTTGATGTTTGTTGTAGAAATTTCATGGCCATCTTACAGTTTACATATGAGTGCATTTCTCCCTTGGCATCCCTGAAACGTAGTATGGCTGGGAAGGCTAACTGGAATCTAATGTTCTTTTTGAATAATATAGTGCACGCCGGACTAAAGGCTTTTCTCTTTCGGGCCACCTCCGCAGAGTAGTCCTCGTAGAGCCTTATCTTGTGCCCTTGTATTAGCAATGGGAGACGTTTGGATCTATATTCCCTTAGTAGGATTTCTTTGTCTTTGTAATCTAGAAATCTGGCGATTACTTGCCGTGGGCCTTCGTCCGTTTTTTTGGGAGGACCTACTCTGTGTGCTCTTTCCACCCGACACTGGCGTCTCAGTCCTAGAGCCTTTGGTAATTCAACTTCCCATATCGAATCAAGATGTGTGGGCATGAAAGATTCTGGGAGACCTATCATCCTGAGATTATTTCTCCTGGATCGGTTCTCTAAATCGGCCATTTTTTCCTCTACATATGCCGAGTGTTTTTGTAGTGCAGCTATATGTCTTTCCATGTTAAACAGTCTGTCCTCAGCCTCTGAGAGGCATTGTTCAGCCTCTTGTATGCGCTCCTCATGTTGTTCTGTGGTTTGCTTTAGCCCTGCCACCGCTTCAGCTACTGTGTCTCTCAGAGCTGCTTTTAAATCAGCCACTATGTAGGGGACAATTTCTCTGACCAGTTGTTTTACATCTATTTGGCTTTTTTCAATTTTGTCTCCCATCTCCTCTTGTGTAGTATCACCAGCCTCCCCCTGCATTTGTCCCTGTGGCTCACCCTCTTTCCATACCTCCGGCATATCTGTGTGTGAGCCCCGTCCTCGTGGTCCTTTCTCATCTGGACCTCGGTGTCTCCTTGATTGCCGGCTTCTCTCCTCTGCGATGTTATGAGGCCGCAGCTTGAGCTGCGGGAGACGCTGCCCATGCACGTCGGCTGGTGCTGAGCGCGGTCGCGGTCCCGGTCTCCTCCTTTGGGTGCCATCTTTGCCTGATGCCCGACCTTCTTGTTTTGGAGCGGGCTCGCCGTCTCATCTCGCCCTGAACTCCGCAGCACATAGCGATCCAGGGTCCCCAGCACCCGGGATGTCTCCTCCATGTCTGGGCGGTTGATGCGGGCCGACTGTGCGTGTGATGCTGACGGATTGTCGGCGTGGCCTCCGGAGCTCTTCTCCTAGGCTGCCATAATCCCGGAGCCGGAACCGGAAGTCCAAAAGATATATCTTAAAATTTGAGTCCTGCGTGGTTGATACTAGATATGAGCGGACCCCTGGAAGTTTTGGTTCTGCTGGTCAGACAGATACTATGTAAAGTTCTGTTCTTGACCCATACTTAACCCAAAACCTCATTGTGCAGTTCTGTTCTTTGACCATAGATAGCCAGCCATAAACAAATGGGGGGAGTAGGGGGAGGTTTGTCATTTAATAAAAAAAAAATTGTACTCTACATCCAGTAACGTTGATTTTACCCTCTGTGCAGCCATTCAAACACTGCAATCAGCTCGCTCTTCAAGGAGATGTCGGTTTAGATAATGTATGCTCTTTCAATTGAGTATTCTATGTCTGGGAGAGAGGGAATGTTTTTTTTGACTAAATCTCTCAAAGGCTAGAAGTTCTGAGTTTTTGACTTTCTCTGGTATCCCCCTAAATTTGAGATTGTTCCGTCGGTCTCTGTCTTCCCTGCTGTTATTTTTAGACCTAAATCCAGAAAGGGGAAAAGAAGCACAATAGCGTCTTATCTTTTTTATGCGGAGGTAATAGTTATTAATAGCCACTCACCTAGGGGGGTTGTGTAGCACACAACCAGCAACAAGACGTAGGAAGATAGCTGCTGCAAGGTCCACACCTCAAACAATCAACGTGGTTCACAAATGTAGGAATGGACCATGTTCACGGACCTGCGCTGTTCAGACCATTAAGGATCAGTCGATGTTCATTACTAAAGCTTTATTTCCGACGCGTTTCGGAGTTAGTCCCAACTCATTTCTCAGGGAACAGTAGTGTTCCCTGAGGAAGTAGTTGGGACTAACTCCGAAACGCGTTGACAATAAAGCTTTAGTGATGAACATCGACTGATCCTTAATGGTCTGAACAGCAGGTCCATGAACACTGTCCATCCCTACAATTGTGAACCACGCTGTCTGTTATTTTGTCTTTTAGAAGTTTCAGTTCTTTTTTTTATTTTGTCTTGTTCTTGTTTGATATCTTTGTTGTCTTCCTTCAGATCTTGTACTTCTCTTTCCGTATGCTCTGTTCTTGTTACAATGGATGAAAGTGAGATTCTCATGTCTTCAAATTGTTCTAAAATGTCTTCTTTTAAGGGTTGTTTGAAGGCAGTAAACAATTTAAAAAGAAGTCCCTATCCAGTGGTTGTCCAACATCGAAGTTCTTCAGGGGTTCACCCTCTAGAGCTTGTGTTCTCGGTCTCTGTCTCGATGGGCTTCTGAATAGGTTGTCTCCTTCTGAGTCAGTGTCTTCAGGGAGTTTGTGATTAAGGTGCGATTTCAGATGTGAATCCATTTGTTTACATTTTTCTGAAGACTGTGAAGATTCACAAGTCATCTTGTCTTCAGAGGAGACGTTTTGGTCTTCTAATTGAGGTTCTGTTTTGTCCTTGTGTGTTTCAGTTTGTTGCCAGTTATTTTCTTGGAGTTCTGGTATAATTTTGTCTCTATGAGGTTCTTTGTTGGTTTCTACCGCTTGGTTGTTTGAATTTAGTTTATTAGTAGTATTCGGTTTAAGTTTTGAGCTCATATTAAAATTAGATACAGAGTATGCCAGGCAGATGACTAAATCGTTATCAGTACAGCTTTCTCACTATGAACTTAATTTAAGTTAAATTCTAGCTCAAGTTCAGTAATATGGGAGTTTATACTAATAGTAAATCTTGTAGTTTATTTCCAGGTAAATTTAGGAGAAGCTCTCCGTATCTCTGTCATAATTCAGTTTGGTACAATATCTGGTATTAATGGTTGAATTAATGCTAGGTTTCCTTATTTGGTTATAAAGGTTATGGTGGTCAGATTGTTTAAGTTGTTTGTTTTGTTTTATTGTTAGCTAAGTAAAGATGCTGTCACACGCAGCGATGCGATGAACGATATTGTTAGCGATCACATGCATGTGCGATCGCTAACAATATCGTTCAGATCACTAGTGAGCTGTCACACAGACAGACTCACCAGCGATCAATGGACCAGAGACATCGTGGAAACGATTTAAATATCGTTTCCACGATGTCTTGCTCCCGCTGCCAGCCTGTGGTAAGCGGGAGCAGGCTGGTCTCCAAGGTAAACTGCGGGTATCTAGGCAGCGCGCTCTGCCTAGATACCCGATGTATACCTTAGTTACCAGCCTCCTCCGCTCACCGGCTGGTATCTAAGGTACACAGCGGGTAACTAGGGTCCCTAGTTACCCGCTGTGTATTTTAGATACCAACCAGTGAGCGGAGGAGGCTGGTAACTAAGATATACATGGGGTATCTAGGCAGCGCGCGCTGCCTAGTTACACGCAGTTTACCTTGGATACCAGCGCTTGTGAGAGGCGCTGGGAGCTGGCTTATCGGTCGTCTCCCGGTGTCCACCGGGCGACCAACGATTGATTTGAGGACAGGACCTCAAATCAAACGATGAACGATCAGCCGACTGATCGTTCATCGTTTGTAGTGTCACACGCAGACATCGTTCAAGCGTCACAGAACACCTGACTTTTGAACGATATCAGCAACGATATCGCTGCGTGTGACGGCACTTTAAGTATGTTATCCGATTATTGTCGTCAGTAATACAGAGAGATTAATTCAGACAGTGTGAAGACACCGGGAGCCACCGGGAGATGGCAGGAGACGGCGGGAGACGGCGGGGGCTCGGGGAGAGGTGAGAATAAAATGTGTTTTATTTTTTAATCTGGAGGACAGGGGAAAGGAGGGGGAGCACTGGGGGAGAAGAGGGGGCCACACGGGACATGAGGGGGCCACACAGGGGACATGAGGGGGCCACACAGGGGACATGAGGGGGCCACACAGGGGACATGAGGGGGCCACACAGGGGACATGAGGGGGCCACACAGGGGAGAAGAGGGGGGTACACAGGGGACATGAGGGGAGCACCAGGGAAGAACAGCTGTGACAGCTGAGCAACTGATCCTGCAGAATGTCGGATCGGATGCCTATTTGGCATCCGACTGCAGGGATCAGTTTAGATCCGATGCTGTCCGATTTATATCGGACAGCATCGGATTTTAAAAAATCGTTATGTGAAAGTAGCCTTAGTATTGCTTTCAAAAGGTATATAGTACAATTTGGATTATAATATGGAGAGATGACCACTGGGTGTCAGTATTGCCTTCAGTACGATATATAATACACTTGGTGTTTAATGTGGAGAATGACACCAGGGTCAGTATTGTCAGCAGAGTAGTAAATAGAATGAATTCTATTTATATGGCTGAAGGAAAGAGGACGAGTGATGCTGTTGAGACCCAGCCACTTACCAATGCTTCAACTGTGCCTCCACAGCACCCCTCCAGCTGGCGCAAACAGGCAGACAATCAGAGAAATTCACTTGGTAAATAATCTCGAACTAGATGAAGTAATGATGACAATTCTCCCCTTGCTAGTTACAGGGGTCTGCAAGCTATTGTTTGGATTATGCCCACAACACAATACAAATTATATTATTTGATTTGGGTTGGTAAAGAGTCTAATCTGTGACCTTTATATGGGAGGGTCGCAGGGTATACCAGATCCTTGTCTGCGAGGCTCGGGTGCATAGTAGGCCCACTAGCCTAGCTTGATTGAAGGTCCTCTTTGTCCCTCCAGCATCATCCCACTCTGGGATGGGCGTTTGATCCGATGAGAGGAAGCAGGGCAGGCTCCAGGCGCAGGCACCTGTCCACGTCCCGCTGCAGCTGCCGGCCGTAGCTGTGTTTCTTCACAGACCCGCTCTCCGCAGCTTCAGCGTACACAGGAGGGTAGTAGAAGGAGGGGAGCTCGCCGATCTCAATGGCGGCTATTCTCCTCCTCTGCGATCCACTTCACAAGGAGCGCGGGACTCTCCGTGCAGGGGGCCAGGCACCTCCAGCACAACAAGAGGAGGAGGATCGCCCGATCTCCCCTGCAGCTGAGTTTGTTTAACCCCTTCATGACCCAGCCTATTTTGACCCTAAAGACCTTGGCAATTTTGTCAATTCTGACCGCTGTCCCTTTATGTGGCAATAACTCTGGAACGCTTCAACAGATCCTAGCAATTCTGAGATTGTTTTTTCATGACATATTGGGCTACATGATAGTAGTAAATTCAGGTCAATAATTTTTGCGTTTATTTATGAAAAAATCAAATATTTGGCAAAAAGTTCGCAATTTTAAAATTTAGAATTTTTATTCTGTTAAACCAGAGAGTTATGTTTCACAAAATAGTTAATAAATAACATTTCCCACATGTCTACTTTACATCAGCACAATTTTGGTAAAAAAAAAAATTTGGGGTGGGAAGTTATAAGGGTTTAAAGTTCCTCAGCATTTTCTCATTTTTCCAGCAAAATTTACAAAACCATTTTTTTAGTGACCACATCACATTTGAAGTCCCTTTGAGGGGTGTACATGACAGAAAACACCCAAAAGTGACACTATTCCAAAAACTGCACCCCTCAAAAGCTACTCAAAACTACATTCAGGAAGATTATTAACCCTTCAGGTGCTTCACAGGAACTAAGCAATGTGGAAAGAAAAAATTGACATTTTAATTTTTCTAACAAAAATGTTTTTTAGCCTCAATTCTTTCATTTTCACATGGGCAACCGGATAAAATGCATCCTAAAATTTGTTGGGTAATTTCTCCTGAGTACACCGATACCTCATGTGGTCATAAACCACTGTTTGGGCGCACGGCAGGGCTCAGAAGGGAAGGAGCGACATTTGGCTTTTGGACCTAATTTTCCATTCAACACTAACACTGTCACCGGAGCTACAGGAGCGCAAACAACCCATGACGTTCTAGAGACGTCATGGGTCGGGAACGCACCGACTTTCATGACGTCTATATAATGTCATAGGTCAGGAAGGGGTTAAATATTCTCTCAGGCTGTTTACTAGGTCGGGGGGGGGGGAATGGCGGGAACATCTCCTGAGGCGTCAGAGCGGCAAGGCTGCCAAGGGGACGGGAGGCTGCCTGGGGGGCTCACCTGGTGTTTAGTGTCCCGTAGTAAAGGCTCTTTTTCTAACTGAGCAGGCTTTTTTTTTTCTCTGTCTCTGTCTGGCGTCGCTTACAGAAGGGGATGAAAGTGGGAGCAGGAGGATCTCAGAAGTAATGGCGACCCGTTGTAGCTCCGGTCTGAGTATTTTTTGCGGTGTATTTAGGCGAATTTTAGGATCTCAGAATCCAAAGAGGTAGCAAAATGGTCCTCTATAAATCAGAAATATGGTCTGTTGGCTTGATTAGAGAAGTTAGCCTTGAAAAAGGCTAAAATCTCAGTTGCTTGAGTTAAGGCATAGGAGCTCCAGGGTTGTGCGACTTCACATGGAGCTGCAGGCCATGCCTCTCGTCTTTGTTGTGTATAGATATGTGACTCTTCAGATTTTGTGTTATTATGAGCCTGATGAGGAGACCTGAGTTGTCTTGAAAGCTGCTATTATTTGCCATTAAAAGGTATCAACCACTGAGGACGCTCAGATTTTAATATTTTTCTATCTACTGGCTAACATGGTGCAAATTTATATCCTGATCCAAAAAGGTTTAACCCTTTTGTTATGTTTGCTTTGTAAGCAGGGAATGCTTTTTTCATTGAAAAAATCCATGAATAAGGACCTAGGTATGTTCTGAAACATCAAAGGAAAAAGGTGTAAATCTTTTAGAATATACATCAGGATGTCACATGTTTAAGATGTTGGAATAAAGCTTACTATTTTATTTGGAAAACGACTGAAGAATCTCTTTCTTCCTTGAATTTTCCTTGCGCCACCCTGGGCTGGAATGGCTTTCTATGTGCTAAGAGTCTTGTAATCACCTTCATAGAGGTGAGCTGGTAACTATCTTTTTTTTTTATCACTTTTGTACAAAAGATTATTTCACCCGACAAACAAGCATTTTCCTCTTTCATCAGATGATCATTATCTTGTTTACATGCAAACATAATTGCGAAACGAGCGTTT
Source organism: Allobates femoralis (assembly GCA_033576535.1). NCBI lineage: Eukaryota > Metazoa > Chordata > Amphibia > Anura > Aromobatidae > Allobates > Allobates femoralis. Next base: position 54,148,432 of record JARQOC010000008.1, on the reverse strand, counting down.
TTTTAACCATGATCATTCTTAATTATCTTGCCGTGTAAATGCAATTTAAAGGGAACCTGTCAGCTGTTTTAGACTTTCTAACCTATCCCTACCTGTCCCTGCAGCCACATACTACTGTCCTAACCATACCTCTCTGACCGATCTTGCATTTATAACAGTGGTATAGAACACTTATTAAACTTACAAAATCTCTGATGATGCGGCGTTCCTGACGGGTAGGCGGTGTCTCCAGGGCCGCACTTCCCCCGCCTCACTGTTTTAATTACACCCTGATGGGCGGCATCATTCCTTCAGGACCGATGTCCTGATTTAAATCGCATGCGCATGCCTGGGTATGACGCGGCGTGAAGCCGCGTCCGCGTCATACACCAGGAAGTGCGGGGCGTGAGATTTAAATCAGGACATCGGTCCTGAAGGAATGATGCCGCCCATCAGGGTGTAATTAGAACAGTGAGGCGGGGGGAGTGCGGCCCAGGAGACACCGCCTACCCGTCAGGAACGCCCCATCGTCAGAGATTTTGTAAGTTTAAAAAGTGTTCTATACCACTGTTATAAATGCAAGATTGGTCAAAGAGGGATGGTTAGGAAAGTAGTATGTGGCTGCAGGGACAGATAGGGATAAGTTAGAAGGGCTAAAACAGCTGACGGGTTCCCTTTAAAGAAGACCTTTCACCCGATGTTTCATGTTGGCACAATGTAATTGTAGCTGCAGAAGCAAAATATACCTTTTTTTTTTTTTTTTCTACATTTTGCTTCTTCGTACCAGAGATATCAGCAATCAGAGTATTTGGCACCTAATGAGTTAACATTTTTAAGGTCCTAGTGGGTGTTATCATAGTTGTCACTGGGGGCATGTACTAGTCTCACTATATTATGTTGTTCAATCATAAGCCGGCAGCAACATGCAAAGGCAAGAGGAACACTCCATCGCAATAGCTTAGAGAAGATTTCCTAGTGTATGAGATTAAACAGCCCTGCTCTCCTGGTCTAACCTCCTGCATGATTAGAAAGCACAGATAACCAACACCTTTCAGGAAAGGTCCCTGTGTGAGGACAGGCAGTGAGTCCAGCCATGGTTTTGTCATGTATTTTCTTTGTGTTATGGAGTAGCTCATTTGGTTTGTAAACGTTTTACACCTAGAAATGTCAAAGCCGGAGCTGGAGATGTGCTGTTATTATTAATGTTAAAGCGGGCCATGAATAGGGATCTTATGTAAGAGTGCGTACTAGTCCATCATTTGCTTCTCGCACAGTACAAGTCTGTTTATTCTTTGTTTTAGGGACTGGTGATGTAAGTGACATTGGCCTCGGGAAGGGACGCTACTATAGTGTAAATGTTCCCTTACAGGATGGAATCGCGGATGACAAATATTACCAAGTATGTGAAAGGTAAGAGATGACACTTAATATTTCATACAAGAGGAGGCAGACACATGCTGAGGCGCTATTTTTTATTATTATTTTTACCTTTTTTTTTTATCTGTCTTAGAGCCCTTTCACATCAGCGTTTATTTTTACCGCATAACCGCGACACTTGCGGCACAGTTGCGGCAAGCCCCATGCAATGTCTATGGGGCTTGCGGTAAGTGTGCGGCAAGTGCGGTTTCGGCACTTGCGGCAGGTGCGGCCGCGAAAAAAACCGCGGTCAGCCACATTTTTTTTGCGGCCGCACCTGCGGCAAGTGCCGATACCGCACTTGCCGCAAGCCCGCATAGACATTCTATGGGGCTTGCCGCAAGTGTCGCGGTAATCGCGGCAGATGCGGGTTTTTTTCACCGCATCTGCCACGATTTAAAAAAAACGCTGATGTGAAAGGGGCCTAAGGGTACTTTCACACTAGCGTTTTTTTTAAATCGCGGCAGATGCGTTTTTTTCACCGCATACCGGCTGCACTTGCGGCACAGTTGCGGCAAGCCTCATACAATGTATATGTGGGCTTGCGGCAAGTGCGGTTTTGGCACTTGCGGCAGGTGCGGCTGTGAATAAAACCGCGGTCAGCCACGTTTTTTTCACGGCCGCACCTGCCGCAAGTGCCAAAACCACACTTGCCGCACCTGCCGCAAGCCCGTATATACATTGTATGGGGTTTGCCGCAAGTGTGCCGCAAGTGCAGCCGGTATGCGGTAATCGCGGAAGTTGTGGTTTTTTTCACCGCAACTGCCGCGATTTAAAAAAAAACGCTGATGTGAAAGTACCCTTAGGGCCCTTTCACATCAGCGTTTTTTGAAATTCGCGGCAGATGCGGTGAAAAAAACGCATCTGCCGTGATTGCCGCATAACCGCTGCACTTGCGGCGCGGTTGCGGTAATCCCCATAGAAAGTATAGGGGGATGTGCGGCAAGTGCGGTTTTGCACTTGCGGCAGGTGCGGCCGCGAAAAAAAACGCGGCTGACTGCGGTTTTTTTCGTGGCCGCACTTGCCGCAAGTGCAAAACCGCACTTGCCGCACCTGCCGCAAGTCCCCCTATACTTTCTATGGGGATTACCGCAATCGCGCCGCAAGTGCAGCCGGTATGCGGTAATCGCGGCAGATGCGGTTTTTTCACCGCATCTGCCGCAATTTCAAATAAACGCTGATGTGAAAGGGGCCTTAGGGGCCTTTCACACTTGCGTTTTTTTCCTGATTTGGAAGATCAGGAAAAAACCTGATTCTTACAGGATTCATTTTTTTTGCCCATTCTCTTTAATGATTTCATGAGAAAACATGAAGATACAAGATTCTACCTGACAAAATTAAAGCGAATGAGCAAAATACAGTATGAATCGGGTTTTACCTGATCTTCCAAATCAAGAAAAAACCGCAAGTGTGAAAGGCCCCTCTACTAGTGCATCTCAATGAATTGGAATATAATAAAAAATCAATATCATATTGCCATGCTCCTTGACTTTATTTGCCAAAGCATCATTGCAGGACAATGCCGACTGATGATTATTTCCGCCTATGTTAGCAATTGCTTGTAAATAAAGTATACGCACGGGTTTCCGTCTTCTGCAGTTTTCAGTAATGCTCCAGACTACTTCTGCATCATGAAAACGGCAGAGGACAGCGACCTGTGAGTAAACTACTGCACTTACAGGTGCTTCTCAATGAATTAGAATATTACCAAAAAGTTAATTCAGTAATTCAATACATAAAGTGAAATACATATATAGTCATTACAAACAGAGTGATCTATTTCAAGTGTTTATTTCTGGTATTGTTGATGATTATGGCTTACAACCAATGAAAACCCTAAAGTCATTATCCCAGAAAATAAGAATAATTAACAGAAAACACCTGCAAAGTCCCGACCCTGCAGTGATTTTATATATGTCTGACATTTTTGCACAAACATTCCAACCATTTAGCAGTACTTTTTTTTTCTCTCTAAACAGTTGCAAGAAAACATTATAGAAAATGAGACCATTTTTATTTGGTGCAAAAACACATCAATGAGTGCAATTTTGAAGAATTTGGTGCAAAAACAGTCAAAGAATACCACAAAACAAAAAAAGGAAATGGACTGTTATTTACCGTATATACTCGTGTATAAGCCGACCCGTGTATAAGCCGACCCCCCTACTTTTGCCCCCAAAAACTGGGAAAACTTATTGACTCGCGTATAAGCCGAGGGTGGACTCCAGCACAGGTATACAACCCCCAGCAGTGAGGTATACAGCAGCCTCCCCAGTGGTAGTATACAGCAGCAGCCCCAGTGGTATATACAGCAGCAGCCCCAGTGGTAGTATACAGCAGCCCCAGAGGTATATGCAGCCCCAGAGGTATATGCAGCCCCAGAGGTATATGCAGCCCCAGAGGTATATGCAGCCCCAGAGGTATATGCAGCCCCAGAGGTATATACAGCAGCCCTTAGGTAGTATACAGCAGCCCCAGTGGTGTATACAGCAGCAGCAGCCCCAGGGGTGTATACAGCAGCAGCCCCAAAGCTGTATACAGCAGCAGCCCCAGGGCTGTATACAGCAGCAGCTCCAGGGGTATATGCAGCCCCAGAGGTATATGCAGCCCCAGAGGTATATGCAGCAGCCCTTAGGTAGTATACAGCAGCCCCAGTGGTGTATACAGCAGCAGCCCCAGGAGTGTATACAGCAGCAGCACCAGTGGTGTATACAGCAGCAGCCCCAGGGCTGTATACAGCAACAGCCCCAGGGCTGTATACAGCAGCAGCCCCAAAGCTGTATACAGCAGCAGCCCCAGGGCTGTATACAGCAGCAGCCCCAGGGCTGTATACAGCAGCAGCCCCAGGGCTGTATACAGCAGCAGCCCCAGGGCTGTATACAGCAGCAGCCCCGGAGGTATACAGGCCCCCCCATCAAGCTCCAGGGCCCCCCCCCTTGCGCGGCAGCCTGTAAAGTAAAATCATACTTACCACGGTCCAGTCGCGCTGTCCCGCCGCTTGCCGACACACTATCCCGGGCTTCAATCCGCGTCTTCCGGCGTCCTGTGGTCGCGGGCAATGACGTCATTGCCCTCGACCACAGGAATGCGGAAGACGCGGAATGAAGCCGGGGATCGTGTGTCGGCAGCTGCGGGACGGCGCGACAGGACCGTGGTAAGTATGATTTTCTGGTCATCATAATGGGAGACCCAGACAATGGGGTTTAGGCTCTGCCCTCCGGAGGTCACACTAGGTACTACAAGTTTGTAGTCACCGCCCCCTCCGCTTATAAACCCCTACCGCAGGGAACATCCTCAGTTTTAAACTTAGTGTGCTCGGAGGATCACGCTTTGCTTGCACTTCACTGCATTCTCACAACTTACGTGATGGCGTCTGAAGACAAGGTAAAATGGTCCCCGTCGGGGACCCTCGACAGCCTCCCCGCTCACCCTTGTGGAACACGCAGGTGGAGGTACCGGAGGGCGAAATGCCTGGACACTTTGTGTTCTCCCGGTACGCTGTCGCACTCCCTTTCCATCCCTCCATGGAGGCTCTGGAGAGTGGGAGATAGGAGCCTTGCACAGCTCCGCTCCGTCCGAGGCCTCCCTAAATGGTGCTTACAGACCGGACTGGAGCCAGCCCAGTCCGAGGCCTCCCTAAATGGTGCTTACACTCCGGACTGGTGCTGAACCCCCGTCCGAGGCCTCCCTAAATGGTGCTTACAGACCGGACAGGCACTGAGGCCCGTGTGTCTCCTGTGTGCCTGGGGGTAGTGTCTGACACTATATGTGTCCTGACACTCAGACCGCGCGTACCCTCGGGTCCGCGGTTCTGGCGGTGTACCCTGTGCTGGGGTCACCCTGGCTGACCGCCCTGTGTGTCACAGGGGCTGAGGCTGCAGACTGCAAGTGTTTATATGTTCTGACAGTCTGTGTGTGTGTATGTGGTTATTCACACTTTTCCCGCGCTGCGGGCTCTGGGCACCTCCATTGCTGAGGCTGCCTGGAGGAGGGGACGCAGCCCTTGCGGTGACGTCACCGGTGGGCGTGTGTGTGTGCTTCCCGCGTGTTCCCGGCGCCGCCCACGACTTTGCTCTCGGCGGCCATCTTCTCCCTCACTCCCGACTGGGATCTATATGCAGCGCGTGTCTGCACTTCAGGGGAGACCGGAACTCGCGGAGGTCACACACACACACCGCTTCCTCCTACCGCTTTACTGCGGTCGGTAAGCCACCGGGATTCCCGGTTTGTTTTTGTAAAAATTGGCTTATATTCCCCTACTGTGGCGATGTCCTCAGTTGGGAAGCATGCTGCTAAGGCGGCGGAGATCACCATTACCTGTACCACATGCAACGGGACAATGGTGGAGGGGTCCTGCAATAACTGCGGACGCCCAGAGACCCGGACTGTCACTGCTGAGTCAGCGACTCCGGGATTATACCCTGAGGTTCAGGTGATCCCAGGGCCATGGGAAACTCAGAATAGGATCAATGAATCCCTGTTGTCCCAGATGTCCTCCATGTCGCAATCCCTGGAGGCACTTCATAGGAGACTGGAAAACCCAGCTACTCCTCCCAATTACCCCCGGGTGTCTCTTTCTACTGCTGTGAGACCCCCTAAGCGAGCTCGTCGTGAGGATTCACCCGAGCTCCAGGCTCTCTCTGAGGAGGAGCGTTCCTCTGATGGTGAGGATGATGATGGGGGTTCTACTCTCGGGTCTGTGTCTGAACCTCCAGATGGGGTAGAGGATCTGGTGTACTCCATCAATGAGACCTTACGTCTCGTGACTCCCCCTGAGGAAGTGACCGTACACCCGACGGAGGTCTATCAATGGCTGCGGCCAGAGGCTAGACCGAGTGGCTCCTTTATGGACCATACTAATTTTGGAAGGGTAGTTAAAGCCCCCAGGTTACACCCTGGACGGCGCTATGTCCGAAAACCTAAGGACAATCGCTTCCCCTTTCCCCAGGAGGTGCTTCAGGAATGGTCGCAGTCTCCAAAGGTGGACGCTTCCATGACCAGGATTGCTGCACGCTCCCTGTTTTCTGCCTCTGATAGCTCCTCATTGAAGGATGCGATGGATAGACAGGTCGAACAACTCGCCAAGTCTTCTTATGAGGCTGTGGGGTCTTCATTTGCCCCTAATTTTGCCGCGGTCTGGACATTACAAGCGATTACCACCTGTTTGGATGGTATCACTAAGCTAGCTAAGTCCAGTCCAGAGGTCCTGGCGCTTACCGATAGGGCAAGGGCCTATGCGGACTACGCCAGGACGGCATCTTTGGAAACTGCCACTCGCTCAGCTGTGGCTTCGGCCAATGCGATAGCGATCCGCAGGTTATTGTGGCTGCGTCTTTGGGACTCAGATACCACATCTAAGAAGATTTTGCAGAATCTTCCATTCGCTGGTGACACGCTTTTTGGCACTGAGCTGGATAAGCTGATAAAGGATTCTGCGGAGTCTAAGATCCCGCAGAATAAACCTAAGCCACGGTACACCGTGAAAAGGAACCCAAAACAGTGGTCCTTTCGCTCCAGCTCGCAGTCCACAGCGACGTCCTCTCGCTCGGACCGAGGGGGCAAGCCTGCTACTCAGTGGCGCTCCAAGAGTCGTCAGAAGAAGCCGGCGGGGGCAGCGGCTGCCACTCCCAAGCCCGCCTCGACATGACTCGCTACCTCATCCTGCCTCCCCACAGGTGGGGGGCCGCCTGTCTCGATTTCGGGACAAGTGGCTTCTTCACGTTCAAGATCAGTGGGTTCGAGACGTAGTCTCCCGAGGTTACAGGATAGAGCTGACGTCAAAACCGTTAAACCGCTTCTTTCTATCTGTTCCATCCCCAGAAAAAGCTCAGGCTTTCCATCTGGTGTTGGAGGGACTCCGCAGAGACGGAGTAGTGGTCCCAGTTCCTTTCGGGGAGAGGTTTCGGGGTTTTTACTCCAACCTCTTTTTTGTCCCAAAGAAGGATGGCTCCTTTCGCCCAGTTCTGGACCTGAAGTTGTTCAACCGTCACGTGTTGGTTCGGAAGTTCCGCATGGAATCCCTACGCTCCGTGATAGCGGCGGTGTCACAGGGGGACTTCCTAGCGTCCATAGATATTCGGGACGCTTACCTTCACGTGCCCATTGCACCGGCTCACCAACGCTGGTTGAGATTCGCAGTGGGAGACGAACACTACCAGTTCGTGGCGTTGCCTTTTGGTCTGGCCTCGGCTCCGAGGGTGTTCACGAAAGTGATGGCCTCAATGATGGCTCTCCTGCATGCTCAGGGGCATTCCGTCATTCCATATCTAGACGACCTGCTGGTCAGGGCGCCATCGGAACACCTTTGTCGCGAGAGCCTGGAGGTGACCCTACGGTCTCTGGAACAGTTCGGTTGGCTCCTCAATACTCAGAAGTCAACTCAGGTTCCGACCCAGTCACTGACATACCTGGGCATGGACTTCAACACAGCCTCAGCCCTGGTGTCTCTGCCACGAGTAAAACAGCTGACCATCCATTCAGGAGTCCAGAATGTTCTCCTGTCACCACAATCATCCCTGCGGGTGTTGATGAAGCTGGTGGGACGCATGGTGGCAGCAATAGAGGCGGTGCCTTTCGCACAATTTCGCCTCCGTCCTCTACAGCTGGAGATCCTCCGCAGATGGGACAAGAGGACGATCTCTCTGAATCGGCTGGTGACTCTTTCCCAACCGACCAGGGATTCCCTGCAGTGGTGGCTTCAGCCACATCACCTATCTCGGGGCCGGTCCTTCATCAAACCGTCATGGTTAGTGGTGACCACCGACGCCAGTCTGAAGGGCTGGGGAGCGGTGTTCTTACACCACAGGGCCCAAGGCCTCTGGACTCAGTCGGAGTCGGCGTTGCAGATCAACGTGCTGGAGATCAAGGCGGTCTATCTGGCGCTCCTGGCTTTTCAGAAATTCCTCTCCGGACAACCCATTCGGGTTCAGACCGACAATGCGACGGCCGTCGCTTATATAAATCATCAAGGAGGAACCAGGAGTGCACAGGCCTTGGCAGAAGTCCACCGCATCCTATCCTGGGTGGAGGACAACAACTGCCTGATCTCCGCAGTTCACATCCCAGGGGTCGAAAACTGGGAGGCCGACTATCTGAGCCGACAGGGAATGGACGCCGGAGAGTGGTCTCTTCATCCGGATGTCTTCAGAGAAGTCTGCAGCAGATGGGGCACCCCGGACGTGGATCTGATGGCCTCACGGCTTAATCACCAGGTGCCACAGTACATGGCGAGGTCGTGGGATCCCCAGTCTCTGGGGGCAGACGCCCTGATCCTGAATTGGTCCAGATTCCATCTGCCGTATGTGTTCCCGCCTCTAGCTCTGATTCCCAAAGTGTTGTGGAAAATCAGGACGGAGTGCAGGATAGCCATTCTAGTGGTTCCAGATTGGCCCAGGAGGTCCTGGTATCCGGACCTGTGGCAACTGTCAGGCGGACGCAGGTGGGCTCTTCCAGAACGCGCAGATCTTCTCGCGCAAGGCCCATTCTTCCACCTCAATTCCAAGGCCCTCAGATTGACTGCATGGCTCTTGAGGCCTGGCTGCTGACATCCAGGGGTTTTTCCCCTACTGTGGTTGCCACCATGAATCGGGCTAGGAAGCCTGTTTCGCGGAAGATTTACCACAGAACGTGGAAGATCTTTTTCTCCTGGTGTGCCTCTGGTGGACGGTCACCTTGGCCCTTGTCAGTTCCGACTCTGTTGGCTTTCCTACAGTCGGGTTTAGAGTTGGGCTTATCCCTCAGCTCCCTGAAGGGTCAAGTGTCGGCGCTGTCTGTGCTGTTTGACAGACGTTTAGCGCTTCTCCCGAAGGTCCGTCAATTCCTGCAGGGGGTGTTCCCGGGTGGTTCCGCCATACCGGCGACCACTGGACCCTTGGGACCTTAACAGGGTTCTGGCGGCGTTGCAGAAACCGCCGTTTGAGCCGCTGAGGGAAGTTTCCCTCTCTCGTCTGTCCCAGAAAGTGGTCTTTTTGGTGGCAATTACATCTCTGAGAAGGGTCTCAGAACTGGCTGCACTTTCGTGCAAGTCACCCTTCCTGGTGGTTCACCAAGACAAGGTGGTATTGCGACCACGGCCAGAATTCTTGCCTAAGGTGGTGTCTACTTTTCACCTGAACCAAGAGATTGTGCTCCCATCATTTTGTCCCGCTCCCGTTCATCAGGTTGAGCGCGACCTCCACACTCTGGATCTAGTGAGGGCTGTACGCATTTATGTGTCCAGAACTGCCTCCTTCCGGACATCAGACTCATTGTTCATCCTTACGGCGGGTCGCTGTAAGGGGTCAGCGGCATCAAAGTCAACCTTGGCCAGATGGATCAAGGTGCCCATTCAGGAGGCCTACCGATCTTCTGGTTTGCCTCTCCCGGTGGGATTGAAGGCACACTCGACTAGAGCTGTCAGTGCCTCCTGGGCTTTGCGACATCGAGCTTCGGCTCTACAGGTGTGTCAGGCAGCCACATGGTCAAGCCTGCATACTTTTTCCAAACACTATATGGTGCATGCCCATGCCTCTGCGGATGCAAGTTTGGGCAGGCGGGTCCTACAGGCGGCGGTTTCCCACCTTTGAAAGGGACCGTATGTTATCCGTCTTTTGAGGAACTCTTCCCGCCCTAGGGTATTGCTTTAGGACATCCCCATTGTCTGGGTCTCCCATTATGATGACCAGAAAAAAGAGAATTTTGTTTACGTACCGTAAATTCTTTTTTCTTTAATCATCAATGGGAGACCCAGCACCCACCCAGTTGTTCCGTTGGATGTTGTCACATTTGACTTGTTCCCTGTTGGAACAGTGTATTCCGGGTTGTTGAACCGTTCGTTCTCGGTTTCTTCCCGAGATTCGGGTGTGGTTATTTTTTTTATCTCCTCGCAGCTTATGGACCAAACTGAGGATGTTCCCTGCGGTAGGGGTTTATAAGCGGAGGGGGCGGTGACTACAAACTTGTAGTACCTAGTGTGACCTCCGGAGGGCAGAGCCTAAACCCCATTGTCTGGGTCTCCCATTGATGATTAAAGAAAAAAGAATTTACGGTACGTAAACAAAATTCTCTTTTTTACTTTACAGGCTGCCGCGCAAGGGGGGGGCCCTGGAGCTTGATGGGGGGGCCTGTATACCTCCGGGGCTGCTGCTGTATATATCTATATACTCGCGTATAAGCCGAGGGGGGACTTTTCAGCCCAAATTTTGGGCTGAAAAACTCGGCTTATACGCGAGTATATACGGTAACTAAGGAAGGATTCACATGGGCCAAGAATTTATACCATAGACAAATATGCTGTAAAATGTGCATGAATTACAGACAGTTTTGCAACTAAATTGCTGAGAATTTGGAATTGATGCAGATTTCTCAGGGATGTAAAATTGAATGCGATCTATCCTAAGAATGCTGTTAAACAATACCACTTACAATATCAACTACACTACAGCAGCTTAGTGTTACCCAATGACCATTCCAATTATTATGTTTCTTATTATCCCTTTTGTTAGCAATCATATATGTTATACAAATGCTTCTCAATAAATTAGAATATCATCAAAACAGGGATTTTTGTGTACTCACCGTAAAATCCTTTTCTCCTAGCTCATCATTGGGGGACACAGGACCATGGGTGTATGCTTTTCTGCCACTAGGAGGCGACACTAAGTAGAGATAAAAGTTAAGCACCTGTTCCTGGAGTATACACCTGTACGTAGGCTTAGTCAGTTTAGTAGTGTCCCACTTCCACCTTAACGAGGACATCATCCTTCCATCCTTTTGCCCAACTCTGGTACACTGCATCGAAAAGCAGCTTCATACCCTGGACCTAGTAAGGGCCCTCAGACACTACGTCTCCCGAACAGCCCCATTCCATACAGCACAAACTCTGTTCGTCATCCCGAAGGACCGAGGAAAGGGATGGCCTTGTCTAAGTCCACATTGGCAAAATGGATCTGCTCTGCAATCCAGGAGTCCTACCGCTTCAAAGGCATGCCAATACCAGCAGGGATCAAGGCTCACTCAACTCGATCAGTGGGCGCCTCATGGGCCATTCTGCACCAGGCCTCAGCAACTCAGGTTTGCAAAGTTGCAACCTGGTCCAGCCTGCACGCCTTCACCAAACACTACTACATTCACACCCAGGCCTCTGCAGACGCAAGCCTCGGCAGAAAAATTTTGCAAGCGGCACTCGCGCATCTGTAAGCAGCTGGCACATTATGCTCGACCGCTGTTTAAACTATTTCCCACCCAGGGACTGCTTTAAGACGTCTCATGGTCCTGTGTCCCCCAAAGATGCGAAGGAGAAACAGGGATTTTTGTGTACTCGCCATAAAATCCTTTTCTCCTAGCTCATCATTGGGGGACACAGCACTCGCGCTACAGTTCCTTATTACGTTAACATCCTCTCCTACTGCTTTAGTACTAAACTGCAGGGTCGGGACTAGAGGGCATTCGCACAAAAAATAGTCCAGTTTGAAGAATCGGCTGAAAATATCTAGAAAACAGAAACTTTTAATGGAAAACCCAAATCTCTAAGGCTGCTTTCACACTGCGTTTTTGTTCAATACGTGGCTGTTCGTTGTAAAACGGACAGCCACGGATCCAATTTGGCCCCCATGTTATGCTATGGGCACAGATCGGATCGGGTTTGCCCTTAGTGGCATCCGATTTTTTTGGGATTCGATTCTGTCCGGTTTTTTGCTGTATCCAAAATCGCAGACTGCTGCGATTTTGGGCACAGTGGATCAAATCGGACCGAATTGGATCCGACCTGATCCGCACCAAATAACATGGGGCCTATGGAGCGCGGGTCCGAGGAAACAGCTGATCGTTCCTCTGACCCAATTTTAGTGTGCTGAGCATGCTCAGTACACTAAAATCACTTTGTGCCATCTATTTTCACTTCTGCAATGTATATTCATACACTGCAGAAGTGAAATTTAATGAAAAGAAAGGGTTAAAAACAGAAAAAAACTTTTCTCACCTGTCCAGCGAATCCACCAATGTCTCCAGCGCTCGATGCTTATAGGACCTGGTGTGATGTCTGTCACATGACCAGTTACCGCAGTAACCGGTCATGTGACTGTGACATCACGCCAGGTCCTGTAAGGATCAGAAGAAGATAGCTGGAAGCGTCGGGGGACTCGTGGATAGGTGAGAATAAAGATTTTTTTAAAAACATTTTTTAAGGTCTGGAAAGAGGGGAAAAGAGGGAGCAGAGAGAGGAGGGGAGAAAGAGGTGACAGGAGGAAGAGAGGAGGGGGAGCAAGGTGACAGGGGGAGAGGATCCAAACTGATCCTGCAAAATATCTGAATCGAATGCCTATTTGGCATCCGATTGCAGGCATCAGTTTGGATCCGTTGCTGTCCAAGGGGTCCTGCAAAAAGTCGGATCCCCTCGGACAGCACAAAAACGCCGTGTGAAAGCAGCCTAAGACAAAAAAGGCACAAATTAAAAGAAGAAGGTTTTAAAAAACACGGCTGGTGTAAAAGCATCACAAATTATTGAAATAAAGGAGCAAATGCAACAATGAATCAGGCCCTATACTCGTGTCTTGGTAACAAATCTGACCTGTATTTATAATATGTTGCCATTGGATACAGCAGCTTTTTATACGTTAAAGGGAACCTGTCACCAGGTTTTTGCTACTTAATCTAAGAGCTCCATAGTATAGAAGCAGAGAGCCTGATTCCAGTAATGTGTCATTCACTAGGCTGTGTTCCGCTGTTTCAATACAATCCATGTTTTATCTGTAAGAGATGATCACACTAGGACAACTGGCCTCATGCCTCCTAGTCCATCCACGCCCCTGCACTGATTAGTAGCCCTATACATTGTACACAGAAGGCTGAGGTGTGGGAAATGTTGTCACCATTTCCATATGTGAAATGTCCTTTCTCTTGCAGTGTGCTGAAGGAAGCATTTACCACGTTTAATCCAGAAGCCGTTGTCTTACAGTTGGGGGCTGATACGATTGCAGGAGACCCTATGTGTTCATTTAATATGACCCCAGAGGGCATTGGGAAGTGCCTGAAGTATGTCTTACAGTGGCAGCTGCCGACTATGATCCTAGGAGGAGGTGAAGACATAATCTTAGAGTCTCACAAGTATAATGCTCCTTTATCAGAAGGTAGCAGAAATTGGGAACTGTGTAACTTCTATGCCTTTTATTTTTTTGCTGTGCTTTTGATTAAAACACTGATTTATCTGCTGCCAGTCTGGTCATTGATGAGCTGGTGCAGTGCTTTGCCTTGGCAGCTTTTTTGCCTGTCACCTCTCTGATGGGGTCCTCTGACATGCTCCATTGTCACTTCATGGCAATGTGTTTTTTTTCCTAGTAATAAAATGCAGTAGTAGTTGTAATGATGTGGTCGCCGACCCCTGATTGCTTTTAGCTTCTTAGCACTTGACAACTGTTGTTCTCCATTTTAGGAGGATACAATCTTCCCAATACTGCTCGCTGTTGGACATACCTGACTGCAGTAATCCTAGGCAGGACCTTATCTTCTGAAATCCCAGACCACGAGGTATGACATGTTCCTAGGCCACATTTCCAGCATTCTTAGGGTGAAAACCTGAATGATCCACATTTAATCTTGAATCACTTTAGCCCTTCTAAGCTTCTGAATGCTTTTATTGTATGAAGACACTGAAACAATGGCTCCTCTGTACTTACTCCCTGCTCTCCTGGCTTGGTAGTCTACCTCTTCATCATATCTGCTGGCTGCCCTTTTTGTATTGTACATTTTTTGTACAAGGGATTTTTTGAGCAAATTAACCTAATGGATTCTTTTATAATTGAAACTGGTATTAGTTTTACCTTCTATCTATTGAAAGAGGCTAAAAGAAGGTCTCATTTCCAACCTTAACCCCCTATTTACCTATGTTGTATAATATTGGTAGAGGTCACAAGCTGGGTGTGTGAAGATCACATCTGCCTGTAACAGCAGCAACAGGGGCTAACTGATCGCTGCTGTCTCACTGTACATTGGCATTCATCATCCCCTCCCCTGCACAATGCAATTTTGGGTTGTTTGGGCAGTAGGGGGCCTGTGCAGTATATCTGTCATCCTGGCTTTTCCTATGAGGCCCAGTTCTCAGGGCTGTGCAGTCGGTAAGCCACCGACTCGGGCTCCTCATTTTCCCCGACTATGACTCCACAGCCCTGCCAGCTCTGGTTGGATTTCACAGGAGATTGTCAATTATGCTGTATACTGTAATCCTGTAGTGCTGCAGAGTATAGTATAAGTAGTCAAACAATGGAATGCTCAAGCCTCTAGGGGACTAAAAAATAACATTTAAAAGAACAATGTTATATATCGCAGTATGAAATGTTGTTTCTGTATATCTTTAAATGGAAAAAAACATTTATAAATATTATCTCATTTAAAAAAAAGTTTAATTTACCATACTCATTTTTGTAGTTCAAAAATAAGAATCTAAAAATTCCAAAAAAAAAAAACATCTTAGGACAACAGACATGATGATACCAATCTACCAAAATTTAAACCTGTTCATATTAAATGTTAAAAGCAATAAAAGAAAAATTGAAATGCCAAACACTAAGGCTGCGTTCACACATTGCGTATTTTGTTGCGCTTTTTTGCTGCGTTTTTCAGCCGCACAAAAAAGCGCAACAAAATACGTAGGGGCTTTCACACACTGCGCTTTCTTTACCCCAGAAAGCACAGTGATGTCACAGAGGGGAGGAAGAATCCTGCTTCCTCCTCCCCTCTGTGACAGCCCCATTAGATTTCGCAGTGTATTAATATACACTGCGAAATCTAAATTAAACAAAGGCAAGTGTATGAAAACTAAAAAAGAATGAATACTTTACCTGTCCGACGCCTTTTCCCGGTGTCCGGTAACTAGGCCACGCAAGGTGTCTTCTGCCAGGACCTGCGGTGATGTCAGAGGGGCGTTCCCGGCGCTGATTAGGCGCTCGCGGACATGTGATACATATCACATAACCGCGAGCAGCCAATCAGCGCCGGGAACGCCCCTCTGACATCCCCGCAGGATCTTGCAGGACACTGATCTCCTCGCGCCAGACATCGGGAAAAGGCGTTGGACAGGTAACGTATTTCATTCTTTTTTATATTTCATAAACTTGCCTTTGTTTAATTTAGATTTCGCAGTGTATATTAATACACTGTGAAATCTAATGGGGCTGTCACAGCTGTCACAGAGGGGAGGAGGAAGCAGGATTCTTCCTCCCCTCTGTGACATCACAGGGAGAAAACGCAGGAGCAGCTGCGTAAGGAATTGACATCTCAATTCTTTACGCAGCTTGGCGTTCTCCCAAAAAAAGCACTGCGTATATTTACGCACTGTCTGCACGGCAAAGTGAATTTCCCATTCACTTTGCTGGCAGACACAAAACGCATTGCGTATTTTGAAAAGCGCGCGTAAAAAAGCGCGGCAAAATACGCAATGTGTGAACGCAGCCTAATGCTCAAAAATAGAAAAGGGCATGGATTCTGGCGATAAGATCTCAGCAGTATCGCTCTAGTGGAGATCCAGCACAATCTCTCCGATCAGCTTCTGTTAGCTCTCGTGGGGACCAAATGTAAACTCTGAACAGATTATAACTGAGCAGTACCAATCCATAGAGTACCAATCTGCTGCCAAATTTTGCCCATTAGCTAATTAGAAGAACAGGCGCTGATGTACATGGTTTAGCAGAATTGGCACTCCATGCACAGAGTTGTGCAGCTCTGTTCAATGTGTACTTGCAGTCTCTTCCAGAGATAATACCTTCTGATTGGTGTCTGACCCCTCTGATCCAATATTGATGACCTTGGTCATCTCAATGAACCAATGTCTTTTCTTTCCATCTACATAACTATATATCCCGGGGTTAGGTCATCAATACCATATGACCTGGAAGGATGATTCCATACCTACCCTGAATCTGGCTGCAAGTTTTTTCAGGACTTTGAAACCAAATAATATGGTCATTCGGTATCACAATGGGTGAAGTTATTGATGCTGGTGGCCAGACGTAACATGTAGGATCGTTCCCAACCTATGTGATCCTAAGAGTCACATTTAGCTCTGAGAGAGGCTTGAGAGCCACATTCAGACCGCCAGACTACTGACATCCAACTTCCAGCGTCTTCTGCAATTTTTAGGTCATCAAAACATCTTATCTACTCCAAAAATGGTATAAAAAACATCAGCTCCCTACTCTTAAAGGGATCCTGTCCCCTACAAAACGCCTCCTAAACTACCAAAACATGTCCCTGCAGCATATTATCACTAATCTCACACTCCTTTTGTCTCCGAAAAACATCCTGTGAAAGTGCATAAAAACGTTTTAATACTCACTCATTAGTGATTATAATTAGCAGGGGCTATATTCTTTAGCCCTTAGGGCGTGTTGTTTTGCAGCCTGAATGATCCACCCTCTCTCTCTTTGTACAGCTTCTGCTGTGATGTGCAGCTGAAGGCAGGACTAATGCTTTGCATTCTGTGAGTGACAGAGAGGGGGGAGGGCAAAGCCTGCACAAGCAGAGCACACAGATAGAGAGAGGGTGGATCCTGGAGCCTGTAAAACAACACGCCCTAAGCGCTAAAGAATATAGCCCCTGCTAATTATAATAATAGTATTAAAACATTTTTATGCACTTTCACAGGATGCTTTTAGGAGACAAAAGGAGTGTGAGATTAGTGATAATATGCTACAGGGACATGTTTTGGTAGCTTTGGAGGTGACAGGATCCCTTTAAAACGAGCCTTCATACAGCTCAATCATTGTAAAAATGAAAACACAGGTTTCAAATTTATTTCACATTCATTTCTGATTTTATTTTATTTTTTATTACTTAAAGGGATTGTCCATTACTTTGACATTCCCATGTCAATCGCTTCATTTGCCTGTATTAAATAAAATCCACCTACACTCCCCACCGGGTCTACCCTAACATTGCTACGTCACATGAGCCCTGCAGCTGATTCACGGCCACTTCATGATCACTGACATTGGGTGAAAGGCTGAGCAGCAGCAGCTCTCACTTCTTTTGGGTGTTTGTTTTGTCTGAAGGAAGACCGTGAAGCCGCCCATTAGTAGCCACTGATTGGCTGCTGGGATCACATGACAAAACATCACACGAGACCCGGCAGCTGCAATGACTTTAGGCAGAAGATCACCTGGTTTAGAAGGAGTGAGGTATAGTCTGCCTTGTTTGTTGAAAGATTTGGACAGTAGTGTATATGACATGATGAGAATCTACAGTATACATGAGTAGATTTTTTTAATTTAGTTCTTCACAGAGTATGGGCCAGATTACGTGCTGGAGATAACACCTAGCTGTCGGTCTGACCGGAATGATGCTCAAAAAGTGCAGGAGATTTTGGCTTCAATCAAAGGTAAGATTCAGGAAAAGATATAACATGATTGGCTGCCTTAGGCAGTGCCTCAATTCTTTTTGCTTTATTCTGAAATCATTATATTAACTAGAAAACAAACATTTCAGTAGAGTATTTTCAGCAGTACTAACTTGCAATTACAGCACTCATAGTACTAACTTCTGCTGTTACAGCACTCATGAAGGTTGTCACCCAACTTTCGAAAGACAATGAATGGCACTTAATGCTGCACTGTAGTGCACAGTTGCATCCTGTAATCATTGGTCTCTGTATTCATTGCATTCTACGTTGCTCAGAAGAATAAGGGAATCTTCATTTTTATTTCCTAAATCAAAATTACACTTAAAAATAGAAACTTTGTAATATATCTTCTGAGAGAAACCTGCTTCTTTCTCCTCTTAGACTGATTGATCATTCTCAAAATGTTCTATTCTCATGTAAAAACTGTTTTTAGTAAATACAGACTTTCCACTTACTGAGATAGGAGATGACAGTTTCTAGAAAATTCAATGGAGAACTGCAAGGCTAAGTTCACACTGTGCGTTTTTGATCATTTATTGAGATCAGTTTTTGCATTGAAAACGGATCAATTTCAGTGATGCCCAGCAAAGTCAAAAAGTTTTCAAGAAATGCTGTTCAGACACTGCGTTTTTTACTGGTCCATCTTTGGGGCAGAAAACGCATCCAGTGAAAGAATGAGCATGTCCATTTGTGTAGCGTTTTTTGTGGTCCATTTATTGCCTTGAAACCATTGTTGGTGGAAAATTAAACGCAGCAAAAAAAAGGATCAAAAATGCATCAAAAACGAATAATACATTTTTTGCAAAAACATCTAGTTTTGCTGTTGAAATTTCATCAAAACGCAGCACGAAAAAACAGATTGAAAACTTAGTGTGAACTTGGCCTTTTCTGGTCATCATAATGGGAGACCCAGACAATGGGGTTTAGGGCACTGCCCTCCGGAGGTCACACTAGGTACTACAAGTTTGTAGACACCGCCCCCTCCGCTTATAAACCTCTACCGCAGGGAACATCCTCAGTTTTAAACTTAGTGTGCTCGGAGGATCACGCTTTGCTTGCACTTCACTGCATTCTCACAGCTTACGTGATGGCGTATGAAGACAAGGTAAAATGGTCCCGGTCGGGACCTTCGACAGCCTCCCCGCTCACCCTTGTGGAACACGCAGGTGGAGGTACCGGAGGGCCTTGGGCCTGGACACTTTGTGTTCTCCCGGTACGCTGTCGCGCTCCTTTCCATCCCTTCCTGGGGGCTCTGGAGAGTGGGAGATAGGAGCCTTGCACAGCTCCGCTCCGTCCGAGGCCTCCCTAAATGGTGCTTACAGACCGGACTGGAGCCAGCCCAGTCCGAGGCCTCCCTAAATGGTGCTTACACTCCAGACTGGTGCTGAACCCCCGTCCGAGGCCTCCCTAAATGGTGCTTACAGACCGGACCGGCACTGAGATGCCCCGTGTGTCTCCTGTGTGCCTGGGGGTAGTGTCTGTCACTTTATGTGTCCTGACACTCAGACCGCGCGTTACCCTCGGGTCCGCGGTTCTGGTGGTGTACCCTGTGCTGGGGTCACCTTGGCTGACCGCCCTGTGTGTCACAGGGGCTGAGGCTGTAGATTGCAGGTGTTTTGTTTACATGCAGTCTAAGTGTTGTACTGTTACAATACTTCCCGCGCTGCGGACTCCAGCACCTACATTCTGAGGCTGCCTGGAGGATGGGAAGCAGCCCTTACGGTGACGTCATCGGTGGGCGTGCGTGTGTGCTTCCCGCGTGTTTTCGGCGCCGCCCACAGCCTTGCTGCCGGCGGCCATCTTTTCCCCTCACTTCCCGGCTGGGATCTGACTGCAGCGCCCGTCTGCACTCCAGGGGAGACCGGAAACCTTCGCGGAGGTCACACACACACACCGCTTCCTCCCACCGCTTTACAGCGGTCGGTAAGCCACCGGGATTCCCAGTTTTGTCTGTCACAAATTGGCTTATATCACCCCTACTGTGGCCATGTCCTCAGTTAGGAAGCGTGCTGCTAAGGCGGCGGATGCCCCCATTACCTGTGCTACATGCAACGGGACACTGGTGGAGGGGTCCTGCAATAACTGCGGACGCCCAGAGGCCCGGACTGACACTGCTGAGACTGCAGCTCCGGTGCTGTACCCTGAGGTCCAGGTGGTCCCAGGGCCATGGGAAACACAGAATAAGATCAATGAATCTCTGTTGTCCCAGCTGTCCTCCATGTCGCAATCCCTGGAGGCACTTAATAGGAGACTGGAAAGCCCAGCTACTCCGTCCAGTTACCCCCGGGTGTCTCTTTCTTCTGCTGTGAGACCCCTTAAACGGACTCGTCGTGAGGATTCACCCGAGCTCCAGGCTCTCTCTGAGGAGGAGCGTCCTTCTGATGAGGAGGATGATGGGGGTTCGACTCTCGGGTCTGTGTCTGAACCACCAGACGGGGTGGAGGATCTGGTGTCCTCCATCAATGAGACCTTACGTCTCGTGACACCCCCTGAGGAGGTGACCGTGCACCCGAAGGAGGTCTATCAATGGCTGCGGCCGGAGGCTAGACCAAGTGGCTCCTTTATGGACCACACTAACTTTGGAAGGGTGGTTAGAGCTCCCAGGTTGCATCCTGGGCGGCGTTATGTCCGCAAATCTAAGGACAATCGATTCCCCTTTCCCCAGGAGGTGCTTCAGGAGTGGTCGCAGTCCCCGAAGGTGGACGCTTCCATGACCAGGATTGCTGCACGCTCCCTTTTCTCTGCCTCTGATAGCTCCTCGTTGAAGGATGCGACTGATAGACAGGTCGAGCAACTCGCCAAGTCTTCTTATGAGGCTGTGGGGTCTTCATTTGCCCCTAATTTTGCCACGGTCTGGACTCTCCAGGCGATCACCACCTGCTTGGATGGTATCACTGAACTGGCAGGGTCCAGTTCAGAAGTCCTGGCACTTACCGATAGGGCAAGGGCCTATGCGGACTACGCCAGGACGGCAACTTTGGAAACTGCCACTCGCTCCGCTGTGGCTTCGGCCAATGCGATAGCGATCTGCAGGTTGTTGTGGCTGCGTCTTTGGGACTCAGATGCCACGTCCAAGAAGATTTTGCAAAATCTTCCGTTCTCTGGTGACAGGCTTTTTGGCACCGAGCTGGACAAGCTGATAAAGGATTCTGCTGAGTCTAAGATCCCGCAGAATAAACCTAAGCCACGGTACACCGTTAAAAGGAACCCAAAGCAGTGGTCCTTTCGCTCCAGTTCGCAGTCATCAGCGACGTCCGCTCGCACGGACCGAGGGGGCAAGCCCTCTACTCAGTGGCGATCCAAGAGTCGTCAAAAGAAGCCAGCGGGGGCAGCGGCTGCCACCCCCAAACCTGCCTCTACATGACTCGCTCTCTCGTCCTGCCTCCCCACAGGTGGGGGGCCGCCTGTCTCGTTTTCAGGACAGGTGGCTACTTCACGTCCAAGATCAGTGGGTTCGAGACGTGGTCTCGCGAGGCTACAGGATAGAGCTGCCGTCACAGCCGATACCCCGGTTCCATCGGTCTGTCCCATCTCCAGAAAAGGCTCAGGCTTTTCATCTGGTGTTGGAGGGACTCCGCAGAGACGGAGTAGTGGTCCCGGTGCCTTTGGGGGAGAGGTTCCGAGGTTTTTACTCCAACCTCTTTATCGTCCCAAAGAAGGACGGCTCTTTCCGTCCGGTACTGGACCTCAAGCTGTTCAACCGTCACGTGTTGGTTCGGAAGTTCCGCATGGAATCCCTGCGCTCCGTGATCGCGGCTGTGTCGCAGGGAGACTTCCTGGCGTCCATAGATATCCGAGACGCCTACCTTCACGTGCCCATTGCACCGGCTCATCAGCGCTGGTTACGATTCGCAGTGGGGGACGAACACTTCCAGTTCGTGGCGCTGCCCTTCGGGTTGGCCTCAGCACCGCGGGTGTTCACGAAGGTGATGGCCGCTATGATGGCTCTCCTGCATGTACAGGGACACGCCGTCATACCTTATCTAGACGACCTGCTGGTCAGGGCGCCATCGGAACACCTTTGTCGGGAGAGTCTGGAGGTAACCATGAAGTCTCTGGAACAGTTTGGGTGGCTACTCAATGTCCAGAAATCAACCCTGGTTCCGACCCAGTCCCTGACGTACCTGGGCATGGACTTCCGCACAGACTCTGCTCTGGTGTCTCTGCCTCGAGCCAAACAGCTGGCCATCCAATCAGGAGTGCAAGATGTTCTCCTGTCACCACGATCATCCCTACGGGTCTTGATGAAGCTGGTGGGGCGCATGGTAGCAGCGATAGAGGCGGTGCCTTTCGCACAATTTCGCCTCCGTCCTCTCCAGCTGGAAATTCTCCGCAGATGGGACAAGAGGAAGTCCTCTCTGAATCGACTGGTGGTCCTTTCACAGCAGACCAGGGATTCCCTACAGTGGTGGCTCCGGCCATATCACCTGTCACGGGGCCGGTCCTTCCTCAAACCGTCATGGTTAGTGGTGACCACCGACGCCAGTCTGAAGGGCTGGGGTGCGGTGTTCTTACATCACAGGTCTCAGGGCCTCTGGACTCAGGCAGAGTCAGCGTTGCAAATCAACGTGCTGGAGATCAAGGCGGTCTATCTGGCGCTCCTGGCGTTTCAGACTTTCCTGTCAGGACAGCCCATTCGGGTTCAGTCCGACAATGCGACGGCCGTCGCCTATATAAATCATCAGGGAGGGACCAGAAGTGCTCAGGCCCTCGCCGAAGTCCACCGCATTCTATCCTGGGTGGAGGACAACGACTGCCTGATCTCCGCAGTTCACATCCCAGGGTCGAGAACTGGGAGGCCGACTACCTGAGCCGGCAGGGGATGGACGCCGGAGAGTGGTCTCTTCATCCAGACGTCTTCCGGGACATCTGCAGCAGATGGGGCACTCCGGACGTGGATCTGATGGCCTCGCGGCTGAATCATCAGGTGCCGCAATACATGGCGAGATCATGGGACCCTCTGTCTCTGGGGGCAGACGCCCTGATCCTGAGTTGGTCCAGCTTCCGTCTACCATATGTGTTCCCGCCTCTGGCTCTGATTCCCAGGGTTCTGTGGAAAATCAGGTCGGAGTGCAGGGTAGCCATTCTAGTGGCTCCAGATTGGCCCCGGAGGTCCTGGTACCCGGACCTGTGGCGACTGTCAGGCGGACACCGGTGGGCTCTTCCAGAACGCGCAGATCTGCTAGCACAAGGCCCATTCTTCCACCTCAATTCCAGGGCCCTCAGATTGACTGCATGGCTCTTGAGGCCTGACTGCTGACATCCAGAGGCTTCTCTCCTGCGGTAGTTGCCACTATGACTCGGGCTAGGAAGCCTGTTTCCAGGAAGATATACCACAGAACGTGGAAGATCTTTTTCACCTGGTGTGCCTCGGGTGGCCGGTCCCCGTGGCCCTTGTCCATCCCGACATTGCTGGCTTTCCTACAGTCGGGATTGGAATTGGGTTTATCCCTCGGCTCCCTGAAGGGTCAAGTCTCAGCTCTTTCAGTGCTGTTTGACAGGCGCTTGGCGCTCCTTCCTAGGGTTCGTCAGTTTCTGCAGGGGGTGTCTCGGGTGGTTCCGCCCTACAAGCGACCACTAGACCCTTGGGACCTTAACATGGTCCTGGCGGCTCTGCAGAAACCACCATTTGAGCCGCTGAGAGACATTTCTCTTTCTCGTCTGTCCCAGAAGGTGGTCTTTCTGGTGGCAATTACGTCTCTGAGAAGGGTCTCAGAATTGGCTGCACTATCGTGCAAGTCGCCCTTCCTGGTGGTTCACCAAGACAAGGTGGTGTTACGCCCGCGGCCAGAGTTCTTGGCAAAGGTGGTTTCCACTTTTCACCTGAACCAGGAGATTGTTCTCCCATCATTTTGCCCCGCTCCCGTTCATCAGGTTGAGCGCGATCTCCATACTCTGGATCTCGTGAGGGCTGTACGCATTTATGTGTCCAGGACTGCCTCCTTCCGGAGTTCAGACTCATTATTTGTCCTTACGACAGGTCGCTGTAAGGGGTCCGCGGCATCGAAGTCAACCTTGGCCAGATGGATCAAGGCTCCCATTCAAGAGGCCTACCGGTCTTCTGGTTTGCCTCTTCCGGGGGGATTGAAGGCTCACTCTACCAGAGCTGTCGGTGCCTCTTGGGCTTTGCGACATCGAGCTTCTGCTCTACAGGTGTGTCAGGCGGCCACTTGGTCCAGCCTGCACACTTTCTCTAAGCACTATATGGTGCATGCCCATGCCTCTGCGGATGCAAGTTTGGGCAGGCGGGTCCTCCAGGCGGCGGTTGCCCACCTTTAAGGGGGACCATGTGTTATCCGTCTTTTGAGGAACTCTTCCCGCCCTGGGGTATTGCTTTAGGACATCCCCATTGTCTGGGTCTCCCATTATGATGACCAGAAAAAAGAGAATTTTGTTTACGTACCGTAAATTCTTTTTTCTTTAATCATCAATGGGAGACCCAGCACCCACCCTGTTGTTCCGTTGCATGTTTTGCATTTGATCTGTTCCCTGTTGGGACAGTGTTATCCGGGTTGTTTGAACCGTTTGTGCACGGTTTCTTCCCGATGTTTCGGGTGTGGTTTATTTGTCTCCTCGCAGCTTATGGACCAAACTGAGGATGTTCCCTGCGGTAGGGGTTTATAAGCGGAGGGGGCGGTGTCTACAAACTTGTAGTACCTAGTGTGACCTCCGGAGGGCAGTGCCCTAAACCCCATTGTCTGGGTCTCCCATTGATGATTAAAGAAAAAAGAATTTACGGTACGTAAACAAAATTCTCTTTATTTGTTGCTTCAATAGACCTTGAAGCAGAAAGTCTGTCGGCCTCCAGCTCCTTCCCTCTCCATAGAATTTTGAAAGCGCCGACTGACATCTCCTATCTCTGTAATGGGAAAGTCTGTCTTCACTGAAGATTTTACCCAATAATTGAGAGTGATAGATCAGTTCAGGAGGAGAAAGAAGTTAATTTCTCCGATATACACTACCATTGAAAAGTTTGGGGTCATTTAGAAATTTGCTTGTTTTGGAAAGAAAAGCACATTTTTTTTTTTCAATGAAGCCAACATTAAATGAATCAGCAATACACTCTATACATTGTTAATGTGGAAATGGCTATTCTAGCTGCAAACGTCTGGTCTTTAATGCAATATCTACATAGGTTTATAGAGGCCCATTTCCAACAACCACCGCTCCAGTGTTTTAATGGTACATTGTGTTTGGTAACTGTGTAAGAAGGCTTAATGATGTTTAGAAAACCCTAGAAACCCCTTGTCCAAGTATGTTAGCACAGCTGAAAATGGTTTGACTGATTAGAGAAGCTATAACAGTGACCTTGAGCTAGTTGAGAACCTTGAGCATTACATTTATTTGTTCTATGAAACTCTCGAAATGGCCAGAAAAAGAGAACTTTCATGTGAAGCTAGACAGTCTATTCTTGTTCTTAGATATGAAGGCTATTCCACGCGAGAATTTGCCTAGAAACTGCAGATTACCTACAACAGGGTGCACTACTCCCTTCAGAAGAGAGCACAAACAGGCTCTAACCAGAGTAGAAAGAGAAGTAGGAGGCCCCGCTGCACAATTGAGCAACAAGACAAGTACATTAGAGTGTCTAGTTTGAGAAATCGACGCCTCACAGCTCCTCAACTAGCAGCTTCATTTAATAGTACCCACAAAACGCCAGTGTCAACATCTACAGTGAAGAGGCGACTCCGGGATGCTGGCCTTCAGGGCAGAGTGGCAAAGAAAAAGCCAATATCTGAGACTGGCTAATAAAAGGAAAAGATAAATATGGGCAAAAGAACGCAGACATTGGACAGAGGAAGATTAGAATAAAGTTTTATTGACAGACGAATCAAAGTTTGAGGTGTTTGGATCACACAGAAGAATATTTATGAGACATAGACCAACTGAAAAGATGCTGGAAGAGGCCTGACGCCATCTGTCAAGCATAGTACAGGTAATGTGATGATCTGGGGTTGCTTTGGTGCTGGTAAAGTGGGAGATTTGTACAAGATAAAAGGGATTTTGAATAAGGAAGGCTATCACTCCATTTTGCAATGCCATGCCATACCCTGTGGAAAGCGCTTGATTGGAGCCAGTTTTCTCCTACAACAGGACAATGACCCAAAGTACACCTACAAATTATGCAGGAACTATTTAGGGAAGAAACAGGCAGGTGGTCTTCTATCTGTAATGGAGTGGCCAGCGCAGTCGCCAGATCTCAACCCCATTGAGCTCTAGTGGGAGCAGCTTGACCGTATGGTACGCAGAAAGTGCCCATCAAGCCAATCCAACTTGTGGGAGCAGCTTCAGGAAGCATGGGGGGGAAATTTCTCAAGATTACCTCAGCAAATTAACAGCTAGAAGCCAAAGGTCTGCAATGCTGGAATTGCTGCAAAGGGGCATTCTGTGACAAAAGCAAAGCTTGAAGGAGAAAATTATTTCAAATAAAAATCATTATTTCTAACCTTGACAATGTCTGGACTATATTTTCTATTCATTTTGCAACTCATCTGATAAATAAAAGTATGAGTTTTCATGGAAAACACAAAATTGTCTGGTGACCCCAAACATTTTAACAGTAGTGTATTGTAAAGTTTATTCTTTTCATATGGTATAAATTAAATTGACATCATGCTTTAAATCTGGGGTCCCCAACCTGCGGCTCACGGGCCCGTGATGTGTGGCTCGTGGATGAATTCAAGCTTGTTGCATTAGCACCAGATCTAGTAAACTGCTTTGAAGAGCAGTTCTCCAATAGTGACATTTGTGAGTATTTCCACATATTATCGCAGATGTGAATGGGGGTAAGGTAAGGAAGCTTAGTATACTGCCTCAAAGTAATGTCTGTGGAAAAGCTCTAGCTGTCATCATACCATTAATGGGGGCTTTGGTTGCCACTACTATAAGGGGTACTGTAGTTGGATGTGGCTCGCGATCTTATAAGAGCTGAATGTGGATCTCAGAAAGGTTGGCCACCTCTGCATTAAATCATGCATCATATCTTGATCAACGAAAATATCAGGTTTAAAATCTTTAATATAAGTTGTCATTTGCTGAGTACAAAATGAAGGACTGTATTTCAAATCAGCCTGAAAATCAAAGTTACAATAATCAAAATTACAGGCTGATCCAATTAGTTTGAATGTCTTCACTTCACCCTTAATGTGACTCAGTAGTGTGTATGACCGCCACGTGACTGTATGAAGTCCTGACAATCTCTTGGCCTGCTCCTGTCGGCAGATGGGCCCTGGAGAATCTTCTCCCAAACCTGGACTACCGTTTAGATGACCCCTGGTGACTTGTGGCTCTTGTAAGGTGTCCCAGAGGTTCTCAATTGGACTTGTGATCTGGGAAATACAAGCACTAATCAGTGGTATTAATGCTTTTATCATCCAGAATCTGCTGACACATTCTGGCCATGTAGGCTGAGAATTGTCCTTCACCAGGAGAAACTGTGGGCCAATGATTCAGAGTAAGGCTATTTGCCCACTGGGCTTATTTTTTTGTATTGCATTTGCATGTGCACAAATGCAGCAAAAGCAGCACAAGCAAATTCGTTTGTGTTGCATTTATGCACATACAAACGCAGCACAAATAAGGGGACACACAGACACACACTTTCTCACCCTCACCCTCACCCTAGATCGCTGAGAATATTGATCAATTGGCTAAAACTGGCATAAAATATTTAGAAAATTTGTGTAATTTGAAGCAGCTCTGCCAAAAATAATGTGAGCTGGGAGCAGGCGGCACAAGGTGTGATTATGACCCCCGACAAATTCCACAAATGTGCCGGTATTTGTACCAAAAATGCTAGTTCATTTCCTCCCGGCAGCAGGGCGTCCGGCATATTCAGAACACTACTAACCTTCAGATTCACCCCATATCTGCAGGTTAATAGGACAAGTGACAGGTTCATTGCTAAACATAAATTCATATACTTGACCGTAATAACTTAATTATAAGGCCCTCCAACCATCAGAAACTTCAGAAAAAAAACAGGAGTAAGGCCAAAATATTTTGCAGTCACAAACAAACTTTATTGACAACATAGGTCAGCTTAAAACAGAGATGTTACACATAGCAAGCACACAAGCAGGAACCCCTCCAATATACATCACATAGGTGCAAAGAATCCAATCCAATATATCTCTTGGCCTAATAGCCCACCTAAGCATAACATTGCCACATACCCCAAAATGTGTACCAAGTGGTTACAATCAAAATACAATCAAGGCAATGGACTGGGTCAGAATAACTACCTGCTTGTGGCTGCCTCCCCTGGCGCGCGTTTCGCGTTAGCTTTCTCACAAGGGGGTAGTTCCTCAAAAGATTGCGATCTTTTTATACCCCTCCAAGTATAATGGCGTGTGACATTACATCCTGAGATTACCAGGTGTCATAATCCCCTTCAGTTCCTGTATAAGCGCGTAACCTAGCAACCAAATCACATGACTAGGCAGAGGCGTGGCCAAGCAGCATGTGAGAAGGACGTGCATCCACAGAGCTCCTGCACTACCGGTCTAAATTCAGCCGCTGTTCCCCACAGCACGGCCGTTAACTTACCGGTAAAGTACCATAAGGTCTGTGGGCACAATCTGAAGCCGGCGGTACAGCTCTTACCCCGCTGGGATGCCGAAAAAAGCCGTCAGAAAGAAGGCAGGGGAGATGGCCCTCTGCTCCCAAAATGGTGCTGCAGCCTCAGCACAGGCTGTGGAGGAGGCGGTCTCCAACAGTGCAGCCAGAAACAAGGAGATGGTGGCCAGGCTGAGGCAGTTTGCAAGAGTGGAGGAGATAGAGAGGATCCCAGCCATCCCCAGGAGACAACACTGATGCTGGAGGAGAAGGTACAGGGTCCGAGGTGTGAGGAGGGGGAGGAGGACATTAATGACACTGGAGGGCAGGAGACCCAGGAGCCCCTATTCAGCTGGGGAGAGCTGGTGGAGCAAAACAGAAAGCAGTTAACATCACTGCAGCTACATGTCCCTGCTGAGCCCACTATGAAAGACGTTCTAATGGCAGTTATGCAATGTGGGTCTGCTATCTCTAATGTACTCACTCAGTTGGGATTTCTGCAAGAATCTATGCAGACAGTCAAGCATGACTTACATACAGTAAAAGACAGAACTGGGCAGCTGGAACGCAGGGTCGATACTGTAGAGGCTAAAGTCACTAAATCCCTGCAATATCATAAGGAGACCGGGAAGGATGTGGATGCCCTATGGACTAAGACGGACGACCTGGAGAACAGGCTTAGACGCAACAACGTGCGTATAGTGGGTGTACCAGAGAGATGTGAGGGCAGAGACCCTACAGCCTTTGTGGAGGATTGGATTAAAGTTGTAGTTGGCTCAGACACCCTGACTCACCTATATGCGGTGGAACGTGCTCACAGAGTCCCTGCTCGCCCCCCTCCTCCTGGCCACCTACCACGACCTATATTGGCCAAACTCCTTAACTATAAGGACAGAGACATTATCCTCAGGTTTTCCAGAGAACATCATGATGTGGCCATTGAGGGATCCAAAGTCTCCTTTTACCCGGATTTTTCGCCGAAAGTGCAGAAAATGAGAGCAAAATTTACTGATGTCAAAAAGAGGCTACGAGTGCTTTGTGTCAAGTACTCCATGATATTCCCGGCCAAATTGCGGGTGGAGGCCGAGAATAAGACTCATTTCTTTCTGGAGGCAGAGGCTTCTGCGGAGTGGCTAGACATCAATGAACAGCATTTGGGGAAGGGGGGAGCGGATCGTGGTTGATGATACGGGCTCGCAAATGTATGGTTTTCAGTACATGTCTTGATGCTTACTTTGTGCTGTGGGGTGGTACCCTGACAAGTGGGGGCATAGCGGCGAGGAGTGAGACGCCCGGAGCCTAGTTGGCTCTTCATTTAGGGGTCAACGTTTGCCCTTGCGGGAATTACATGGCACGACTAGTGTTGGGGTGTTTTGTTCAGGGATGGGAGATGGGGGGAGGGAAGTTAGGTCCTTTGCTACTATTGCACGTGTTAACCTGTACATGCCCAGGAGCTATCAACAAGGATTGATACCTCTTTTACTCTATAGATATGGGAGACATCACAGTCCTTAGCTGGAATGTTAGGGGGCTGAAATACCCAGTCAAGAGGCAGGCGATTTTTTCTTTTATTTCAGAACACAAGCCAACAGTGGTCTGCTTACAGGAAACGCACCTTACCAGTGAGAAGCTCGATATTTTAGACAAGAGATGGATACAGGCAGGATACCACTCTACACATTCACAGTTTTCTAGAGGGGTTAGCATCCTGGTCAGACGAGATGCCCGGTTTGAGTGTAGACGGGTGGTGGAAGACGATGAAGGCCGGTTTGTTGTTCTACATTGTACGTTATATGCTGTTTCTCTGGTGCTTGTATCTATCTACATCCCCCCGCCATATAGCAGTAATTCTCTGTATCGTATAATGAATATTCTGAGGGATTTTCAAGGGGTCCCGTGTTTATGGGTGGGTGACTTTAACAACATAATTGACACTCATTGGGATAGGGGAAATCACGCACCAATAAAGTCAGGGGGTTACTGTACGCCTTTTGGGACGCTTATACGCGAGTTGGCACTAACTGACTTATGGAGGTGCTACAACCCTGAGGTATACCAATACTCGTGTTTCTCTTCTACATTCTCCTCCCTCTCCCGTATAGATTTAGCCTTGGGGAATGATCCTATGTTGGGAAGGGTTGTGTACGCTAAATATTTACAAAGAACGGTATCGGACCACTCTCCTATACTTGTCAAGATTAGGGGGAGGGGGGTGCATGCAACCGGGGAAAGGCCCCTATGGCGATTGAACCCATTCTGGATGCAGCTAGTGGACAGGGCAGGTAATTTTGCCTCTGAACTGCAGGAATTCCTTTCTTTTAATATAAACACGACATCAAGCCTGGTAGTCTGGGAGTCTTTGAAGGCGTACTTGCGGGGCATGTATATCCGTGAAATCTCTAAGATCAGGTCTAGCACTAGAACTAACTCGGAACTTCTGCTGTGGGACTTGAAGGCTGCAGAGGAGGCCTTGTCGGTGCGGTTCACCCCCTCTACACAACGGAGACTTAAGGAGGCTCAGACCCGTGTGAATAAACTGACTCTGGAAACGGCGGCACAGAAACGTATGTTTCAGTCGATCCAGTATTATGAGAGTGCGGAGAGTGTGGGACATCTGCTTTCGGTCATCACGTCAGCACAGAGGGGGTCGTCATTCATAGCGGGACTTCGAAGGGAAGACGGGTTATTAGTTACGGACACTCCTGATATTCTTAATACGCTGGAACTATTCTATACTGACTTATATTCCTCTCATGCGGGGGGATCTGCAGACGTGCTTGCTGGCTTTATAGGGGCTGCTGGCCTTCCACGACTCACGGACGCGGACAGGGCTTTGCTGGATGAACCTTTGGGTCTGGAGGTTGGAGGGGGCTTTAGGCACTATGACGAATGGCAAAACTCCAGGGGTGGACGGCTTACCGGAGGAAGTTTATAAGGCGTATAAAACAGTCCTACTCCCAGTATTGCTAGACACGTTTAATGACAGTCTCACGCGAGGGACCCTGCCTCCATCTATGCGGGAGGCAATTATTACTGTTTTGCCTAAGAAAGATAAAGATCCTGCTTCTCCAGCTTCCTATAGGCCTATTTCCCTCCTGACAGCAGACATCAAGCTTCTGGCGAAGGTGTTGGCTATACGCCTTTCAAAGGTGGTAGAGTCGTTGGTGCACCCGGATCAGACTGGTTTTATGACCTGTAAGTCAACGGCTCTGAATATTCGTAGATTGTTTTTAAATATGCAGGTTGAGGCGGATAATGTGGGGCGGCGGGTAGTCCTGTCTTTGGATGCCGCCAAGGCATTTGACAGCGTGGAGTGGCCGTACCTTTTTGCGGTACTGGAGGGCATGGGCTTTGGACCTGGCTTTATTGGCTGGATCAGGCTCTTGTACTCTCAGCCACAGGCACGGATACGGGCCAATGGTTCACTGTCTGGGTACTTTCCTCTTCAGAGAGGTACGAGGCAGGGCTGCCCGCTGTCCCCGCTGCTTTTCGCCCTGGCTATTGAGCCCTTGGCTTCGAGGATAAGACGTGCTCCGGATATTGAGGGATTTCGATATGGCGAGCTGGAGGAGAAGGTGGCCCTCTATGCGGATGACCTTCTGTTGTTTTTAGCTGACCCTGATACTTCACTTCGCAATACCATGTCGCTCCTTACACAGTTTGGGGCCGTTTCGGGGTTGACCGTAAATTGGGAAAAGTCAGTGGTTTTGCCGACAGATCCCACAGTCCTTGACATACCCCACGTGCCAGTCGTAAACAGCTTCAAATACCTGGGCATTAATATATCGGGCGACATTTCTGACTATGAGCGTTTAAACCTTGCACCTCTAATGTCTACGATTAAGCAGAAGATTAAGGCCTGGGCCAAGCTACACCTCTCGGTGGTGGGGGGGGTGAACCTGCTGAAGATGGTGATCATGCCTCAGCTTTTGTACGTCCTTCATAACTCCCCAATTTGGCTTCCACAGAATAGATTTTTTAAAATTAACGCCTTATTCAGGGAGCTTATTTGGGGGAAAAAGGGAGCACGGATAAAATTGGAACACCTGCAGAGGGGTAAGGAGGAGGGGGGGCTGGCCTTGCCCAACCCTTGGCTGTATTTTCTGTCCTCACAGTG
The DNA here is from genome assembly GCA_033576535.1 of Allobates femoralis. NCBI lineage: Eukaryota > Metazoa > Chordata > Amphibia > Anura > Aromobatidae > Allobates > Allobates femoralis. The sequence goes on along the minus strand of JARQOC010000008.1, from coordinate 54,115,997 downwards.
TCAGCATTTGACTGGGGGCGCGGAGCACTCAGTTGCGGGGCAGGGGGGAAAAAGGGTATCCTTCAGTTTCTGGGGGGGCGAGGACCGCTGCTGGCGAAATTAGAAGCTGGAACCCTTCGACCCTGGGCCCACAGGCTCCCCACGGTGCTACTCATGATTAAAGTATGGGAAAAATTGAAAAGGCTGAGAGGCATCACTGGTTTTACACGGTATACCCCCATTTGGAACAACCCTCATCTGCCGCACCTGCAGGCGCTGAGGGTATTCGCGCAGTGGCGACGTGTGGGCATTTGGTGGCTCTCTCAGCTGGTGGAACGGGGAGTCTTTAAAACATTTGAAACCTTGCAGAGTGAATTTTCGCTCCCACACTCCTCGTTCTACCGGTACTTGCAGGTGCGACATGCCTACATGGCGCAGGCTCAAACACATTGTATGGACATACACCAAGATACTGCTATCACTATGATTGGCGCGCAAACCTCCACTAAAGGCATAATTTCCTTTGTATACGGATACCTCTTGGCAATGGCTCTGTTAAAACACCCGATACGGGCACTGGACAAATGGGAACAGCAAATAGAGGGTATAACAGCTGAACGTTGGGAGTCGATCATGAGTATGATGCCCCGGCTGTCGCTCAATGAGCCCAGACGCCTCTCTCAACTGTATATCCTTTATAGGGTATACAGGACGCCTAAATGGCTTCATGATTTAGGCCTGAGACGGGACTCATGTTGCCCCAAATGTTCACATGAGGACGCGGACATTCTCCACATGTTTTGGACATGCCCGTGCCTCCAGATTTTTTGGATTATGGTACTCCACTTGATCCGGGGGGCAACGGAGCTGGACATCCCCAGAGACCCGATTGTCTGTGTCCTTGGCTGTACAGAGGATGTAGGGGGAGATGACTATTCGCATATAGCAGTGGCTAGGATGTTGTTTGCTGCCAGAAAATTAATAGCGGCTCATTGGATATCTGATACGGTACCCTCTCGCAAAGAGTATATCTGTAGCATGAATCTGACCGTGAGTAGGGAAAAAGCTATATACCTCAAACGGGACAGATCGAGGGTATTTGATAAAATATGGAAGGGCTGGATGGACCTTCAGGGGCTGCCGACTGTTAATTAATTGCTTTTGGACTGAGTTATTTCTTTAAGTTGGGAGATGTGTTATGCAGATTTTTGGAACATCTTGGGTACATGTTATATCCATATGTGCACTACTATCTTTGTTGAGGAATACTGACCCACTGGACCGGGAGGGGGAAGGGAGGGATGGTGGTGGTGGTGGGGGGGGGGGATTTAATGCAATGCATTTCTTTCTGTAGTTGTTGTTGAAAAGTTTTAATAAAAACTATCTGATTAAAAATCACATGACTAAACGCAGCCCGCCCCCAGTCCATGTCACGGCCAGTGATGCTGCCAGGTGGGCGGTACAAATCTCAGTCTATACTGCTGTTGTATCTAGGAACCAAGGATATCACACTCGTTCAATCATATGGACTCTCATCATACTGTGGAATGAACGCACTTAACCATAAGATGTTAAGTCTGCTATATACCACATAGAGGTGAAACTTACAACATAAAATGTACATACACATTAATGAATGGCTATCTGTTATTCTAATTGATGGATCAAATATGGACACTGTTTTTTTCTCATCTTATTCTACTAATTAAACACTATTCCAACCTTTTCAATATATATTTACATCAATTATAATAACCATACACACAAACATACATACAGGCCGGCCTACCATACACACACACATGTAGACAACACCTAAAGTGCATATAAGGGTACATATATTGTACCTAGCAGACAAAATATGCAGTTGCATATTAAGAACCGTGCAAATAAGCATAAAGTGCATATAAAATTCCTTAAATATTACTAAATATAAATATACTAACAGTGAATATACAATAACATGACATAAAATCAAGAGGGGAGGCAGCCACAAGCAGGTAGTTATTCTGACCCAGTCCATTGCCTTGATTGTATTTTGATTGTAACCACTTGGTACACATTTTGGGGTATGTGGCAATGTTATGCTTAGGTGGGCTATTGTGCTTGCTATGTGTAACATCTCTGTTTTAAGCTGACCTATGTTGTCAATAAAGTTTGTTTGTGACTGCAAAATATTTTGGCCTTACTCCTGTTTTTTTTTCTGAAGTTTTTCATTGCTAAACAGCAGGCAAATTGGTAAATTGAGCTCTTCTTCTCTAAATCTTACCATTAAACTTATTGGTAAAGCCTATCTATTTTCCTTATACTCACAGAGGATAAGAGTTTCTACTAGAATAATATAGGTGTTCAGCCAAGTTCTTATAACTGTACTACAAAGAGTAACATGTCTCCTTGTGGAGAGTGACATGTCAGTGTAAGGAGGCTTAGAAGCCATGCAGTGCTCCTATGGGAATTGAAATAAGCACATTGCCTCTTCAGAGAGGAAGAGGACTTGAACTCTAGTGTCACTCTGACCTCAGTCAGAAGCCTCTCTTACAACCGAATCACATTTCATACTTGGCACTGAGGAAGAGCACCTCCCGAAATGTGTGCCTGCAAGTTTAGATTCTGGTTTGGCTTTTATCCTACATCATATGAACAGGTTCAATAAAGGGTTGATATTGACTTTAAGTTAAGGATTGCTACTTCAAATGGGTGGTACTAAAGTTCAAGTCCTCATTTTCTCTGAAAAAGACAAATTGCACTTGTACTACAAAAGGACATAGGGAGCAAACTATACATGAATACGTAAACTGACACTATACAAACACGGCAGAACTACCGTATATCATGATGAATATGTTGTATTTGCTGAAAGCAAGATTCCTCTTTTGGAATAGTCTCCTTGTGTTGTATTTTTCACTTCTGTTTTGATGTCTCTGTTCCAAATGTCTCACTGTTTTGTTGGTTTTTAGGTAACCTAAAGCGTATGGTCTGACTCGTCCCTGATGGTTGCACATTAAAGTCTGTGGTCCAGTTTCTTGAACAATTTGCGGTATTCAACATGTGCATTCACTTCACAACGTTGTATAATAATGCTCTTTTTACATGCTTTCTTTTAATAAAAAATTTTGTATTATGAATATTAAATATGTTTACAAAAGGTTTGTAGTTTTTCACATTTATTGCATTGTAATTTTACATGGAAATCTAGGTTAGAGCAATTATTACACCATTATTATCCAGTGAAGTCTGCTACATGTGGATTGATTCAAATGTAATGGTGTTATCAGATATGTCTGCCTTATAAGTGGAGGACCCTGTGCACCACTTCTATATGTGGGAGTGTTGATCTTCTTGGAGACTGTCACTAGCAGGGTTTCTAACTACCGTAAGGACCCGTGCACACGCTGGGTTTTGTCGTGTCTCTTGATGCGCGTTTTTGCTGCAAAAACGCATGTGCGTCTGCGTTTCCCAGCAAAGTGAATGGACATTTACTTTGTGCCATTCAGACGCCGCGTAATTTTACGCAGCGTTTTTGGAGCAAAAAAAAAAAACCGTAAAAAGAATGAACATGTCAATTCTTCTTTTTTTGCACATTCTTCCATAGCCCCATTATAAGCATTATATGGGTTGCTGTTTGAACCTCAGGGCTCTGCTAATATGACCGCTACCCACAAACTGTTCAGCTAAATTAGCACTCCGATGAGTTTGCCTTTCTTTTAAGGCCACTTCACACACACAGATATCTGAGTCCAATATCTGAACAGATCTCTGGTTGCAGTGAAATCATGGATACATTGCTCCATTTTGTGGCTGTGTACAACATGGAGCAATGTATCCATGATTTCACTGCAACCAGAGATCTGTTCAGATATTGGACTCAGATATCTGTGTGTTTGAAGTGGCCTTTAGCCCTGCCGTCAATCCAAACAGTACTTTCTGATGACGGATTGGGCATTTGCATACTCAGAAGAAATTGCTTAGTAAATTGTGGAGTCCATTTTTTTCCTGTTACCATTTGTAAAAATGCTAATTTGGGGTCTCCAGCAACCTTTTAACAAAAAAATGTAATTTTTCAGTTTCACTTACAATGCAGTGAATGACCTCGTGGTTTAAAATTACTTCCCACAATAAGTTGGGGACATTTTGGTTTTCAGGTGAAATTGCAAGATGAACCTAAAATTCACTGGACCCTCTTCTGGTGGACTTACTGTGAACACCTCTACACTTTTGAATGCACAAGTCGAACAGTTCAATGTTTTTTTTTGCCTCTAAAAGTATACAGGTGCGAGTCAAACTCGCACCCATACATCACACTGTGCGATAGTGTGCTGTTATAATCGCCTCAAACTCGCCGGCTGTCAAAGCCGGAGATTTAGAATTTACCGCTTTGCCAGTACCGTAATCAATAATGTTCTAGGACTGTCACAGCAGCGCTGAAACATTGTTTAAAAAACTCAGAAATCTAAATAAAAAAGTGCTGTGTGTTAATAAACATCTTAACCGGGCGTGGCCTGCGCTGAGACATGCAGGTCGCACAGTAGGAGAGCTCCGTAAGCAGAGGCCAAAACCCGGGAATTAACGGCTCCTAAACGACCCCTGACCGACCACAGGCTGCTGGAAACGGTTTACTGCTCTCCCAGGAATGCCGAGAACAAACACCCGGAGCCGCAGCGCCTCACAAAAGCTGACGGACTTTTACCCGGCAGACCGCGCAGTGCCCAGAGACTCCAAGATGGCGGCGCCTGCCTTACCTTCCCCGCGCTCCTCACAACAAGCGCACCCTCGGTCTCGCGGCTCTCCTGGAGGGGGTCAGGATCATGTCTGTCCCGAAGGAGACGAGGAACACATTCCGCTCACACGCCATTCCATACGGGGTCTCCTGGACGAGCTGCGCAGAGCGATTGAGGACGACACCCGGCGCATAGTCGGTGAGATCAGAGCCGATGTGTCTGCTCTGGGGGAGCGCACAGATCACTTGGAGGGGAAGGTGGGTGAGATAGCGGTGGCACATAACGAGCTGGCGGATCTGTATCAAGATGTGACTATGGAGCTGAAACTCATAAAAGCCACCTCATATGATTTGGAGGACAGACTCAGAAAAGACAACATCAAAATTCGAGGTATTAAAGAAGAGGAGGGTGAGGAGGATTTGCTGCAAACCGTTCAACCGTTTTTATCCCTCCTACTCCCGGATGAACGGGCTGATGCCCTGGGGATAGTCAGAATTTTCCGTCTCCCTAGATCGCCCCGTATTGGCCGCGAGGTACCAAGAGACGTGATGGTGCATCTGAGATCTCCCAACATCAGAGACCGACTAATACAGTCACTGCGTAACCACCCTATAACTGGCACCCCATATGACTCTTGGTCCCTGTATCCTGACCTCTGTAAGGGTACGTTAGCAAGGCGCAGGGAGTTCGCGCCATACTGTGCTATCCTACGTGACCATGCCATACAATATGCCTGGGGATCGCCGGTGAGCGTATCTTTTAGGTATAAAGGTGCGAGACATTACTTCTCCTCCCCCTCCAGACTACGTGCGACGTTGAAAGAATGGCGGATGATGCCCAACACAGCTTCGGGTGCCAACTCGTCAAACGCCAGCCCTAAAAACTGCAGAGACCGGGAAAGACCTTCAACCACCGCAGGGACAAAGTGACAGCTTGAATACCCGGGCGGCCGTACCCTGCCTACTGGACCTATCTCTATCCCGGATAGGGATTTTCTGTTTTCACCCCCTGAGTTGGTTGCTCTGGGGGGTACAGGAAGATGTGCTGGAGGGAAAATCCTAATCCTCCCCTGTGGGATGTGAGACTCAGAGTGTGCCATCTTGAGGAGACAAGGAGCCCCGGAGTATAATACCCCCCTTCTCCTTCTCCTCCCCTCCAGCTCTCTGCCCCCACGCTCTGGACTTTGTGAGCGAACTTAGTTTTCTCTTTTCTATTGCAAGTTTAGTTTGTTTATAAAACCCCCCACCTTCCCACCCACTTTCCTAGCTCTCCCCAACCCCCTCTCCACTCCTTCCTCTCCCCCTCAGACGTAATCCTATACCACATCAACCCCCTTCCTCCCTCTCTTTCACCTCATCCCCATCCCCTCCCTTGAGAGGCCCCCCCCTGATCTACCTGCCCCGCTTGACCCCCTGTTTGTTCTTCCCTGGGAGAGGTGACCTGACAACTAACTCGAGAGGATGAGTTTGAAGATCGTGTCCATGAATGTAAGGGGCTTGAATTCCCCAGCCAAGAGGTCCTTCCTGTGGAGAGAAGCACAACGGAAAAAGGCGGATGTGGTATGTATACAGGAATCCCATCTATTAGAGGGGGATAACCATAGGCTGAGACATCCTAGATTCCCACACACCTTTTTCTCTAATTGTAACCAAAAGAAAGCGGGAGTTTGTATACTATTGAGTGCTGCCCTCCAATTTGTATGTAGAAAAGTAATCTTAGACGAACATGGCAGATACCTGATTTTGACCTGTGAGATCTCCGGGGTCGTCTTTACTTTAGTTACCATCTATGCACCAAATGTGGGACAGAGAGGTTTTTTAAGGGCCCTTCTTACTAGACTGAAAGTGGAGTCCGAGGGTCACTTGATAATATGTGGCGATTTTAACGCGGTCATGGAACCACGCCTGGACTCCACAGCCCCCGCGGCTATCTCGAGGGGTGGCCTTCAGCCCCTGACCCGAGAGTTCCGCCTCCACGATATCTGGCGCTACCTTCATGCGGAAGAAAGAGACTATACCTTCCACTCTGGCCCGCATGGCTCCTACTCCAGGATAGATTTCTTCCTGGTAGATGATGGAGCCATGGAACGGTGCCGGAGACCTGAGATAGGTGTTATCACCTGGTCAGACCATGCGCCGGTGTCGATGGAGGTGGACCTGGGGGGAGGGGCTGAACGCCCTCGCCGTTGGAGGTTGGGCCCTGACCTCCTTGTGGACCAGCACGTGCAGGAAGAGATGGGTGCCAACATTGAAAAATATTTTGAAAGCAATGACACCGGAGACGTCACAGATGAAACCCTATGGGCTGCACATAAAGGGGTGCTAAGGGGATTGTTCCTCCAAAAGGCATCACAACGTAAACGGGCTAGGGAAAGACAGAGAAAAGAATGGGAGGACCAGATACAGTCTCTTGAAACCTTAAACAAATCTAATCCTGACCCAGAGCGATCAGCTCGCATTACGGCGGTGCGTACTCAGCTCCGCTCACTACTATTGAGACAATATGATACGGGGCTCCGTAAACTGAAAACACGCTATTATGAGCTAGGAGACAGAGCAAGTAGACTACTTGCAAGGAGATTGACAAAACGAGCGGGACAGACAGCAGTGACGGGATTGAAAGACCAGTCTGGGAAGCTGGTAAGAGATCCACGCCACATAGTAGAGGCTTTTTCAGCTTATTGCGCAAGTCTATACAATCTCAGACTGGACTCGGAGACTACGCAACCCTCAGCGGATGGTATTAACGACTTCTTAGACAGATTACAGCTACCCTCGCTGACAAAGGTTGAATTAGAGTCACTCAATAAACCATTTACAAGAGAGGAGATACTCAAGGTCATTGGTACCCTAAAATCAGGTTCAGCCCCAGGACCGGATGGTTACATTAGCGAGTATTACAAGACATTTGGTCCCATCTTGGCGCCGTATTTACTCAGACTGTTCAGTAGTTGGAGGTCGACTGGTGTCATCCAGAAGGAGGCTCTTGAAGCAACGATAATTTCCATTCCCAAACCTGGAAAGCCCCCGGAACTTCCGGGGAGTTACAGGCCGATCTCCCTACTGAACACTGATCTCAAGATTTACTCCAAACTTTTGGCAATGCGGTTAGCCGAAATGGTCCCGAGATTAGTGGGCCCGGATCAGGTGGGGTTTGTGGCTCGGCGTCAGGCCAGGGATGGCACGAGGAGAATGTTGAATCTACTTGAGCTTGCGGAGAGGAGGGGGACCCCTAGTGCATTCCTGTCATTAGATGCGGAGAAGGCATTTGACAGGGTGCACTGGGGATACCTGGAAAAAACCCTTCGGAAATTTGGGTTGGAAGGCCCATTTCTTACGGCCATTCTAAGTCTGTATTCTAACCCCTCCGCAAGAGTCTTCTCCTCGGGCTACCTGGCGGACCCATTTGATATATCAAATGGGACGAGACAGGGTTGCCCGCTGTCCCCCCTGATATATGTCCTGGCGATAGAGCCGCTGGCCACAGCTATCCGGGCAGATCAAGGCATTCATGGGATACAGGTGAAAGACAGGCTTCACACTGTGGGCCTGTACGCAGATGACGTCATTGTCTCGTGTACCTCGCCGGAAGTCTCCCTTTCTAGAGTGCTCACTTTACTGAAATCGTATGGAGCAATCTCGTATTATAAGCTGAATGCCTCCAAATCTCTTGTATACCCGGTTAATCTGCCACAAGACGAAGTGCTGAGGCTGTCGGCATCTCTTCCTTTCCAATGGTCGCCCGGTGGGATCCCTTACCTAGGTATCACCCTGTGCCCGATCAGGGAAGTAGTCAGGAGGAACATGGACAACATACTTCGAACCTTATCGGGATCCTCGAATCCTGGGTCTCTGCAGTCCCTATCGTGGGTAGCTAGAATTCAGGCTTTCCGGTTGTCATGGCTGCCCCGTTTCTTGTACCTTTTCAGATGTATACCACTGGTATATACCGCCCACCTTTTAACGCGGATTCAAAGAGCAGTGGATGGGTACATTTGGGCGGGCAAGAGACCGAGGATTCAACGAAAGGTGATGTTTAAGAAATGGAGGGGTGGAGGCATGGGTGTACCAGACATGAAGGCCTATTATAGGGCGGCCCTTTTGGAACCACTGAATCAGTGGTGGACGGATGATGGTGACTCTGGGTGGACACAGATTGAAGCTTCCCAAGTGCCAGGAGGCTCTTTGAGAAGTTTATTGACAGCGGACGCACTAAGACCTACCAGACTTAGACACCCACTGGGGACGATTGAGGCTCTCTTGAGAGCGTGGAGACGTACGCCGAAAGAATGGAGGAGATTCTCTCCGGCAGAAATTGTGCTGGGAGCCCTCCGTGTCCACATTCCGTCCCTGCGGCTGACGCAGTGGGCTGACTGTGGAATAACCACCTTAGCAGATCTTGTAGGACCTTCAGGGACCATCTCCACAGACGACTTCACAAGACAGCATCCAGCCTTAAGAGGAACATACTTCCAACTATGTCAGATAGCGCACTTCTTAGCTACAGCGGGGTTTAAGGAATTCTTGAATGCCGCTCTTCCTTCTCCCATGAGAGCAGTCTTGGGACTGTCACCTGGAGGAACGAGAGGCTTGGCAAACATATATGCGGGATTACTAGAAGACGACGGACAATTCACGCTCCCATACAGGTCTAGATGGGAGGGAGAGCTCAACTTCAAGTCAGATGGTGAGGATTGGGAAGGAGCAGTAAGATGCTTGTCAGGGGCGACTAGATGTATCAATCACCTTGAACAGCTAAAAAAGCTACATCTACGCTGGTACCTGACCCCAGCCAGAATAGCTAAGTTTGGGGGAGAGGCTTCACCCCTTTGTTGGAGGGGTTGTGGATCCCGGGGCACACTTGCCCACATATGGTGGTCGTGCCAGGAGATCTCTCGGTTCTGGTCCATGGTTGAGGACCTTCTAAAATCCATTGTGGACACCTTTGTGCCTCTCACTCCCCAAATGGCCCTGCTACACATCGATATAGAGGTCTTACCTCCAATTCCTCGCTTTATATACACGTTTGTCCTCATAGCAGCGCGTCAAGCTATCTCGGCTTGATGGAAGTCCCCTTTTTCGCCTTCTCTGCAGGACCTCGTTGCCAGATTGAACACGATCTTCACTCATGAGCATTACTTGGCCCAGGAGACAGGCCACAAACGATATATCAGGGAAGCGTGGGAATGCTGGGCTTATCATCCCTCGGCAATACCCCTCCCTTCGAGGTTTTGATGGGGTATAACTCTCCCGTAGATAAATATGTGTCTGATACCTCTCCCAAGTCTATCCCGGTGTCACACTCCTCTCCCCTCCTCTTTCCCCTTCCTCCCCACTACGCCCCCCCTCCCCTCAGGCCCCTCCGGTCTTTTCCCTGGACCTCTCTCTCCCCCATGGAACTACGTACTTTCCCCTTTTCCCTATCCCTTCCTTTGTCCCAGTTCCGAAAATCTCCATTAGACATTAGTCCTTTATTTTTGCCTTATTGTTTATTCCTGCCTATTTAAAAACATGTACTGACTCCTGCGCGAGTTAATTATTGTCTATTCCTATTTGTATTGTTTAAAATTTCTTGAATAAAAATCATTCATGATAAAAAAAATAAACATCTTAACCCCCTCTGCAGGCTTTGCGCTACATGTCGGCATAGAGCCTGTAGATGCGGCTAATAAAAGCCTGTGTTAGAAGGGTTAAAATGCAGTAAGTGGGCTGCCATCATGTGTACACAGAGTGTGTACACTCTGTGTAGACATAGTGACAACACACCCTGGCAGTACAGGGGTTAATACCTTTATTTTACTGATCCCGGCAATTGTCGGGTGATTTTACATTGCTGACAAGCTGCTGTCCGTGGTCCTGAAGCTTCAGCACCAGGGACAGCGGCTGTCATGGTACGCTTTTTGAGTATGCAATTAGTGTAGTGTACCATCAGCACAGCTCATAAGATCGTGAGCTGCCCATGTTACTTACGCCAATTGCGTACGCAAAAAGCGTACCTTGACAGCCACTGTCCCTGGTGCTGAAGCTCCAGCGTTATATTAGAGTAATCTCACGCTAGAGCTTCAGGACCACGGACAGCTCAGTGCAGGAAGAGAACGGCTTGTCAGTAATGTAAAATCACCCGACAATTTCCTGGATCAGTAAAATAAAGGTATTAACCCCTGCACCTCCAGGGTGTGTTGTCACTATGCCTATACACTCTGTTTGCTGTGCCGTGCCGTGCAACCCTGTCTGCTGTTCTGTGTGCTCCTTTCTGCTCAGCTGTGCTTGCTTGTCTGCTGAGCTGTGTTCTGTCTACTGAGATGTGCGCTTTTGTCTGCTCAGCTGTACGCCCTTGTCTGCTCAGCTTTGCTTGCCTGTCTTCTCCCCTCTGTGATCTCTCATTTTACTGTCTCCCCCCTGTGCACTCTCTCTTCTGTATGCTTTCTTCCCACCTCATGTGCTCTTTCCTTTGAGCTATCTCCCCCTGTGTGCTCTCCCCCTGTGCACGGTCTCTCTCCCCCCTGTGCTGTGTTCTCCCCTTTGAGCTGTGTGCTCATTCTCTGACCCCCTGTGCACTCACCCTCCTGTGCTTTGTCACTCCCCTTGTACTCTCTTCATCTTGTGGTGTCCAAAGATGGCATCGTAAGTGTGCAGTATTATGCAAGGGGCCACTATTGCTAGCAGGCACCATATTTGCACATCCATCACTTGGGTGTGTAAATATGGCTGCCGCGCCGCATGTTAGAAGGAGAGCGGATGGAAGTGGATGACGGACGGAACTTCGCAATTATGTAAGTAAATTCTATGTGAATGGCTACTGCAGAGCTTGGTGGTCACACATCCGCCATATTGAGCTGCACGTTTTCCTTAATATTGGCTATAAGAATCCAAACATGACAGGCATCATATCCGTATCTTCCTTGCAAAGTGTACACAATAGATGCCTTTTCTTCTTTAATACCACCCCTGAAAGACAATGTCCTTCATCATGTGTAGGATTCGTAGATGTGGATTTGCCTCTCATGGGGTAAGTAAAGCTTTAAAGGGTTTTTCCACTACTTGAACAACCCTTCCTAAATACTATATACCATATTGTAAAATAAAGCAAGCAGATAGTCGCATCAAATCCCACACTGGTGCTATTTCAGCGGTCAGCGCCAGGGCTCACTTGACAGTATTTTGGTGCCAGATCTCACATGAGTGCTGCAGCCAATCAGGAGATGCTAATGAACTGCATTTCTCACAATTCCTTTGGACACTTTATTTTACTCACATAGCGCCATTAATTTCCACAGAGCTTACAGGCATTATCATCTTTCCAAAGTTCATATGAAGGAAGTTTGAACATACAGCTGATCAGCGACCACTAATTGGCTGCTGTGCTTAGATGGAATAACAATGTACTGGAGACCTGGCAGCAACATTGCTGGGTTGGCGCCAGTGCAGGAGGTATCTATTAAGGTACCGTTACACAGCACGACGTTGAAACGATGTCGGCAACTATCTCGTGTGGGTGCGGTTGTTTCCGACATAGTCTTGACATCGTTGGTGAGATGTCACATGTCTAGATATCGTGAACGACTCACCAACGATGTAGTGAGCAGGTATCGTTCGCACAACCCAGTGAACCATACCTGCTCATTGCTATGAATAGGAGAAGTCGTCAACGACGTCGTTATCGCGGTGTCACACACAACGATATGTCAGGTTGGCTGATTGTTGATCGAGTGATTTGAGAACATGTTCTGAAACCTGCGATCCAATGACTTATCGTAGTTGAATCTCGGTGTTACAAGCATCGACGTCCTAATGAAGTCGCTGGAATGACTCCAAACCCGTGACGTATCAGTGATATTGTTAACTATGTCGTGCCGTGTAACGGGGCTTTTAGTTTTATTTTACACTGGGGAATTTCGTATTTAGCAATGGTATGTCCAACTAGTGGACAAATCCTTTAACTTTAGTCAAATAGAGAAGACGCATGCACTACCGTTAACTGGCAAAGATTGCACAAATTTAATTAAAGTAGTAAAATACTAGTAATGAAGAAAAATGGAAAGCCAGACAATACCAATGTACAGTGGCGATCAAAATTAGAGCACAGCAACACACAATTTCCTTAATACCCTAAAATTAGTAAAATAGCAGTATTTTAAGCTTATGTCAAAACTTGAATATATTCTAAAGCACAGAATAAAAATGTAAAGGAGATAAATGAAAAAGACACTGATCAAAATTAGAGAACAATTTCAGATACCTGCAAGTTATTGGTATTAATCTGGCACCTGATGCTCATTTCCTTAATTATAACTGACAAACCCTATTTAACTGGCAGTCTAACTTTCCAGTTTGCACTCATTTAGCAAAAATGGTTGTCCACATGAAGGCCTAAGGGGTCACCCTATCAGCCATAGCAACAGAAGTTGGTCGTTCCAGGTCTGTGTTCCTGGAATAATGCATCTTTACAACATCACAAACTCTTTCTAGTCCTGTTAAAAGGCTGGTCGCCCTTGAAAGACAACTGCAAGAGAAGACAGGATGATGTGGAGGATCTCCATAGATAATCGTTTAAAAACTTCAGCTGAAATAGCTCGCCAGTTCAGCACTGAACAGGATTAGGATCTGTCTCATATAGTGTCACAACATTTAAGAGCATTTGGACTGAAAGCCCACGCTGTAGTGACCAAACCTTTCATTAGCAGAAATAATCAAAAGGCTAGATTCATCTTTGGTGAGGAGCAAGTTGGGTGGACAGAGGAAAAGTGGTCCACAGTTCATTTTAGTGATGATAGCAAGTTTAATTTATTTGGGTCTGACGGGAAACATGTTCATCAACAAACTGGGGAAAGACTGAACCCAAAGTGTTTAAAGACGTCTGTAAAAAGTGGTGGAGGAAGTGTCATGGTTTGGGTAATCTTTGCTGCGTGGGTTGGACCTCTCATACAACTACATGGCAGAGTGTTTATCATAACAAGTGTGTATCATAACATTCTTCAACAACACGTGGTTCCTTACTTGTGTTCAGCACTCAATCAGCCAGCAATTTACATGCAGGACAATGCCCCATGTCACACAGCAAAATGGGTAAAACAGTTCATTGAAATAGAAAACCTTGAAACAATGAAAAGGTCACTGAGAGTCCTCATCTAAACCCAGTAGAAAACCTCTGGAAAATATTTGGTGACAAAGTTATGGCCAAGAAACCAACAACAGTCACAGAACTGTGGAAGAGACTGGAAGAAGAGTGGACCAAAACCCCCCTAGAATAGTGTGAGAGACTAGTGATGTCCTGTGGACGCAGATGTGCTGAAGTCATTCAAAGCAAAGGCCTGTACACTTCCTACTGATTGCTGACTGTTGTAACCTTCACAACATTTAGTTTTAATCTTTATCTGTGCTACAATAATTGCTGTTCACTATGATCTTCACATTTTGTGTAAAATAAAGGTTTTAAGTTGATAAACTTTGGTTATTTTGGAAAACACTGTTCTTAGTGGCATGGTGTACCCCTTATACAAAAACCTAGAAATGTTCATCAATATAGCTTACATTCTGTCTGAAAAAATTAAGTGATCAGACATTGTCCTCTAATTTTGATTGCCAGTGTATGTGTTTCAAATAGTAATTTTCTCCTTTATCTGAAAAAATGGGCTTTTCAGAAAGGGTACTTTCTAGCATGAGCAATTTTTAAAATCTATGTTTTGGGATATGTATTGTTTCCTCCTCCCAATTCAATCAATCCTATTATTGGAAGACAAAAAATAATGAAACAAAACTGGGACCCCAGGTACAGTTGTGTAAGTGAAATCAGTCTGTTCTCGTATCTGGAATGAAAGGGAATATTTTTCCTGCTGTTGTATGAGCACGTCTGCTTAAAATAATGATGGAAAAAAGAGCTAATAAAGCTATATAAAAAGTATTCTGGTCATTTTTTTGGCAAAACGGCTGTTCTTATGGTCAGACTTTTGAGCTTCTCTTAACGTGTAGCCACTGTTTACATTTTTATTTAATAATAATGTGGAGAAAGTGATTATAATAAACTTTCAAATATACTTTTCGAATGAAATCTGGAAGACAACCTTTCAAAAACCTTCCTGAAGATGTCCCCACTAGACTGTGTCTGAAGCTCATTCTCCATGATATCCGTCTTCAGCTTCTCATACTGAATACGACCATATAACTATATAAGGGTGGGGGCGTGGCCTACACAGTGTGCATGACTATAGCTTATCTGTGTATTGTCAGTTTACCTCGTGCAGGGAAAGTGTGAGCTCAGGCTGTGGGCACACGGGTTCTGTGTAATCTTATCTGACTCCTCTCCATTCACATCGCTCCTGCTACTTGCAATCAGCTGATAATACGGAGCAGGGTGAGGTGAATTTAGGAGTCAGATAAGATCACAGAAGCTGTGTACTGACAGCCTGAACTCACTGTCTCTGCATGAGGTAAACTGATACGCTGTGAATGCTCTGTAGGCCCCGCCACCCAGCAGATGTCAGGTTTAGAAATAGCCTAGTGGGGACATCTTCTGAAAGGTTTTTAAAGGGTTTTCTTCCAGATTTCACTTATGAAGAACAGGGTGGGCCATCTATATGGATACACCTAAATAAAATGGGAATGGTTGGTGATATCAACTTCCTGTTTGTGGCACATTAGCTTATGGGAGGGGGAAATTTTTCCAGATGGGTGGTTACCATGGCGGCCGTTTTGAAGTTGGCCATTTTGGATTCAACTTTATTTTTCTCATGAGTTATTTCAAGTTGATGTCACCATTCATTCCCATTTTATTTCGGTGTATCCATATAGATGGCCCACCCTGTATATTTGAAAGTTCACTTGCGCTGCATTATTATTAAGTAAACATTAAGGGTATGTGCACATCAGACGTTTGTGCATCTCTGCAGACCGACCGGGAACCGGTGGACACTGGCAGAAACTGAGTTTTCTGTGCTCAGCAGTGTCCCTCGTTTTTGCTCGTTTTTTGCTCGTTTTATTCAGCGTTTATACAGCGTTTTGACGGCGGTTTTTCTGAGTGTTTTTAAAACTGAGTTTTTTTGTGCACTTGTAAGCTGGAACCGCTGGAAAAACGCTCAAAAGAAGTCTCTTGTTCTATCTTTGAAAACCGGTGGAAAAACGCTGAAGAAACTGAAAACGACAAGAATAAAAACGTTCTAATGAAGACAGCGGTTTCTAAACTCCATTGACTAGCATGTTAATCCAACTGGAGGCTAGGATTAACATAAATTAACATAAAACTCAGCGGAAACCGCCGACGGAAAACGCCAAAAAACAGCCCAGAAAACTACTGATGTGCACATACCCTTTAGGGTAAGTGCACACTGGCCGGCGGGTTGGTCGGCGGCAGCTGGGCGGACCCGCCAGGAAGCTCCGGAGCCGTCCACCGGCTTCCTGGCGGGTATGTGCGGCGGGTGCCGGGCGGGTGGCCAGCGGGTTAGCGCCGGCGGTGTTGCGGCGGCTGGAAGCAGTACATGATTCTGCTTGCAGCCGCTGCAGAACTGGCCGGATTATAGAACATGCTCATTCTTTGCTAACCCGCTGGGAACCCTGCGGGTTAGCAACGGATGAGCATGTGTAAACCGCCGGTGTGTGGACACCGGGTGTCGGTTTACATAGGTTTCAATGTTAATCCAAACGCCGGTTTGGATTAACATAAATTTACATGAAATTTATGTAAACCGACCGGCGGTTTACACACCTAAACCGACCCTAACCCGGCCAGTGCGCACATACCCTAAATGGTGGTTACACTTTAAATGTTTCAGGCCTTCAAAGATGCCAAGCGTTAAAAATAAGAGACTTCGGTTCTCTAGGAATTTTCTGCTGATAAGATGCTGAAAACTTTACAATACAAGTAAAGGAGAAGGCTAAAAAGATGTGTTATTGTCAATGGTATTGCTTAAAAAAATACTAGCACTTTCATTGTTTAATAAATTCTATAAAACGTCCAGACAATGGCAGTAAAAAAAAAAGGACACTCTTCAATGTCGAAAAAGAACAAAAGCACCGGTAGATGATAATGTTGAATTTGCGCTTAGGAAGCCACCAAATGGAAGTTAGGAAAAACGCTTCAGGTTTACACAACTCCAGAGAGAAGAAACTCCAGAGGCGTCTTCTGCTTGATAAAGATGCATTGTGAACATTACCTAGGAGCTTTTTTCTGTGCTAGGATAATATTAGTATTGGCAGTAAAACAAGTAAAAGCTACCTCATTTCTGGCTGACCTAGAGAGATAACCTACAAAATCTCTTTTTTTTTCTTTAATTAAACTCGGACAATTTCTCCTTTGTTCCGAGCCTCTGTAGAAATGGGACAGGGGGTGGTTACACCCCAGCTACATTTTTCTCTAACAGCAGCAGAAAACAATCAGTCTTTTCATGTCCTCCTAAACATTACAACCCCAGCTTACTCCTGTTAGTGTGATGAGAAGTATTGTAGGACAGTCCTGCTCTTACCTCGTCCAGGAGCTCATTCTCTACTGTGCTCTTCATCAGGATTCCTAGTATTTACTCTACTCCTGAAGATAGTTCGGGAAGATCTGTCTGACCCAATACATTGGCAAATGTTCAATGTAACAATGACAAGAAATGCTTTCTTAGGTACATAATACACAACAGCTCCACGGTCTTCAGTCTCTTCCTCTTCGGGATCAAACGTTCCTCTACTACAGTACACTGAGGTAAGCGATGTGGACCCATGTCCTCCTTCATTACAGAGTTCTTCTGACCTGTGGGGACAAGGAGCCATATAGATCTTTGTGATTGTGTGTCTTGGTACACCGGACCTTATACTTTGTGAGGTACCACTGCAATGAAGCACATAAGGTTTGTTTGCAAACACTCCGGACTGTACCTGATCCAGTTGTGGCAAAGCTGCAGAATTGTCTCTTTTTGCATAAAAGAACATCTCCATCCAATGCAATGTGGGTGGCAATTTTCCTCTATTTAAGACAATTCTCATTAGCACAAGGATGTACAAGAAGTTATGGGATGAATCTAAAAGGAAGGAGAAATAGATTAGACACTAGCTAAAACATTCTGACAGTAAAGACAGATTTTTATATTGATAAAGGCTGTCCAACAAGATGTTCTACCTATATGGTTATATGCCCTTGTTATCCAACCCAAAAGTGCAAATTAGGGTGGAGTGAACCCCAGTGTAACACATTCCAAACTGAAATACTCACTTGCAGATTTGTGTGTCATGACATTAATTCGCACCATATGACGTCGCAATATATTATGGGCCAGTGGGATTTAACAAGTGCCATACATTACAGCGGTTGGATTTTGCAGGCTCAGGACCTGAGCCCATTTTTCAAGACGTTTCCGGTGTTACATGATACATACAGGTGCTTCTCAATGAATATCATCAAAAAGTTACATTTTTCAGTAATTCAATACATAGTGAAACGTATATAGAGTCATCGCAAACAGTGATCTATTTCAAGTGTTTATTTCAGTAAATGTTGATGATTATGTCTTACAGCCAATGAAAACCCAAAGGTTTCTCAGAAAATTAAAGTAGGAAGGGTTAAAAACCGCAATGCCATATTCCATGAGACATCACAGGGTGAATATAATATTCATTTATTAGTCAATGTGTTTCAGGGCTCCCTGAAACATGGCAATATGATATTGATTTGCTCTGAGGAAGGGACCAGGGAGCCCTGAAATGCATTGACTAATAAATCAATATTATATTCATCCTTTGATGTCTCATGGAATACGGAAGCGCGGTTTTAGCCCCTCATCCTACCTACTCTATATGCACCACCGTGGGGCTGCAGCAGCCGTGATCTGCTTTTATAGTGGTTGTGACTCTCACAACCACACAAGGTGAAGCCTCTGATACCTATTTAGGTAATATTTTATCTCAGACCCTTCATCCTCCCTACTTTAATTTTATGAGTTAATGACCTTAGGGCTTTCATTGGCTGTAAGCCATAATCATCAACATTAACAGAAATAAACACTTGATATAGATCACTCTGTGTGTAATAACTCTATATAATATGTGTTTCACTTTATGTATTGAATTACTGAAATAAATCAACTTTTTGATGATATTCGAATTCATTGAGAAGCCTGTACACCTGTACATGCTGCAACGTCTGAGTTTAATTACTGAAATAAATGAACTTTTTGATATTCGAATTCATTGAAAAGCCTGTACACCTGTACATGCTGCAACGTCTGAGTTTAATTACTGAAATAAATGTACTTTTTGATGATATTCGAATTCATTGAGAAGCCTGTACACCTGTACATGCTGCAACGTCTGAGTTTAATATTAGCACAAATTCCGAGAGTTTAACTCTGTAGCTACTGTGGTCAATAACTATCTCTACATCTAGATGGTTGACCAAGGACGGGAGCTCACTCTCTACTTCAATCGGCGCCCCAAAGTACACCAATCAGGCCTGTGTTTGCCCCTTTGCACCTGAGATCCAGTGTCCAGGACAGTGGGTCGTGGTTTATGGTGCCAAAATGGAGGGCAAAGTGTATTTAATTTTATTAACCTGCCCCCCATTACACAAAGCGATGAAATTGCTGTCTTATCAGAAAGGTATGGGGGGTGCACCTGCAATCATTTGTATTCACATCTTTAAAATGCAAATACAAATAAATAACCCATGCATTGAGCTGATTTACCCCGGAATTGCCACAACCTTTGGGGTCAGAGGAGCACCAATCGTCTCCCTGCGTTGACATATACCAACGTTCTGATGCTGCTGACGTAGATTCAGCATGATGAGTTCATCGTGCCACGATACAGACGTCATAGCTGAGCATCTCAGAAGAGGCGAGACACCGGAGATGAGAGCAGGTAAGCGCTAATAGAGACAAAGATTATGGAGGCTATCAACAGACTGGGAGTTAGGGAGGCTATTAATGTAGACTGGGGGTTAAAAGAGCTATTAGTATAGACTGGAAATTAGAGGGGTTTTTACTATAGACTTGGACTGGTTCACTTAAGCACCTCTGATTGATATATTAATTTCCTATATTTGGGTTCTATCCTATATGTGCACTTCTCCCTCTACAGTTTTCCTTTCCTATACATGAATTTACACAGAGACCTGTCAATCCAGGACAACAGACAGGGAGAAGCTGCTGGGGACCTACCTGTCTGACTAGTCTGCCTTGTGGCTCTATTCTCTTTTGGCTATTTAAGTATATATTTCTCAAATGCCACAGCATTTTACAGTCAAACATCCCTGGCTCAGATTATACAGCCAGTGCCTGATAGATATTGCCCAAGCATTGGGCAGCTAACAGATTCCCTTTCACGAAGCAGTTATGTAAATAACAAATTTCCCCTAAACCTGGTGTAGGAAGCCAGGATGGTGAAGGTTAAATCCTAAGGCCACGTGCACACGTTCAGTATTTGATGAGTTTTTTACCTCGGGATTTGTAGCCAAAACCAGGAGTGGATAATTAAATCCAGAAGTGGTGCAGGTGTTTGTATTAGACATTTTCCTCTGATTGCTCCACTCCTGGTTTTGTCTACAAATCCTGAGGTAAAAAACTCATCAAATACTCAACGTGTGCACAAGGCCTAACTCTGAAGGTCTTGATTAGAATGCACCTGCAGTGTTTTATTTAGAACCAGACATGTGGTCAGGGTGATCCTGTTCCATCATATTTACTGTTTTGTTTTTCCTTTGCTTGCTTTTATGCTGAAGAAAGGCTCTATATTATGCTTTATGATGGCGGTGTTATGAACTTCAATAAACCTTCCCGTGTGTGATTATAACTTTGTACCTGTGCATACCTGTGTGTACCTGTGTATCATTAACAGCTGTCATCTCCTATCTCAGTAATGGGAAAGTCTTCATTGAATGCAGATTTTACCTCAGAATTGAGAATTTTGATAATGACATCAATTGCAGCAGAGAAAGAGGCAAATATGTCTTATAAAATATATTACAAAGTTGCTTATTTTCATGTGTACTATCGATTTATGAAATAAAAATTAAAATAATGGTTACATTTTAAGGACACACTGGCAGTTGCAGTTTAATGCAATTCAATTACCATATTTTTTGCTTTTTAAGACGCACTTTAATTTCTCACAAATTAGGGGGGAAATGGGGGTGCATCTAACAGCGAATAGTGAAAAAAATGCTGTAAAAGTGCAAAAATACATTCTTACTGCGGGCTTGGCATTGGCTGCGGAAAAGACTAGTCGATGCTGAGGTTCGGAGGGGCAATGCAGCAGGCCTGGCGCTGGAGGGTGTCAGTGTGGTGATTGTCGGTGATCCCTGGTGTTTGCTGGTATGTGAGCGGCATAGCGCAGGCCGGCGCCAGTGCACTTCCTGGATGCGGCCTCGCATTTCCAGTTTGGAGGGAGAATATGTCATTAGTTCCTGTGTCTGCCGCACAGGACTTCAATAAAATGGCCACCAAACCAGCGCATGCGCAGATGGAGCTCTTGGTCCCCGTGCTCCTGATCTGCGCATGCGCTCCAGTAGTTAGCTGCAAATAGGCAGGCAGGATTCTGGGCTCCGCTGCACACAGAGACCCAAAGCAGAGGAGGATGGATGGATATGGATTGGTGGAGGGAACTGTTGCTGAGCTGCTTCCACCAATCACATATTGATCCCTGCACAATGTATTGTGAAACACTTCTTGTTTACACTAGTCCGAGAGATCCTAGGGAGAGGTGAGCAGACATTAAAGGGAAACACAACCCCCATCAACCTTCAGAATATACAGTACAATGGCTGTATTCTGATGGATGATGGGGGTTGTAGCCATATTTGGTGTAAATAGGGAGGGATTGTAATGTGGCCAAAGTGTTTATAGCAAATGTGACTACCACCTCCCTCATCTTTCAGAATACACTCATGTATACAGTACATGGGTGTATTCCTAAGGATGAGGGGGATGGTAGTCACAATATATGGTACTCCAGGCACTGTACATTGTAGTTCACAGATCTCCCATAACAGAGCGTCACCACAGATCCCTCCAATAAGTGTGCTCCATGCAGATCCCCATAAGTGTGTCATCCTCAGGTCCCCCATAACAGAACATCATCCACAGATCCCCCATAACAGAGAGTCATCCTCAGATCCCCCATAACAGAGCGTCATCCACAGATCCCTCCAATACGTGTGCTCCATGCAGACTCCCCATGGGTGTGTTATCTGCAGATCCCTCCATAACAGTGCATCACCACAGATCCACATAAAAGAGTGTCATCAAAATGGCTCAAAATATATTTTTTTTCTAATTTTCCTCCTCTAAAACCTAGGTGCGTCTTATAATCATGCGCGTTTTTTAAAGCGAAAATATGGTATATGTATTTGGGGCTTACCTGAAATTGCAATTAATCACTTTGCTAAGCTTGGTGATGTTTTAATTTATTGAACGTGGTTCTGATGATGTAGTCATGTACTAACCAGTAGTTCTGGTGATGTAATAGTCTACTGGCAGTGGTTCTGGTGCTGTATTCATCTACTGACAGTGGTTCTAATGTAGTCATTTACTGACTGTGGTTCTGAAAATGTAGTTATTTACTAACAGTGGTTCTGGTAATGTAATAGTTTACTGGTAGTGGTTCTGGTGCATCTACTGACAGTAATTCTAATGTAATCATTGACTGATGATGATTCTGATTATATAGTTGTCTACTGACAGTGACTCTGAGGATGTAGAAGTGTTATAGCTGAGATTCTGGTAATGTATTTGGGTTCTGATGATGTACTCATGTACTAACGGTGGTTCTGATGATGTAGTTATGTACTAACCAGTAGTTCTGGTGATGTAATAGTCTACTGGCAGTCTTTCTGGTGCTGTAGTCATCTATGGACAGTAATTCTAATGTAATCATTTACTGATGATGATTCTGATTATATAGTTGTCTACTGACAGTGGTTCTGAGGATGTAGAAGTGATCTAGCTGAGATTCTGGTAATGTATTTGAGTACTGATGATGTAATCTTGATCTGATTAGTGCTTTTAGTGATGTTACCGATGTTGGTTCTGATATAGTTGTGTACTGATGGTAGTTTTGATGATGTAGTTGGGTACTGACAGTGCTTCTACAATTGTAAGCTTGCACAAATCCTTGTGTCTCTTCATGTAATCTCAGACAAACGCAGCTATATGATCACTTCCAGGACTCCTTGTTTTTCTTTTCCCTGAAGATATATAACAATGACTGTATGGTTGGGGTCATTATCATTGGAGATGCAAAATAAATATTGAGACAATCAGATGCCTCCCTGATGGTATTGCATGATACATAAATATTTGACTATTTCTCAACATGGTTGACACAAAGAATTGGGCAACATTGAAAACCATAGACACAGTGGTCAGCCAAGGAAACTAAAGGCCATGTCAAACGCTTCAATTTGATGAACGATGTTAGCGATCACATGCACGCGCAATCGCTAACAACATCGTTCACATCACTGGTGAGCTGTCACACAGGCAGACTCACCAGCGATGTGGACAAGCGAGAACGCTGGTAACCATGGTACACATCGGGTTACTAGGCGCCGTGCGGCGCTTAATAACCCGATGTGTACCATGGTTACCATCTCCCAGCATAGGCTGTGCCACTGGGAGATTGTTCATCGCGGTGTCACACACCACGATGCTGCAGATCGCTCAACGGATTATCGCTTGATTTGAGGTCCTGCTCACAAATCTTCCACCAAACAATCAAACGATTTTTCGTTGACAGATCGCTTGGTTACACGTAACGACGCACAAACGATATCGCTTAAGCAATCAAAATTCCGGATCACATAAGTGATATCGTTCACAAGATTGAAGCAAGTGACGTGGCCTTTAGTGCAGCATGTGAAAGGCAAATTATGCTTACTTTCCTTTGAAATTGGAAAAATGTCCAGGAGTGCCATCAGCTCAGAACTGGCAGCAACCATTTGAACAGAGCTACAACCATCTACTGTTCTGAGACGTCCGGCTAGAAGTAGTCTTCATGGAAGCACTGCGGACAAAAATGGTATCTTAAACAAGAACAAGTGATTCAAGTATGCACAAAAATATAGGAGCTGGGTGCGCAGGAAATTGAAAATTGGTGCTTTGGATTGATGAGTCAAAATGCAAAATTATTTGTATCCTCAACACTGAGAAATACAGGCAGATACTTATCCATCATGCTATATCATCAGAGAGGCATCTGATTGGCTCCTGAATAATTCAGGATTGCAGGATAACAAGCCCAAACATTCAGCCAATGTCAATAAAAAATATCTTCAGCACAGGGGCGGAACTACCGTGGTGCAGCTGGTTCAGCTGCACCAGGGCCCCGACCGGCTAGGGGGCCCCTAGCCGAGCCCCGTAACCCGATGTCAGAGGAGAGGAGGGTCAAGCAAGGGAAGCTAGCCTGATCCCGTCCCTCCGGCTCCAGGGAACGGCGCGGCACAGCAAGTAGGAGAGCCGCCGCAGCAAGCACAGGCACTGTGCCGCCGGCCCCTCCACCACCTTCCCCCCCGGTCCTCATCATGCCTGCACCAGGGCCCCCTGGGGTTAAGGTCCGCCCCTGCTTCAACATCAGCATAAATAAGAACAATGAGCCCAAGAAGTGATGATGATCCAGCTCCCAAAGAGCCCTTTTATCAACATTATCAAATGTGACTGAGGTTACATGAATAAGCTTACGAATTAGCACAAGCGCACTTCCACAGAAGATCAGTGGTTAGTTTTTCAAGTTGTTTGGAACATCCTCCTGCCGAGTTTCTACAAAATCTGTGTGAGTCTAGGATTGAAGAATTGATGTTGTTTTGAAGGCAAAGAATTGTCACACCAAATCCATTTAATTTAGTTTTCTCCAACCTTTAGATAACTTAATGATGTACCACAAAAACATGGAATGGTGCATCATCTGAACGCTTGTGCTGTACAGAGCTCTGCATCAGCATCAGCAATCATCACCTCCTATGAATACTGGCGCTCAGCTGGCATTCACAAGAGGATCATAATGACAAACACAAGGGTCATCTGGTAATAATTAAGTTCCCATTTATTTTAGAGGTATCTAAAAGGAATAAAGAGCGCACATAGAGTCTTATCCGAGATAAAGTGAAAATTCGTGAGAGATAAATCAGATTTTTTGTTGAGTGCAGAGAATGGGGCATCAGACTGCGCTGCTCGTCTGTCAGAATGATGTACCAGAGGAGTCCAAGTAGATGTAATAGAGAATAGACTTTATTGCTATGCGTTTCTCAGGACAATCTATGCACATACAGGGTCTGTTATTTATAGTGAAAAAGGGCGCATGGAGACGCTTCCTTTCAAAAAAACTACCACCCCCAGTGGGCGGGAAATCAGACTTAAACACATATATACATCACAAGGCACACACAAAACAATGATAAAGCATAATGGAGCATATCACTTAAATACATTGCTCATACATTTAAACATATAGATACAGAGAAACACAATATATAAAACCATATTAATAAAAAAGAAGTTAAATTAATGAATAAATACATTTTGCAAGCTGAATGAGTGCTTGATCCTATAGTGTCTTTCAACTTTGTTTTTATTAAACTTTTCATAATAGAAATCAACATATAACAACTAAGAACAAAACATATTCTAAAAGCAGGTGATCTCGGTGTAAAGAGATATAGCATGAAACGGGGAAAGGATGAGAGAGTCCCAACTAAGATTCAGTAATGAAGTGGTCGTTAGGGTTCTAGTGTGAACCGCTTTTGGATAGTTCAGGGTCTGAGAAGCTCACAGTGACTCTAGGAGGAGTCACGTGGGAATTAAGAACCATAATAGGATCATCTGAATAACCGTTATAAATGGAAGTCTTCTTAAAATAAGTCTCCAGATTCTATTGAAGTTGTCCGTCGTATTATGAAAATTAGAGGTCATCTTTTCCATGAGGTGGATATCATTTATCTGTGCGTATAAGTCAGAGATGATGGGAACCGCCGTTTTCCTCCTGAGCAGTGAAATCAGACATTTGGCAGCTATTAAAAGGTGTATTAACAATTTAAAGCATGGTTTATCTAATCCTGGAGGAAATAGATTCAGCAAATATACCAGGGGATCTAAAGGGACAGCTATACCCAAGACGTCTTCCACTAATCTCTCAACTTCTCTCCAAAAACAAATCCAAAAGATATGATAGAGGAATGCTCCACCTGCACCACATCTCCAGCAAATATCGGGGATAGACAGGTTTATTGCATGTAGCAGTTCAGGGGTGTGGTACCAAGTCATTAAGATCTTAAACTGGTTTTCTCTGCAAAGGGTAGATGTTTTGAAAGTGCGAGACCATATCACCTGCCACCTTTGGCTCGCTAATGTGTAGCCTAGACATCTCTTCCACCTCTGCATGTAAGAGTGTTGTATGGGAATCAGGAGGCCTGGGTCATTTAAGATGGAGTATATGTCAGAGATAAGGCCTCTGGTCGAGGTGCCTCCAGCACATAATTGTTCAAATCTAGAAGGGGGGAGGGGCTCTGGTGGTCCTAGTTCAGTTCGGAAGAAATGGAGAATTTGTTGATATGAATAGAACAAATTCCATGGTAGTTTGTGTTTGTCAGCTAGGTCGCTAAAGGATCAAAATTTTTTCGTCAAGGGGTCCACCGAGACCTTAAAACAAAAAAGTCTCGCTTCTGCCCATTTGCAAACCACTCCTGCAATAAGATCTGTCAAATGTGGGTTATAGAGAAAGGGAGTCAGAAAAGATGTATGTGAGGCTAATTGAAATTTTATTGTACTGGAGTTCCAGATCTCTCTAGTGAAGGCCATAGGATCTAAGAGCGTGGCTGAGGGCACATCATTTGGTGGACCCCACACCAAAGAAGCTTTGTGGTGAGGAGCCAACCAAAGCTTTTCTATTTTCATCCATTTATTGTAGACCGAGAGTGTCGTCCAGGAGAGGATGCGGCACAAATGGGTTGCATAATAATATTTAATAATATCTGAGCATCCCTGTGATATAGGGGCACATAAAACTGACTTGGGTATGCGGTGTTTCCCCGAATTACTGTAGGTCAGTGTTTCCCAACTCCAGTCCTCAAGGCACACCAACAGGTCATGTTTTCAGGATTTCCTTAGGATTGCATAGGTGATAATTTAATCACTTGCACAGGGGATAATTCCATCATCTGTCTAATGATAAGGAAATCCTGAAAACATGACCTGTTGGTGTGCCTTGAGGACTGGAGTTGGGAAACACTGCTGTAGGTAATTAAGTTTTTGTCCTGTTATATTAAGCGGCAGTGCCTCTGTTTTCCCAGAATTAATTTTATATCCTGACAGATTTGAATAAGTATCAAGTATAGGCTGCAAATTGAGGAGGAAGACTATGGGATTTGTTAGAGAAAGTAAGACGTCATTGGCAACTAGAGATACTTTGAAACCTTTACTTATCGGAATCCCAGTCACATCCGGACTATTATGAATCTGGGCCACCAGGGGTTCTATGCTAAGTACATAGAGTAAGGGAGACAATAGACAAACCTGATGGGTACCATTTCTTATGTCAAGACTATGAGAATGTGCGTGAGGCAAGCGGACTGTCACCGATGGGCAGGAGTAAAGACTCCTCAAGGCCGTTATGAAGGACCCCGACAGGCTGAAGTGGTGTAGTGCAGACAATATGTGTCCATTTCAGCCTGTCAAAGGCCTTCTCTGTGTTCAGTCCTAGGAGAATTGCCTCAATGCCCTTCCTATTCGCAACCTCAACCAAGTCTAGTATGCTTATGGTATTATCACCTGCTTGACGGAAACATACAAATCCAACTTGGTCTTTATTGATCAGCTGTGGAAGCCAGTTATTCAGCCTTTCAGCTAATGATTTTGTAAAAATTTTCAGATCTGAATTCAGTAGTCTTATGGGCCGATAACTTGCACAGTTTACAGGGTCTATGCCTTCCTTATGGATGACTATAATATAAGAGTGGAGCACTGAGTCAGGAATTTCGCCCCCGTCCATAAAGGTATTAAAGAGAGGGACCATGTGTTGTGAGAGTAAAGGTGCATAAGTCTTATAGTACATGTATGGAAGGCCATCTGGTCCAGGTGTTTTGTGGGTCAGCAAGTTTTGAATGATTTCCTCAATCTCCTCTACTGTGACCTTCTGGTTTAAATCTGTGATTGCATCAGGGGCAGTCTAGGGAGCTGGCATGAGGTCAGATACGTGTTTAGTAGGGCATCTCTGAGCAAAAGGAAGGGGCGCAATGTGTGAACCCAGTTGCAGGCATATGGATAAAAGTAAAAGTGGTTGCACTCACCTAATGAGGTTGTGCACCTCTGCACAACCTCAGTTATGGCATTGATTGAGGGGGCAAGCTGCCGAGGTTTTGTGGAGGGAGCAGTGCAGCCTTTCTGGGCGCATGCTGAGCTCCAGCTGCAGCATCGATGGTTTCTCCTCAGCTTACGATTTGTGTCATGTGACTAGGGCCGGACCAGAAACATGTCACGCAATGTCCTCAAGCGCCTTCTCAGTTGCCGGGTGATGCCAGTTCCTGCTGTATCTTTCTCTCCCAGTGCGGCTCCTTCCACCTGATGAAGACAGTTTTTAATCTGTTGGAACGTGTTGTGGCCCTTGGATGACTAATAAAGGTCTGTTGAAACAAATCTTACTTTCTCAAACTCTTATCTCTCTTTGTAATCCTTAGCGCTCCTATCAGATCACTCCTACAACTATTATCTTAGTAGGGCATCTCTGTCATAAGAGAACATTGGTAGGGTAGACGGAAGGGAATAAAGGGCGGAGTAATATTAATAAAAGGCATGGGCCATCCCTTTCAGGATCGTATTTGATAACACCATGGGAATCTCTAATGTCGTATGGAGCATTAGCGGAAGCTTTTTCTTTTAGCTGTCAAGCCAGCATACTGTGGGCTTTATTACCTTACTCATAGTGCCTCTGGTGGGAAAAACGTAAGAGCTTCTCGACTCTTCCCAGTGTTATGTCTTTCAACTGAGACCTTGGGTTGATCATGTTTCTTAGGTTTCTCTTGGTGGGGTGTTCAAGGAGTTTGACTTCGGCATGTTTTAGCTTCTTCTCGTAATAAGTGTACTGCAATTTAGCATCTTTTTTTAATCGAGAGTCCAATACATTCACCCCTGAATACTGCTTTATGCGCCTCCCAGAGAGCCGTAAGCGAAGGAGCTGAAGAGGTATTTTCATTAAAGTAATGGAAAGGGAAGATCTCAGTGTCACCCTTGTAACCACATTCATCAACAGGGACTCATTGAGCCGCCAGTGCGTTATTTTTGCTGGGGTAGGAAGGATCTCAAGGTCTAGTAGCAAGGGGACATGGTCTGACCAGGTGATATTTCCTATGCTGGCCCATCGTAAAAATCTCAATGTCACAACGTTTCCAAAAAAATAGTAAATTCTAATATGTGATTGGTGGGGGTGCAAATAGAAAATACATTGTCAGACTGTAGGATTGTCTACCCTCCACAAATCATACAGCCCATGTTTACGAATTAATCTGCGAAACTGTGTTGAGTCTTGTGGATTTCTATGGCATATGTCGGGGGTAGGATGTAAGTGGAATCTGTCCGTGCAGTTAGAGAAAGCTAGATTCACCTCCGATGATTTGCGCACAATGACGTTCGGGTCGAGTTGCATCAGAATAGAGGTTAAAAATGCAATCTGTCCAGAATTTGGGACATAGATATTACATATGAGGACCGAAATGCTGTCCCAGTCTCCCTGAAATATGATGAACTGGCCCCAGGGATCCAACTCAGTGCTTCATACATGAATCCAACAGGAGCAAGATATCAAAATGGTTTCTCCCGCTTTTTTAGTCCCCGACTAAAAAAGCATTGGCTAATCTGCCGGTACCCCGGGAACTTCAAACGCCGCTGCTGTCACAGCAGTGGTGTTTCAATTTGCCGGGTTGCCAACACAGCAACCAATTGGCTTTCACCACTGCTGTCACAGCGGTGTTTTAATGTCAGTGCTTTCCATTGTGCTGAAGTTTTATCATCTGGATTTCTCAGCAGCCGATTGGTTGCTTTGTCGGCAACCTGGCAAATTCAAATACTGCTGCTGTGACAGCAGTCAACAGTAAAAAGTAAACATATTTCACTGTCGGTAAATACACATGCTACTATTGGACAGTGTGCAGCATGGGTGCGAGGTTTTCATACACCAGTGTGCCTCCACCTGTAGGTCTAGTCTCTGCTTGATGAGAGAGTTAAGACCATTGACATTAAGTGTGAGGAGTTTAAACATTATAGTACAGATATGGTGTCGTGCTTTTCAATGTGTCTTCATATAGGAGAATCCAGAAATCCAACAGGGTGCTCGTGTGATCCAAGCTGCCGTCAGGATGAAAGACACGCGTTTCGGCGCCGTCAGAAATACAGGAGCATCTTTGAAGGAGCCTGGTCTCCCGTGTCTTCATCCTGACGGCAGCACGGATTATACAAGCACTAAACCCTTTTTGGATTTCTGGATATGACACCACGTTGCATGTGGGAGTGCAGATCCAGCCACAGCTGTCCAGGCGAGCATACTGGTTGTGGGTCATCACAACCAAGCCAGGTGATCACATATATACTCACGGGGGATTACTTTATCAAGACGATAGGACCCATTTGCGCCTCTTGCGTCTCCCTTTAATTTAGATTATATAGGAGAATGGAAAGGGACCTATTTCGATATCTCCCCATGACCTATCGGCCCATCCCAAGAACCACTAGCTTCAACCTTATGGGGTCTCTCATTTCGAGGTTAACAGTAACCACTACAATTCTTGTACAGTCAACACCAAATGTAGAAGTAATTAAAAAACAAAACAGATGGTATTCGGAATTTACTCTACACCTCTTAGGGAGGTGTGGTCAAAGTAGGTTTGTTCTCTCGCCGGGGGTGTGACAAGTCTCCGCCAAGTCCGAGAGAAGGAAGAGAATAAACATAAGGATCCCCGCACCCCAAAACCATTGTTAGATGATCAATGCACAGAAGGGGGAGGAAGATCTCATCTCAGCAATGCGGGTCATCAGAGTGGTAAGGAAAGATATAGAGTGAGTTAGAGAAGGGTTGTAGGGGAAAAAGAGATCGAGAAAAGTAGGGGACATTAATTGGACGACGTAGTCAAGAGACTGAGATTCAAAGAGAGAAGCGGTCAAAAATTCCAATTTTTCTCATTATTTTAAGGTTTGCTGAAGGAGCGGAGGGAGTATTGCTCAGGGCCAATCCGGTAGATCAGGTGGGTCAATGTTGAAGGCTTTACAGAAGGCAGGTAAATCTTCATGGTGTCATAGTAATGCAAATTTGTTTCCTTTACTGGCCGACAGACTAAATGGGAAGCCCCACTTGTAGAGGATTTCCTTTTCCCGTAGGCGGTTGAGAAGCTCGTCGTCGTTGAAGGGTAATCCAGGACAAATCTTGGAAGGTGGGTTGCTTAGGTGTACTAGCTTTGGTCATAATTTCTTCTTTTAGTCAAAAGTCTGTGATGTGGCAAATAATATCGCTCGGGGTGCCGTCCAAGATTTTGGTCCTTAGTGCTCTATGGGCCCTGTCCATATGTATATGTTGGTCCAGCGGGCGGTGCAGGATGGAGTTGCAAATTGTTTGGAGGGTGTTCACCTCATTTTCCTTGTCTTGTGCTTCAGGGACCCCTCTCTGACTCTAATATTGTGTCTCTGCTCTGTATTATGGAGGTTTCGAATTAAGGTCGCCTGCGAAGCCACTTGAGTTTTGAGTTGCGCTATCACCTGCCTCATTATGTTGTGGTCTTCTTCCATTTTAGACATTTCCACTACCTCCTGACCAACCGCCGATCTCAGAGTGGCATATATTTTTGACCTTGCAAATAAGAGCCTGAAAGTCTTGCTTTGTAGGTAGCTGCTGGGCATGGGCACACCAGTCCCAGGGAGGTTGAAATGGGATTGGCGATGTGCCGGGTTGTAAGGGGGGGGTGAGATCACATAGAATATTAGTGTCCAACAGGGAGCTGTGTTTTGCCCTAGGAGCATTCAGATTTGCCTCTGTCTCTTCAGACTCATGTTGATAGTGGGGGGTCATTTTTGGTAATTTCGGCATTCCTTGTGGCCTGGGTGGGTTGTCAAAAGAGCTGCCCTGTGAGTGCATGTTGCCAGCGTTTCTCATGCAGCTTAGGCTTTGGGGAGAGTGTGGTGTGGATTGTGCAGCTACAAGCACTGTGTCAACCAGGTTCTGAAAGGTTAAAGCAGCAAGTGTACCTGCCTGGCTTTCTCCCTCCCTAATGTCTCTGTCAGAGGATCCATTTCCCCCCCTTCCCTGGGAGGGTCCAGAGTGGTGCAGACAAGGCAGCCACCGCTTCCTGTGCTGCATGATCAGGAGGCAGTAGGCGAGCTTTCAGTTATCTCCCTGGTCTGGGCGGGGCTCATAAAGACGCTGAGGAGAGGAGGGGGAGGAGAAGCACCATCTCTCCCCATCCACTCCCCAAGGCCAGGTGTTTGTGGTAGGGATTGCTGATCTTCGGACCTGGGGTGGAGAGGGATCCAGAGGTGCCTGGACGCCACTCCACCATTCAACTATTGTGCCTGGAGTGCGTCTTGGGGCAGAGAAGGGGGTGGAACTATGAGGGCCTGCTACATCTTGCCTGAGGCATATGGAGGGAATTCCGATGCTTGTTCCCGGACCTAATTAAAACCTAATTAATAAAAAAGTAGTTTAATAAATCTTGTAAGCTAGGAACGTGATTAAACCTGTGGTGTCAACCCATCCATTCTTTGTCAGGACCCTACTGCTGCTGTTTTAAAACCATCCTTTGCAAAGATTAACCTGCCCAATTCCAGCCTTGCTGAAGCATCCCCAGATCATCACAGATTCTCCACCATTCTTTCACAGTGGGTGCAAGACACTGTGGCTTGTATGCCTCTCCAGGTCTCCGTTTAACCATTAGACGACCAGGTGTTGGGCAAAGCTGAAAATTAGACTCATCAGAGATTACGTTAGTCTAGTCCTCTATGATCCAATCCTTATTGTCTTTGGCACCCATCAGCCTGGCTCTCCTTTGCTTTTCAATGATGAAAGGCTTTTTTTCTAGCTTTACATGACTTGAGCCCTGCCTCTAGGAGCCTGTTATGAACTGTTCTTGCCGAGCACTTCACCCTAGCTGCCATTTGCCATTCCTTTTGTAGGTCACTTGGTGTCATCCTGTGATTGCTGAGTGACATTCGAATAAGATGACAGTAATCCTGATCAGTGGAGAATCACTTTCGCCCTCTGCGGGTCTGTTGCTTTGTTGTCTTCAATGTCTGCTGCTTGACCTTGTTGTAATGGACTGTCTTTGAAATTTTAAGGATGTAGGCAACATGACACTCACTGTATCCCTCTGCTAGTAAAGCTAGAATTCAGCCCTTCTTTTCCTCACTCAAGACTTTTCTTTTCAACTCCTTTGGCATGGTTAAAAGTTATTTTTTCATTCAAATTACTTTTGGCCTATTCTTAGCACTTGTTTTGCCATCCAGCTTGTCCTATTGCAAGAGATTGTGAAGACCACAGCACTGTTTTTTATACTTTCCCTCGATAAATAAGATGTGGTTCAGGTGATCACCTAATCAGAAGCACATTAAGTAGAATGAGGTGTACTTTGGTTAGAATTCAACTGACACTGGAATGGAATGGCTGCCAGACATGTAGAGATGGGGATTTTTAGAAAACTGTGCAGTGGTCTTTTAACTTTTGCCAGATCTGTATAGGTGTCCCTGCTATGTACTGTGTAATGGATGTATCGGACCGTACAGGGACATGGTCTGAACATATCAAATCTCCTGGGTCTGGGAGGATGTAAAAGAGTATACAGACATTACAGCACGGGATCACAGATGATTCTTTTTGTAAGGTAAAACATATCCCTGTCTGTTTTGTAAAAATGTTTTACCTCAAAGGAAGGATAATTAGCAATTTCATGCTGTAATGTCTGTATACTCTTATGCGTCTTCCCCAGCACAGGAGATGTGGAATAATCAGGCCATATCCCTGTACGGTGAGAAACATCCATTACACATTACATAACAGGGACACATATATTAGATTATCTCAGCACAGGAGATGTGGTATGATCAGACCATCTCCCTGTACAGTCAGACACATCCATTACACATTACATAGCAGGGACATATATAGAAGAATATCTCAGCACAGGAGATGTGGTGTGATCAGACCATGTCCCTGTACGGTCAGACACATCCATTACACAGTACATAGCAGGGACACATATATGAGATTATCTCAGCCCAGGAGATGTGGTATGATCAGACCATGTCCCTGTACAGTCAGACACATCCATTACACAGTACATAGTGTAAAGGTAATATTTTCATAATAATATTATCAACAAGTTGCTGCTCCTGTCCTAATTTATATAGACCAAGCGCCGGCATTGAAAAGTAGTAGACACCAGACACATAGTCAGATGTACACTCTTCCTTGGTCAGACCCAAGCTCCAAGTGCCTGTTTATTATAATAGACTGGACATTTTGTTCAATAAGGGGCTCAGTCAGCCCTACTCAGATGTCTTCATTGGTCAGTGGGTTAGTCCATGGGGGGATCCATGAGGTCATCAGGGGGTGTGGTCTTGATCGAGTATGTTATTCTGTGATTGGTCAGTCTTCCCTGACCTCCAGCTTCGGTGATTGGTCAGTCTTCTTTGGACTCCATCTTGCTCTCAGCACATGGTGTGATGTGGCAGGAAATGGCAGCCATGTTTAAATCACAACTTATACAATGTAAAATAATACACTCTATATATCATTTCTCCCACGCCCTTATGTCTTAAAGGTTAATTAAGTATTTGATCCTATGGCTCTCCTCAACAATAGCAGGGACACGTATATAAGATTATCTCAGTACAGGATCATTTTATATAACATCCAATTGTAGAATTTATTATTATTCCAAGATCTACTGTACTGATTAAAATGTACTTTAAAATGAACTCTGTGGGGAAACTTTTTTGTTGAAGTTTGTGGGTGTTCAGTTAAGCATAGCTCCCATAAAGTCACATGCATTTCAATCCTATTAAGGCCTGGACTGAGACTAGGCCATTCTAATACCTTGATTCTTGTCTTTTCAGCCATTCTAATGTAGATTTGTAGGTGTGTAGTGTTTTCTCCTGTTGAATGACTCAGTTTCAGCCAAACTTTAGTTTTGGATGTATGGCCTTACATTAGAATTTACAATACTTGAGTACACAAAACAAGCTGAAATCATCACCTCACCCCTCCTTCATCATGCATGACAGTTGGTGTGAGGTGATTCTACTGATAATGCTTTATTGAGAAAAAGTTTAAAAATCATGTATCCAAGCCAATAATTTAGGTCAAAAGAAAAATAGCATGATAATAATAGTCCAGGGGGTGTTAAGAATTTGCTTAAGGCCAGAGACACACTGAGCGATACGCATGTGAGATACTCACATGAGTCTCGCATGACTCACCCGGAACAGCTGCCACAATTCTGGACAGGAGAACGTCAGGTGCATAGAAACACATGTAGCTAATGTGAGAGACGGCGGAGTATACAGACATTACAGCCGGGGATCACAGAATATAAGAGTATACAGACATTACAGCCAGGGATCACAGAATAGAAGAGAATACAGACAATACAGACAGGGATCACAGAACATATGAGTATAAAGACATTACAGCCGGGGATCACACAATATAAGATCATAAAGACATTACAGGTGGGGATCACAGAATATAAGAGTATACAGACATTACAGCTGGGATCACAGAATATTAGAGTATTCAGATATTACAGCCGGTGATCACAGAATATAAGAGTATACAGACATTACTGCCAGGGATCACAGAATATAAGAGTATACAGACATTACAGCCGGGGATCACAGAATAGATGTTACATTGAAGATATACATGCAGTGGGTACGGAAAGTATTCAAACCCCTTTAAATTTTTCACTCTGTGTTTCATTGCAGCCATTTGGTAAATTCAAAAAGTTAATTTTTTTTCTCATTAATATACACTCTGCACCCCATCTTGACTGAAAAAACCTAAAAAATGTAGATATTTGTGCACATTTATTAAAAAAAAAAACTGAAATATCACATTATCATAAGTATTCAGCCCCTTTTCTCAGTATTGAGTATTTGCACCTTTTGAGCTAGTTACATGAGTCTTGGGAATGATGCCACACATTTTTCACCCCTGGATTTGGGGATTCTCTGCCATTCTTCTTTGCAGATCCTCTTCAGTTCTGTCAGGCTGGATAGTGAACGTTGGTGAACAGCCATTTCCAGGTCTCTCCAGAGATGCTCAATTGGGTTTAGGTCAGGGTTCTGGCTGGGGCAGTCAAGAATTGTCACACAGTTGTTCTGAAGCCGCTCCTTTGTTATTTTAGCTGTGTGCTTAGGGTCATTGTCTTGTTGGAAGGTGAACCTTCAGCTAAATCTCAGGTCCAGAGCACTCTGGAAGAGGTTTTCATCCATTATATCTCTGTACTTGGCCGCATTCATATTTCCATCAATTACAACCAGTCATCCTGTCCCTGCAGCTGACAAACACCCCCATAGCATGATGCTGCCACCACGTTTCACTGTTGGGATTGTATTGGGCAGGTGATGAGCAGTGCCTGGTTTTCTCCACACATACCGCTTAGAATTATCACCAAAAAGTTCTATCTTCATCTCACCAGACCAGAGAATCTTATTTCTCATAGTCTGGGAGTCCTTCATGTGTTTTTTTGCAAACTCTATGCGGCTTTTCATATGTCTTGCACTGAGGCGAGGCTTCCATTGAGTCACTCTGCCATAAAAGCCTGACTGGTGGAGGGCTGCAGTGATAGTTGACTTTGTGGAACTTTCTCTTATCTCCCTACTGTAACTCTGGAGCTCAGCCACAGTGATCTTGGGGTGCTTCTTTACCTCTCTCACCAAGACTTTTCGTCCAGGATTGCTCAGTTTGGCTGGACGGCTAGATCTAGAAAGTCTTCTGGTGGTCCCAAACTTCTGCCATTTAAGGATTATGGAAGGCACTGTGCTCTTAGGAACCTTGAGTAGTACTGTAGAACTTCTTTTGTAACCTTGGCCAGATCTGTGCCTTGTCACAATTCTGTCTCTGAGGTTCTTGGTTAGTTCTTTGGCCTCATGATTCTCATTTGGTCTAACATGCACTGTGAGCTGTGAGGTCTTATGTAGACAAGTATGTGCCTTTCCAAATCAAGTCCAATTAGTTTAATTAAACATAGCTGGACTCCAATGAAGGAGTAGAACCATCTCGAGGAGGATCACAATGAAATAGACAGAATGTGACTTAAATATGAGTGTCTGAGCAAAGGGTCTGCATACTTATAACCATGTGATATTTACGTTTTTCTTTAAATTTGCAAAAATTTCTACATTTCTATTTTCTTTCAGTCAATATGGGGTGTACATTAATGAGAAAAAAATGAACTTTTTTGAATTTACCAAATGGCTGCAATGAAACAAAGAATGAAAAATCTAAAGGGGTCTGAATTCTTTCCATACCCAATGTAGTAAAAAAAAAAATTGTGAATTCCAAAAAGATCTGCAGGCAAGAACTGTGAAAGAGGTCTGCAAGAAATGCTATTAGACCAATGAGATTGCTTGAAAATTATGGACCCAATGCAAAATTAGAAAGAAGGATCCCAACTGAGCTAATATAAATAAATAAATAAATAAATAAATAAAAAATCACTAATCAATATCTTCAATATATTTCACCCATGGACTCCAGGTCTTATTATACTGACTAGTAAAAAGGCCTGATGCTATAGCATCGGGAGTGTGGTGAAATGAATATTGTGTATGTTTAGTGGTGGAAACCGGAGCAGTAGAGATGTCTGACACTGTTTGTGGTTAGGAAAAAGCAGCCTCTATATAGACCCCAGCAGCTTCTATGTGCACCCCATCAGCCTGTGTATATACTCCAGCAGCCTCTATATACACCCCAGCAGTCTGTATATACACCCCAGCAGCTTTTATTTGCACCCCAGCAGCCTGTATATATACCCCATCAGCCTGTGTATAAACCACAGCAGCCTCTATATATACCCCAGTAGCCTGTATATACAGCCCAGCAGCCTGTATATATACCCTAGCAGCTTCTATGTGCACCCCAGCAACCTCTGTATATACCCCAGCAGCCTTTATATACACCCCAGCAGCCTCTATATATACCCCATCAGCCTGTATATAAACCACAGCAGCCTCTATATATACCCCAGTAGCCTGTATATACAGCCCAGCAGCCTGTATATATACCCTAGCAGCTTCTATGTGCACCCCAGCAACCTCTGTATATACCTCAGCAGCCTGTATATACAC
This sequence comes from Allobates femoralis, assembly GCA_033576535.1. Classification (NCBI taxonomy): domain Eukaryota; kingdom Metazoa; phylum Chordata; class Amphibia; order Anura; family Aromobatidae; genus Allobates; species Allobates femoralis. The sequence continues at coordinate 54,078,023 of JARQOC010000008.1, read as the reverse complement.
CCCAGCAGTTTGTATGTGCACCCCAGCAGCCTGTGTATATACCCCATTAGCCTCTATATAGACCTCAGCAACCTGTATATACACCCCAGCAGTTTCTATGTGCACCCCAGCAGCCTGTGTATATACCCCAGCAGCCTCTATATACACCCCAGCAGGCTGTATATAGACCCCAGCAGCCTCTATATATACCCCAGCAGCCTGTATATACAGCCCAGCAGCCTGTATATAGAACCCATCAGCTTGTATGTGCACCCCAGCAGCCTTTGTATATACTGCCGCAGGCTCCATCACACAGTTAAAAAAAAAAAATAACAATGATACTCATCCTTGGACTTTCTTCTGTGTTCCTCCTCTGCAACGTTGTTGTCCCTCGTTTCTTCTTTCCCCTCGCTGGCCCTGCAGGCTGGGAGATGCCGTTGCTTCCTGCTTCCTCCTCGGCGTGTCCCACCCACCTCTCTGCTTAGCTGCCTTCCGGATTGGATGTGGGTGCTGCTGGGGGAGTGGTGCGGGCACGTCCCTTGGATACCCGACCGCTGCCTTAGCAACGTGAGAGGGACTGTGAGAGAAGCTGTGTTAGAGCGCAAATGTAGGTGAAAAAGAGCAAATGGAGGGGAAAATAATGATTGCGGCATGATTGCACAATGTGTGTGGGCGGCGGTGGGCCCCTGTTTCAGGTCAGTAAGTCGGCACTTGGCGGCGTACGCCGTGTGCTGACGCTGGCCCTGAGTGTGAGGCAAGCGTCGGCTCGCGATGGCGCCATCGCTCGCAGCGCCGGAATGGATGCTGGAATAGCGGCACAGTGGCCGGAAACACAAAACTCGTGATTATGTAAGTAGATAGATTTGTCCTTTATTTTGATACATCATCATTTCCTTTTTATACCGTAAATATTTTCCTCTATATTTACACATTCCTTGACCAAGGGAGTAAATTACATTTTTTTCACTTTTTAGCTATTTGGAATCTCGCTAGGAATAGAATTCTTCCCAATAATAATTTTCTTTTCTTTTGTACCGATATTCCAATCTCTCTAGCCAGTAAACACAAATTAGTATCTAAATCAATTGTAATTTCTAACATTTTCTTTATCTTGTATATAATACCTACCCAGTACCTACCGTATATAACCTAGGCCAACTCCAAAACAGATGTAACATACCCCATTATTATATCCAAATGTTTCGCACTTAGCTGAATCTCTAAAGGAATTTCTTCAAGAATAAAAGGCCATTTTTTACATAACTCCATTGTCTTTTTTTTTTTGTCTTACTTGTTTTACCTTCACCTTTCTATTTAAATAGGCTGACCACTACTTATTTTTATTGACAGCCTTTCCTTAGGATGTGATTTGTTGGGGTGTGACACTCGGCACCCCCATTGGTTACTGGTGGAGGCAGCACCCAGAAGTTCTTAGATGCAGTTGGAACACAGTAAGTCTTTGAATACTTTAGCTGGATACTACAAATCCACTCCCGGTTCACTTGACCAGGGTGGATCTGCAGTACTTGGCCACAGTTACTAAAGAAATTATAGAGCTGTTGTGTTCCAGCACCATACAAGAACTTCCTGATGCTGCCAGTAGGAACTGATCGCTGGGGGTACCGGGTGTTTCACCCCCATCAATCAGATATTTATGGCCTATCCTGAGGATAGGCCATCCATAACATAGTAGTGGCCTACTTCATTAAGCACTATACTATATGCTCTGAATATAAAACCTTTAGTTTTAACGTTTCCTATGTCTATCAAATGAAGGGCTATGAATCAGTCTCATCTTTTCTGCTTCCTTATTGTATTTTGTAGTTGCAAGTATTTATAACATTCTTTATTAGACATACCAAATTCTTGAACCAGCTTGGTGACCTCTAGTAGGAGCACCCAAATTCCTCTTTCTCTCTGGAAAGACAATTGGTATATTTAATTTCCAAGAGGAGCACTACATGGCCTATAAGTCTCCTTACATGGACTTGGCTCTCTCCCCAAGGAGAGATCTTACCTGGGGGACTCTTCATTAATTTTCCCCTTTAGGTCTGCCCATGGTCATGATGTTTAGAATGTGTAACTGCATTATAATAACCCTCTGTGAACTGCATGGGTATTAAAAGATCCCTAAGTAACAATTTCAGTGTAATGTATACCTGCTATCGGGGGACTGGTATTATGTATCTATAATAATGAGCATTTACATTTCTACAATTTATGATTTTTATTTATTTTTTTCATTTTCCAGAATCTATCACTATAATCCTGGCGCAAGAATGAAAGATAGAAAAACGTTAGCAATAGGTCACTATCCCAAAGCAGCCATAAGTGATGGCAGCACTGTAATGATTGGGACACCATCCATGCCTAATTCAGGACTCCTAACATCACAAGGTGTGACAGCGCCTAAGCAAAACACTTTTGGATTAACTACATCCCAGCACTTTCGAGCTAGTGTGCAACTTCAGAGGCTCAACACCCAATACCAAGGATCAGCGACCACTCAGCACTGGGCTTTGAACAGTCAGGTATCCCTCGCAAGTGGAGCTGGAATATTTGACTTGGATCGTGTAGATGAAGACGTCCTCAAATCTTTGGTTTTGGAGATGGGTCTGGACACAGCCAACGAACTTCCAGAACTCTGGTTGGGGCAAAATGAATTTGAGTTTGCGTCAGAACAGTTGTTGACCCTAGAACAATGAAGGGAAAGCTGATTTTCTTTGGAATACTCATAAAAATTGATTCAAACACCTTAAAGGATCCAGGATTTTACATAAACAAAATGTGCCTAAGCACTAACAAGGCATGTAGTTGCTACCTACTTGCCTGTTATGCCCAGCGCGGTTCTTCACCGCCATGGAGCGTCTAAGACCAATCCTACTGGTGATTCTGCAGATTCCGCTGACGTTGCATCAACAGAGAGGCGGCTTCTCTACTCTGTTGCCAGGTGTCACAGTCAATGTCATACTGATTAACAGCCGGCTCCCCCAATTACAAGGGAGCCGGCTGTCAATCAGAATGACATGGTGGAAAAGAAACCTCCACTCTAATGACGTTGTCTGTGACCGCTTTGTGATAGCAGTGAAGCACAACAGGCAGGTAGTTACCAACCTGTTAGTGTTTGGGCACTTTTTATCTTTTAAATCCCGGGCATACCCTTTAATTATATGCAATAGATCATACATTTTTCATATGGTCGAATTACACACAAAATAACTAATTTAGAGGCAAATTCCTTTAATCTGAGTAATTTCTCTCACTTTTTACAAAGTAATTATAGGATATTGTTCAGTATAAACACATTTTATTTTCACAGCTACTTAGTTTATTATTATATAACAGTGTACCATACAATACAGAAAGGTATGCAGAGGCCTAGCTATGGAGGGCACAGGTAGTAGTTGCAGTTTGGTCTTAATGTCGGAGTGGACAACCTACTACACATAAATGAGATTTATAAATTGAACAGATTTATAAATTGGCAGATGGGAATCTGTTACAGATTTTTCTTTGGGCTGAAATCTAACGGCATATGTAACTTTTCAGATAATTAAAAAATAATTCATTTATTTATATTATATGTAAATTATTTCCTGCATAATATAACTTCATTATTAAAGTCTTAGATCTTGAGATGAATGGAACTGGTGTACTGTAATAGCTACCTATATGTGTGGTGAGATACAGAATATTAAGTCTCAAAACCTTTTGTCAGAAAACTAATTTTGGTTTTCAAAGTGTTTCCTGCTATGTTTTAGATTTTTTTATTCAAATTTTTCTATGGTTACTGAAGGATAATTTTAAACATTTTGTAAGTATTTACACTTATAAGGTTTCTTTAATAATTGCAGTGTTTTTAGGCAAAATTGTGAGTTAACCCAGTCCATGGATGAAATACAGCCCCACATGTGAATGGTCTCCGGACGCTCTACTGTTGGCAGACACAGGGACTCATGGTAGTAGTCACCTTTTCTTCTCTATACAGTCATTCTTCCCAATGTCCAAAACAGCCTGAAGAGGGCTTCATTGGACATAATAACTTTATTCCCAGTCCAGTCCCTGTCAGTCCAATGTCAGTCTATCCTTGACGTTACTTGGATAGAAGTGGCTTCTTTGCTGTTTGCTTCCAAAAGCCTTTGCTGCAATGGATCCTGTATCATGCCTACATTAAAGCAGCCTGAGACCATAGATGTGTGGAAGTCAGTTCACTCACAATTTTGCCTAAGAGCATGGCCATAAAGAATGGGATCTAAACATCCTCCAAGATCAACTTCTCGCAACCATCCAGGAGCTATTTGGTGATGAACAATGCTTTTTCCAGCATTATGGAGCATCAAGTCACAAGGAAAAGGTTAAGTAGTAACTTGGCTACTGAGTGTTCCACCATACACAGTTTTTTTAGATAAAAGCTGTCGCTCTGTATCTCTTTTGCTTTATGATGGGAGCAAAAATCTGAGTCACGAGCACCTGAGCAGCTCCTGCGTGATCACTATGCCCACTCATTAAGCAACTTAATATTTTCTGCTCCCCCTGCTCATCATCCCAGGTGTGTAGAGCAGTGAATACAGTATCCCGACAGCTAATCAGTGTGTGGGAGCGCAGTACACTTTAAGGAAAAATAAACAACTTATATTCACCCTCCAGTCTCCAGCGCTTCGTCCTCATCATACAGGCAGCTGACTGTGTGTGAGAGCGCGTCAGCTGATTTGCGAGCGTGGGTCAGCTGATCAGTATGTGAGAGTGGGTCACCTGCTCAGTAAGCGCTGAACTCTCAGACACAGTCAGCTGCCTGCATGGGATAAGGACCCCACGGCACTGCAAGAGACAAGAGGGAGAGTGAGTAGAAGTTTTTTTCGTGTGTGGCATGAAGGGGGGCCATTTACTAGGATGAGAGGCCATGTACCAGAATTGGGGGTCAGGTACCGGGATGGGGAGGCCATGCACCAGAACGGGGGGGGGGGCCATGTACCAGAACAGGGGGCTATGTTCCAGGATCTGTGAACATACAGATGCGGGATCATTTATACCAGGATGGGGGGGCCATGTAGCAGGTTAGGGGATCATATATACAGTACAAGGACAGGGGCCATATACCTGTATGGGCAGCCATACGTAGGGGTTGGAATAGATTAATAGCAGTTCAATAATTTTAATGGGGAAATTTAATTTGACATAAGAGCAAATTGAGTTAAGAGCTCAGTCTCAGAACTAATTAAACTTGTAAGTTAAGGTACAACTGTATTTAAGTGGCCCGATTAACAAAATATAAAGATTTAAAGGGTCATGGCCAACAAACTCTTCAGATCTCAATCCCAATGGGAACAAGTAAGTCAATCCTCAAAATGGATGGATGTGGATGGACAAGCAAAAACACAGAAATTGTGATAAACTCAAAGCACTAACTAACCCCTTAAGGACCATACCACTATGTACGCTAATGACCAAGCCTCATTTTTCAAATGTGACCAGAGTCACTTTGATGTAATGCTAGAATAGAGAAAATAACTGGCATATATAAGCTCACCACAATTAAACTATTCAAATGGTATTAGTGACAAAGACAGAAATACACAAGATTAAAATCATGTTGAAAACAACAATGATGCCAAGATAGCCATCAGAGACGGCACACAGCCCTAATATAGGAAATAAGAGAATGCACATTGTATTTAAGAATATACAATCAAATGTTCATGTGCAGAAATATCACAATGCCACAGTACAAGAGTCAGTGAGATCATATTTAAGGTGCCGTAACACCAGTCCACATCGCCGCCGATTACATACGCAACGTAGGGGCGTGGCTTATCAGCGGCGACATCGCCCCTATGTCACCTAATGTAAAGGGGCGATGTCGGCGCCGCCGAGAGGTCGCCTGGTTTCAAATCAGTGATGTGAAACCAGGCGGCCGATATGGGGCGATGTGTACACACCACCAGATGTAACGGGCCGCTGGCGACCTGACAGGCGATGGGAGCCATAGGCTCCTATTGTCCTGCATCGCCGCTGGGGTTTTGAGACACCCCGGCGGCGATGCCGCCTGTCAGCTCGCCAGGGCGCTGCCGAAGGTGTCGCCCCATGTAAATAGGGGACAGCAACGCTGGCGGGGCGCCAAAAACGTGCGCGCACCCGCCAGTTGCCGCCGACATCTCCGGCGGCGTCGCAAGGTGTAATGGCACCTTTAGACATGAAACCAAAAATTGGTGACATAACCAAACAACAGCCATCACTTTTGATAAAAATACAAGTAGAACCAAAATAAGGCTGTCAATAAAGTGCTTCCATTGAAATAGACAATCCCATAGAAAAATTCATTGCATGGTAACCTAAGAATAAAGCCCCCACGAGAAGGCATCATGAAGAGTGAGCTATAACAAAACGCAGGACATAAATCTGGCAATTAGACGTTTGAGGGCAGAGGGTCCAAATCACACACGTATCACGGCAATGGCAGATTCATCAGGGAGGGCGTGGAATGAAAGTATAATGCATGTTTTATACATTTAAAATAATCAGTGATCACATTCTACCAGTGTGAGTAGCGGCTGTTCCAAATGACCATATAGCGACTTGAGAGGTTGGGGGCATGCCCGCAGGCATTATAATGCTTGTCATACGCCCGAGAGATTATTGGCCAGCCCACTGATGCATTACTTACATGATTTTCCCATAGTGTCAATCAAGCAGGAGGCACATACGCACATTGAAATTTGGCCATCATTGAAATACATGAATGGGCACATAGCTACGCATGCCCACATCGCAAATCCCCATCTATCACCAAACAGTCAAGTAGTCACCACAAGAACAGTACAGGAAGAGAAAAGTACCGGTAAATTACAAAGGTCATATTTGGCGGTCCTGGGATAAATAATGCTTTTAGGTGCTTTTAGATGGTGACCAGACTGAAATGCCAGGAGGGCATATAGCACATGTGCACATGTATTGGAGTACGCTCCATTATCAGATCATCTCAAAAGGCTTGCACAAACATTGTGTATACATACAGCCCAGAACACTGTTAACCCCCAATAGGTTAAAACAAAGTAGTAGTGGGCAAATAATCCCATTCAGACATGGATTTGAGATAATGGGTAGGATACATATTTTGCAGCAAAGGAATGGAGAAGTCGAGCTCCCCACTCCTGTAATGTAAAGTCCCTGCAATCTATTTACAAAGGCAGGGTGCCGACTCCAGCTGTCCAAGTTCAGCTAATCAATAATAGATGAGAAAAAAGAAGTAAAAGGCTCTTCCATCCCAAAATGACCAAGGTTTATTTACAAAAGCATGTTAAAAACATACATCCATAAGGATAAACAGTCCTTACGCGTTTCGAGTGGATGCAACCACCATTCCTCATAGAAACTCAAGGTTTATTTCGGATGTAAACCTTGGACATTTGGGATTGAAATGTCTTTAACTCCTTTTTTCCCATCCACTATTGATACATATTTTGGTCAACATTAATTGTAATGCCCACAAAAAATAGTCAATGATCACGTTGTTGAATCTGTTGACTTTATAGCATATGTGCACACATTTTAAGGAATATTCCAACATAAGATTGTACGCAAAAGTCACATTACCTTATATTATAAATCACTAGTGGTCCCTGGTGCGCCATGGAAAATAGGCAGGCCATCACATGGGATATGTTTTTTTTTTTCTAAATTAGCAAAGGATCACAGTGACATTCAAATTTATAAAAACCCTATAGGAAGTATGAATAAATAACAATGGACAAAAGCATGAACCTGACCAAATGGCACACTTTTTACAATAAAGAGATGGATTTGTATGGATGAAAATACCACACAAGTATGGATGTGTCGAGCCCCAGGCCCTGGGATACTCGAATTCAGGCTCGGTGGGTGTTCTAGGATGTCATGGGTGGCAGCGCCTGATCCCGTGGCCTGGGTGACACTTCAAAAAGGGTATATTTACAGGGATAAGAGTTTGTCATGTGACGCCACATGACCAGCACCGCCACAGTCCGCCGGAGGTAGATGGTAGTGCGGCTAAGTTGGCAAAGCTCCCTACAGGTGGAGCGGGTCCTTCAGGGCAGCATAGTGTGAAGGGGCAGTGTGGAGTGAAGCTGTAGATTGGGATGGGGAGTGATGGAGCAGTCTATGGGGGACACCAGGAGCAGAGAGGAAAAACGCACACACGCTGTTCAAGTCTCTTTTACCTTTTACTGGTGGTACGCAGGTAAAGACGTCCAGAGCACTGACAGGTGACCAGGTGCACAGTGGGTCCCCACAGCAAGTGGGTATAAGGTCTCCTTGTTCCTCTGTGATAGCTGAAGCCCAGTCTGCATGCAGCCAGACCGGCCTCCTCTCTCTTCCTGTCCTTGCTCTCTCCTCCTGCGGTCCACAGGTTAGTCTCTCTGATCACTACATTGTGATTCCTCACTGCGGTGTCTGGCTCCCTCTCTTTGGACTCACAGGGGGACCGGGTGACTGAAGTCTCTATGGTGCGACAGGGTTTTCTGTAGTCCTGGAGTATCCTACAGGTGCAGATCCCCGTAGTACGGTACGTCTCTGGGTGAACGTCCACTAGTTCCTCACTCCCTTTTGGCTCTGCTCCTTGCCTTCGGTCCCCACTCCTAGGCTTGAGGGACGTCAGAAGGGCCACTCCAGGTCACTGGTTCGGGCCTAACCGCGGCACCGATCACCAGGACGTCTTCGCAGCTCTCCTAGCGTGTGCCCACTCTAACTAACTTTTCCCCCAGCAGCAGTATTTATAGGGGACCTCACCTAAAGGTGGTGAGTATAGCTCCCCCTACTGTGTCGGGGTGGAAGATGTTGCATGTAATAAATACCTGCTGTGGAAACCCAGCTGTGCATTAGGGAAATCTGTGGCTACCTGTGTGAACAGTTATAGGAACCAAGCAGAGCACTCAATGTGAGGTGTAATAAAAATGACTCTTTTATTGACAGAAGAAAGAAAGGGAAAATTGGACAAAGCAAGCCAGTGAGAAACATATACATCTACATATAGCCAAATAGTTGATCACATGACCAAAATATCAGGTGTAGCAAATAAATATGGTCAGACCTGATGAGGATAACTAAAGGCATATACATGACACAGGCCCAACCAGGTGAGCCACATAGGAGAGGGCACTAAAGTTGAGCAATCTGAACCACATGTGCAAAGAAAAAAAAGCAATATGGGCACAGCACTTCTGACCTGTCATAGACTTTGCGAACCTCAGGATAGACATGCAAATTATGATTCAGATTCTCAAAATCTTTATTCAAAAAAGGTATCAAACAGCGCAAACAATGCACCATGGGTACAGGGCCAAGGAGGTTACCTCCACAGAGACCTCTAGGGCAGGGGTGGCCAACTACGGTCCTCAAGGTCTGAAAACATTGCAAAGTTTCAGGATTTCCTTAGTATTTCATAGGCGCTAATTTCATCATCTGCACAGGTGATGATTCCAGCACCTTGTGCAATGCTAAGGAAATCCTAAAAAACATGCACAATTTGCGGCCCTTGGGGACTGTATTTGTCCAGCCCTGTTCTGCAGGAGTGTGTGTATTGTCTTGCAATTCCATACTTCAGACCGTTAGGCCAGAGGCCTGCGGCAGTATCAAAGCACCTCTTTGCAGAACCACTCCAGAGCATAAGGAGTGAAGTAAAAATACTTTACTGTAGCACAGCCTATAATACATCTCAAATAAACATATATCAATTTAATACACAGTATATACAAGGAAAGTCCCACAGGGATCAGATGACTCCTTTACAATGGTACAAAGTCCATTAAGGACAGAGTCTATTAAGGGCTATGAGGTGTAGCCCAAAGACTGCAGTCCCACTAATCCAGCAGGGGGAAGTGTAACCGGTGCTAAACTTGGAAAGGGGAAAAATAAAATTAACAAAAAACAGGTCTTGCTTTTTGCAGAACTCAAAAACAACTGAAAAAAAGTCCTTCTCTGGACTATATGCCAACTAATAGGTGGGTCAGCAACCCAACAACAAGCCTTTTTCAGGTCAGTCCTCTCTTTTTTTCAGAATAGAAAGATTTAAGCTGCTTTTTAAAAGCTGTTTAGGATAGAAGTCTCCGTTCCATATGGTACTCTACTGCCGGACGTCTCGGGGGTGGTGGGGTTGCATGGGCTACTCCTCCTGGGGAATTCTCTACCACCACCTGACTCCCAGCACTCCCCATCATGGCCACCGCTGGAGAAGAGGATGGAGGAATTACGGCATAACCACCCCTAGGAGAGATGGGGGCAACTTGGGCAACACCGACAGGCCCTTCAGGATCGGTGGCCCCTGTGGGTTTCGGTGCAGCTGGTTGGTTAACCAAGAAAGGCCTGGTCTCCATCCAACTCATCATTCTCTCCCGGTCGGCCGCCTGCTGCCATTTTTCAAAGTTGTCAGTTGTGGCACTTACACCAACCGTGAATTGCCCATTGTTGCCCATCACCTTCATGAAGATGATCTCCTCCTCAACATAGATTATGCAGAGTCTTTTGGGAAGATGGTCATGCAGCAGGGTGTACCAGTTGAGGTAGCACCGATGACCAGTACCGTCTTCGGCTATAAAACCAAACCCCCTCTGCTCGATGAATGCAACCACCCTGCCTCAGGTACATTGGTAATTAAAGTAATTAGCCTTAGGCTCATGCAGTCACTCTCAGGCGATGGCATCTGCGTGCCAAATCTCTTCAAGAAAGGATACAGTTCATATGGTTCATGCCACATCGGATAGTTGCTTGAGGGAGTAGAGGTCCCCACATGGCATTTTTGCAGTTGAAAGCCTCAGGACGGTGCTACACAATGCTGGGAAACAGGGCCTTCAGTCTCTACTATGTCCTACTCTTCCTCATCCTCCCAATCATGCTCCTGGTCCTGGATTTGATGATCAAGCAGCTGTGGCATTGGCTGCAAGTGTAATAACGCCAAGTGTGGCGCCCCTGCGGAAAGGTGGCCACAAAGTGGAACTGCAGCTGGGATTGGTAAGTCGGTCACCTCGCACCAACACCCGACACACACTCCGATCCTGAGACAAAGTCACTTCATATCAGGCAAGGGATGGCGGGAGGAACTAAGTGGTGGGTGGAACGTAGAACAGCACCCGGGAAGGGGTGGAGGAACTGGAGTAAATCCTAGGAACACTAAGTTAGACAAAAACAGTAGAGAGAGAGAGACTCAGTGTGTGGAGAGAGAATCAGATGTCTAAGCAGAGACACCTATCAGCTAGTCAGTGACTGAGACCAAACTGACAATAGAGGCGCCACTAATGACTTGCTGGGAACCCAGGCTGACACTGAGGAAAGACAGAAGGAGCCAGGTGTACCCGACTAACCCTGGACACTGGTGGCTGGGCCAAAGAACCAGAATGTCGCCTCTGTAGATGTGGCCGGGAAAGCTTCAAGCCCCCAACCACAAAATATCGGCAGGGTACTGAACTCTATGTCCTGGAACCTAACAACGTGCGGTGAAGGAAAAGCCATCATACTAGGGCTGGTGACCCAAAGTGTAGGCCAAATCACTAAAGAGCCCGTGATCGCCGGACCGTAATCACACGCAGAGAGTAGAACGAGAGGGCCTGAGAGGTACACTGAGGGGGAGTGACGCAGATGAACCATCCCAGCTGCAGTAAGAACCTAAGCCCGTAAAGAACTGTGTGAGCCAAGCTCTGTTGTAACAACTATAAAGTGACTATGAAGCTGTTGTAAACTGTGTCGCTTGAAAGTCACGAGTAAAAGCCCGGTAAAGCCCAGTAAGGTGTGGACTCAATTGTTTATCCAAAGAAAGGAAGGGAAGCCGCAACAACGCAAATACGGTGAACACTGCCTGAAGGTACGGGACACTTTACACACATACACTACACCTTTGGATGCCCAGGGGACCAGCCCTACCAGTAGAGAGCTCATCATCTGGCTGCACCTATCATCACCCCAGTGGTCCCGATTGCAGCGGTGGCCTCAAATAGCCACACACTACAGGTGGCGTCACAAATTACTTTTTATAAACTGTATCCCCTTTTTCATTTCCCCTTTTATTTGTCACACCTGGGCATATGGACCCGGGTTACGTCGCTGTGACATCCCCCTACAGGCTGAAGAGAGGGCCCGGTTCAGAGTAGCCCTGCCCTGGGGTGTGACACAAGCATGCTGCAAGATCCTCCCGAGTGTGACATCTGCATGGTGAAAGGCTCACCTCCTGTGAGCTCCTCATGTCTTCCTCTGGCATCTGAGCCGAGCAATGGATCCTGACCTCACTGTATATGAAGCCCAATGCAGGTAGCGCAGTGGAGCTCCAGGTGATATATGTGTCCTGTGCAGGTTGCTCCGATTCTAGTGCTGAAGCACCCTCTGCCCCTGGGGTGGTGAGGAAGATGACATCCTCCAGAGCTAGCAATTCTTGCCATAGATCCATCACTAATATCATTGCGTACTGCAGGCACATGGTAGCAAAGTGTAGCACGATGTAGCTGCATTGTACTGCTCTGCCAAGATGGCGCCGGACTCCACAATGACGCCTCTTTGCTTTGCCTAGGGGACCGCCTCTTCCAGTGCAAGAACACAATCACTTAAAGGATATTTTGTTTGCACAATCTTGTTGCATAGCTCATCATTAACTCCTCCATGGGGTGGGCTGCAGAATACACCTGCCTTACATAACAAATCCCATTCCCTATGCCACAATTAGGACCAGAGCTTGCAGTTGGGTGCAGTGATTATTGAAGCCTGACATATTTGAAGGAAAAATAAGGGAGACAAATATGTTTAAAGCGATTATGACTTTGAGGAGCTACTTAAAGGTGGCGTTGGAGTTCTTCCACTTCCTTACTGAAGTGAAAATTAAAATATTATGGATACTAGGGATGAGCGAGTCCGAAAAGACTCGGAATCGCAAGACCCCAACGAGTCCGAGTCAAGGACTCGGGACTCGTTGCGAGTCCAGCGAGTCCAATGTTAATGAATAGGGACCCGAGTAATAGCGAATAATGACATTTACAACTCGCTGATGTGTCTCTGAAAGTGTGCGAGTCCAAACTCGCTGGTTTTTCTCTTATTTTGAGGCTTGTAGCCGATGATGGTAGGGAAGCGATTCTCCAGCACACACCATGCTTTAAGGAAACAGGAAGCGAGTCGCGCTGACAGGCGCACACACAGAGCGATCCATTCATCAGTGCAATCATGGCAGCAGGACGTGGCACGGTGAACACACTGCGTCTTATTGCACTTGTGGAGGCTCGTCCATTTCTATGGCTCCCTACAGATCCTGAGTATGGGGATACGACCCTAATTAATACAGCCTGGAGAGAGATCGCCCAAGAGATGTTCCCTGCGTTCCATCGGAGTGACCATGAGGAACAGAGCAATCTAAGTAAGTTAAATGAGTTCACACGTTATATATTGCATTTACTGTATATATACTCGTGTATAAGCCGACCCGTGTATAAGCCGACCCCCCTATTTTTGCCCCGAAAAACTATGAAAACATATTCACCGCCATCCTGGTATACAGCGGCTATCACTGGTAGACAGCCCCCCATCAGAGTATACACCTCCCCCTGCAGAGTATACAGGCCCCCAGATGGGTATACATCCCCCCATATTGTGGTATACAGGCAGGGGCGGACTGGCCCAGGTGCCACGGGTCATGCGGCTGCAGGAGCATGAATAATCCGCATGTCCCTGAAGCAGCAGGCGGAAACGGAAGCTCCTGGGCGCGCGATGACGTCATCAGCACGCGGCTGCGTCCGGGAGTGAGCGTCTGTGAGTGGCGTGCGGCTGCGACTGTTAGCGAGCGGCTGTGAGGAGCGCGAGGCTGCGGCTGGGAGCGAGCCATAGTAGAATGCGGGAGCTGCGGTGACTGTGAGGCGGCCGCCAGTCATCACCCTCCCCACCCCCCGTCCTCACCTGTGTCGGGCCGGTGAGGGAGGGTTGCGACCCAAACTGTAGGGTGCCAGTCAGTCCCTGTATACAGGGCCCTCAGTGTGTGTACAGGCCCCCCCAGCAGTGGGTATACAGGGCCCCCAGCAGTGGGTAGACAGTGGCCCAGTGGGTTTACAGGGCCCCCAGCAGTGGGAATACAGGGCCCCCATAGCAGTGGGAATACAGGGCCCCCATAGCAGGGTATACAGGACCCTGAATGTGTTATCATGCTCCACCGCATAGTTGCCTATATTTGGATGGGCTCACAACAGTACAATGAGTTTAATGTCTGATCCTCCTGGCTCTTTCGGCCAAGGGGTTGGGTGTATATAAATACCACTAATGACCAGAGTCTGGTGCCCGCACTATTACATTCTCTATGCGTTGACATGTGTCCTGCCTCATTTGTGATTGTGGCCACGTGAGCTCAATGTCCGTAATGCTGTTGATGATGTTCCACACTGTCGTGTCACTGTGCCTTGTATACACATTACACACACAAAATGAATAAAATGTTATTGTTGATTTGTACACATACTTTTGTTGTTTCAAATATTACACATCTCTAAACCCGGTTTCAAATCATTTCACAGTTGACCATCTTAAAAAACGGTGGAGGAGCTGCCGGGACCAGCATAAGAAGCAGTACCGGCAGTACTCAGAGAGACAACCGGGAGCCGCTCCATTGCTCAACCACTACCACTTTTATGACCGGCTGTCCTTCCTTCACCCGGTGGCCCGTATGCCAAGGTATGTGTCTGCAGCACTGTTGTGTACATTTAGTATTATTTATAAATATATACATTAGTTTCCATTTTGGCTCTGTGGGTAGCAGAGTATACAGGCGGGTCTGAGGTAGCAGAGTATACAGGCGGGTCTGTGGGTAGCAGAGTATACAGGCGGGTCTGAGGTAGCAGAGTATAAAGACGGCTCTGTGGGTAGCAGAGTATACAGGCGGGTCTGTGGGTAGCAGAGTATACAGGCGGGTCTGTGGGTAGCAGAGTATACAGGCGGGTCTGTGGGTAGCAGAGTATACAGGCGGGTCTGTGGGTAGCAGAGTATACAGGCGGGTCTGAGGTAGCAGAGTATACAGGCGGGTCTGTGGGTAGCAGAGTATACAGGCGGGTCTGAGGTAGCAGAGTATACAGGCGGGTCTGTGGATAGCAGAGTATACAGGCGGGTCTGAGGTAGCAGAGTATAAAGACGGCTCTGTGGGTAGCAGAGTATACAGGCGGGTCTGTGGGTAGCAGAGTATACAGGCGGGTCTGTGGGTAGCAGAGTATACAGGCGGGTCTGTGGGTAGCAGAGTATACAGGCGGGTCTGTGGGTAGCAGAGTATACAGGCGGGTCTGTGGGTAGCAGAGTATACAGGCGGGTCTGTGGGTAGCAGAGTATACAGGCGGGTCTGTGGGTAGCAGAGTATACAGGCGGGTCTGAGGTAGCAGAGTATAAAGACGGCTCTGTGGGTAGCAGAGTATACAGGCGGGTCTGTGGGTAGCAGAGTATACAGGCGGCTCAGTGGGTAGCAGAGTATATAGGTGATGATAATAGGGTTAATAGATGTTGCTACAGTGTTGGGGCGTGCTAGAGGGAGCAGAGATCCGATTACTGCCATCATTTCTGACCTTATTAAAGATAGCGGCCGCAGCTAAATGACATCATGGCAAAGGTAAACATGGGGTGTGGTTAGCTGCAGGAGGTTAGTGAGAGGTGTGGGTTGTTTGGCAGAGGGCGTGGTGTGGGCGTGGTGAGCGCGGCTCCAGCGTCAGATACGCTGCGAGCGCGGAACCGCGGCACATCTCCAGGAGCAGAGGACGTGTCCGGTACGTCCGTAGCCCCCGGCCTCCCCGTTGTCCGCACACACAGCCCCGCTGTGACCTCTGCAGTGTCACAGGCCCC
Organism: Allobates femoralis; assembly: GCA_033576535.1. NCBI lineage: Eukaryota > Metazoa > Chordata > Amphibia > Anura > Aromobatidae > Allobates > Allobates femoralis. Next base: position 54,062,237 of record JARQOC010000008.1, on the reverse strand, counting down.
GGCGGGCGTCTGTCATCTCCTCCTGACACTGACCTCCTCCTGATTTGATTGTCTGTGTTGTCCCCCCCCGCTGTCAGCATCAGTGATCTGCTAAGACCTGTGGGTGCACAGACGGGGGAAGTACAAATGCCAGCATGCCGGGGCGGATTGGGCGCTGTGAGGGGCGCAGGTCTTGCTGTGAGCGGAGGGCGCGAGGCCGCTCGAGAAAACGCTATAGCGGCTGTGTGAGTTAAGCGTCTGCGGCTCGCGAAGGCGCATACGCGTCTCCGCTCGCAGTGACGCTAAGGAGTTTGGGATTAGGCTACAGTGACGGAATTTCAAACTCCCGATTATATAAATAGATTATATATATATATATTGTATACCTTTCAACCCCTTCCCTGCTTTATATAGATGATATAAGCTAAAAGTTTTGTGAATTAAGTATGTCAAGTTAAAAGTGAAGTCAGGGGGACTTTTTTTTTTCATGTGAACCATTGGTGTTATTGATCGTCTACATTAGATGGGATGGGGGGGGGGGGTGGGTGTTAATCAGGGGGTGAAAAATTATGTATTAGTATGGAATTAGCAAAGAAAGTCACGTATTCCTTTATGTTATGTACAGTTGGTTATTCTTTCATAATAATAACAAATATCTGATTAATAATACACAGATACACAGAGTCTAAAAAGCGTGCAACTTAATGTTTGACCTATGTTTTTGTTTCCAAATGCAATGCATTCACCAAATTTTTTTTTACTTTACCCACAGAGAAGCTTACTACAGAGGGCGGCGTGCTGTGAACCCTCCACCGCCAAACAGAAGGCGGCGTGGAGAAAACCCACCACCACCACCACGGCCGGCGCCACCACCACCGCCGCCGCCACCAGCACCAACACCACCACCACCGCCGCCACCAGCACCAGCACCACCACCACCGCCGCCACCAGCACCAGCACCACCACCACCGCCGCCACCAGCACCAGCAACACCACCACCGCCGCCACCAGCACCAACACCACCACCGCCGCCACCAGCACCAACACCACCACCGCCGCCACCAGCACCAACCCCAGCTTTGGGGCATGTCCGGCCGCAAGAGGAGGAACCTGGATGCCCACCTCACAGCAGCCATGGTCTGATCCCGGGGTCACCTAATAGACGGCGTGCACAAAGTAATGCTGACTTTGCCCACAGTCTGATACCATTCCTGGATGAAATTCCATTTCACAGGCTACTGCGGGCAAGGTCAGCATTACAGATTGTGCTTGACGCCAGTCGCCCACCAAACCACCCAGGTGAGGTTTTCAATTATTTGGAGGGGTGGCAATTCAGACACTCCAACCTACAAGACAGGCCCACACCCCGGGACAGCCATGTGCCACCCCAGAGGCCTGTACCTACCTTTCCACAATGGCCACCTAACAGGGACCTACCATTTTTCCCCACACCTGCCCAGAGGATCCACCCTCAAGGGTTGCCGGAGGCCATTCATGGGGCCCTTGACCTCTTGCAGGACCAGGGTGATGGTGTCACTTTACTGGCAAGGCCGGAGGATGCGGCAACCTACCAGCAGCTGTAGACCCCTTATTTTTTTGTTTTTTATTTTGTGTTCATGTGCATTGCACAATTTCTTTATGTTATTATTTCTTATATTTTCCTACTGTTTACAAAGTTGTACCAAAAAAAAAAAAAAAAAAATTCTGACATTTTTACCATTATGGCGGAATAATACCCAGTTTACAAAAACTGCTTTGTGTCTGTCTTTTTTCAGGGAATGGATGTGTAGGTTGTTTTGTGGGTGGGCTTAAAGTCATCATCATTATAATTATTATTTATTTATATAGCACCGATAGGTTCCATGGCGCTTTACATGAGGATAAGGTACACAAGGAGAAGTACAATAAACATAGACAATAAGGTCATAGAGGTACAACAGGAGAGGACCCTGTACGCGTGGGCTCACATTCAACGAGGGGTGGGTGGGGATACAATAGGGTGGGGAAGGTGTCGGTCGTGGGGCGTGTAGCGGGGTGTCATGGCAGGTTGTAGGCCTGTCGGAAGAGGTGAGTCTTTAGGTGTTTCTTGAAGGTTCCCAGGGTAGGCGAGTGAGTGATGAGGTGGGGCAGCGAGTTACAGAGCATGGTTGATGCCCGGGAAAAATCCTGTATGCGGTTGTGGGAAGATGAGATGAGGGGGGAGTGTCGGAGAAGTTCTTGGGATGAACGCAGGTAGCGTGAGGGATGGTATCGGGAGATCATGTCGGAGATGTATGGTGGGGATAGGTTGTGTAAGGCTTTGAATGTCATGATCAGTGTTTTAAAGTGATCTCTCTGTGGGGCGGGGACCCAGTGAAGGGCTTGGCAGAGGGTCTAGACAGGTGAGTAGCGTGAGGACAGATGGATTAGTCGGGCAGCAGAGTTTAGTATAGATTGGAGAGGTGCAAGAGAGTTGGCAGGGAGGCCTGTGCGAAGGAGGTTCCAGTAGTCAAGGCGGGAGATGATGAGGGCATTAATGAGTGTTTTAGCTGTGTCAGGGTTGAGTAACGAGCAAATTCTTGAAATATTTTTGAGTTGGAGTGACAGGGACTTGGTTAGGAACTAGAGGTGGGGCTTGAAGGAGAGGGATGAGTCAAGGATTACCCCGAGACATTTGGCGTGGAGGACAGGGGAGAGAGAGCATCATTAGCAAGTACTTTACGGACCGCATGGAGCATGAAGTCACCTTGGTTACTAAGTGTAAAATCATGACTCCACATAGAAATGTTGCTGACAAATAAACAGTGCCTGTGTTTGGGGGGGTTACTTAATGCCTCGCTATGGCAACAAGACTAGGAACACACATGTGAGAGGCTGGGACATCTACCTGCTACACATCGCGTCTACGCGTTTTCTACAGAGCGTACAGTGGGACCTTTCTCCAGGCTCCAGCAGGATGATAGTCCAAGCAATGCCCACGATGCAAGCATAGGCTTGTTGCCTAAAAAAATTAGCTCAAGGGGCTTCATATACATTTTTTTCAGAAAGCAGGGTGCTTGGACCATACAATAGAATTGCTTGTACTAGGAGCATAGTACATGCAATGCCCACGATGGAGGCATAGGCTTGGTGCCTTGAAAAATTTGCCCAAGGGGCTGTTTGCCCTTTTGGGTATAAATGCAGGCCTAAGGACCATGATCAGCTTGTTAGCCATGGTGGCTCAAAACATTTGCCCAAGGGTCTGTTTGGCAATTTGGGTATAAGTGCAGGCCTAAGGGCCATGATAAGCCTCTTAGGCTGGGTGTTTCCAAAAATTAGCCCAAGGGCCTGTTTTGCATTTTGGGTATAAATGCAGGCCTAAGGGCCATGATCAGCTTGTTAGCCAGGGTGGCTCAAAACATTTGCCCAAGAGTCTGTTTGGCAATTTGGTTATAAGTGCAGGCCTAAGGGCCATGATAAGCCTCTTAGGCTGGGTGTTTCCAAAAATTAGCCCAAGGGGCTGTTTTGCATTTTGGGTATAAATGCAGGCCTAAGGACCATGATCAGCTTGTTAGCCATGGTGGCTCAAAACATTTGCCCAAGGGTCTGTTTGGCAATTTGGGTATAAGTGCAGGCCTAAGGGCCATGATAAGCCTCTTAGGCTGGGTGTTTCCAAAAATTAGCCCAAGGGGCTGTTTTGCATTTTGGGTATAAATGCAGGCCTAAGGGCCATGATCAGCTTGTTAGCCAGGGTGGCTCAAAACATTTGCCCAAGGGTCTGTTTGGCAATTTGGGTATAAGTGCAGGCCTAAGGGCCATGATAAGCCTCTTAGGCTGGGTGTTTCCAAAAATTAGCCCAAGGGCCTGTTTTGCATTTTGGGTATAAATGCAGGCCTAAGGGCCATGATCAGCTTGTTAGCCAGGGTGGCTCAAAAAATTAGCCCAAGGGGCTGTTTGGCATTTTTAGTGTAAATGCAGGCCTAAGGGCCATGATCACCTTGTTAGCCAGGGTGGCTCAAAAAATTAGCCCAAGGGGCTGTTTGGCATTTTTAGTGTAAATGCAGGCCTAAGGACCATGATCAGCTTGTTAGCCATGGTGGCTCAAAACATTTGCCCAAGGGTCTGTTTGGCAATTTGGGTATAAGTGCAGGCCTAAGGGCCATGATAAGCCTCTTAGGCTGGGTGTTTCCAAAAATTAGCCCAAGGGCCTGTTTTGCATTTTGGGTATAAATGCAGGCCTAAGGGCCATGATCAGCTTGTTAGCCAGGGTGGCTCAAAACATTTGCCCAAGGGTCTGTTTGGCAATTTGGGTATAAGTGCAGGCCTAAGGGCCATGATAAGCCTCTTAGGCTGGGTGTTTCCAAAAATTAGCCCAAGGGCCTGTTTTGCATTTTGGGTATAAATGCAGGCCTAAGGGCCATGATCAGCTTGTTAGCCAGGGTGGCTCAAAAAATTAGCCCAAGGGGCTGTTTGGCATTTTTAGTGTAAATGCAGGCCTAAGGGCCATGATCACCTTGTTAGCCAGGGTGGCTCAAAAAATTAGCCCAAGGGGCTGTTTGGCATTTTTAGTGTAAATGCAGGCCTAAGGGCCAGGATCAGCTTGTTAGCCATGGTGGCTCAAAAAATTAGCCCAAGGGGCTGTTTGGCATTTTTAGTGTAAATGCAGGCCTAAGGGCCATGATCAGCTTGTTAGCCAGGGTGGCTCAAAAAATTAGCCCAAGGGGCTGTTTGGCATTTTTAGTGTAAATGCAGGCCTAAGGGCCAGGATCAGCTTGTTAGCCATGGTGGCTCAAAAAATTAGCCCAAGGGGCTGTTTGGCATTTTTAGTGTAAATGCAGGCCTAAAGGCCATGATCAGCTTGTTAGCCAGGGTGGCTCAAAAAATTAGCCCAAGGGGCTGTTTGGCATTTTTAGTGTAAATGCAGGCCTAAGGGCCATGATCAGCTTGTTAGCCAGGGTGGCTCAAAAAATTAGCCCAAGGGGCTTTTAAATGTTTGCTAACAGAAAATAAAGGTTGATTCCTTGTGAAAAGGTGTTGTGATGGTTAATGAAACCGAAGTTAAGGTGTAGTGTTGGTTTAAGATGAAGCAGCCTCATTACCAGGTTGCAGGAACATGGTTACGCAAATCGTTACTGGTCTTGTACATACTGCTTGTACCAAAAAGACACAATATAATACAATGATTAATTATATCATATTGATGTTGAACGTGGCACTTCAGCTCTGAGTACTGTCGTCTTCAGGGCTCAAGAAGTCTTGTGAAATCCAGTTCCTATTAAACTTAATTAGAGTAAGCCTGTCTGCATTCTCGGGAGTAAGACGTGTCCTGGTATCAGTTATGATACCCCCAGCGGCACTGAAAACCCGCTCTGATGTCACACTAGCTGCAGGGCATGCCAGCACCTCCAAGGCATACAACGAGAGCTCTGTCCAAGTGTGGAGCTTGGAGACCCAGTAATTAAACGGGACTGCGGCATCAGTCAGGAAGCAGGTACTGTCACTTAAGTATTCTTGTACCATGTTGGTAAGTTTCTGTCTCCGAGAGATGGTTACTGGAGCAACATGGCGCTGCAGGTTCGATGGCTTATTGAACATAGCCCACTTTGCGGACATCTTTCCAATATCTCTTCTGGACAGCGTGGATGATTGTGCCCCGACCAAAGGCTGCTGTTGCACAGAGTTGCTAACCATGGGCAGAGTGTTGTCTGACGGTGATATTCGAAGCATATTATCCACAAGAACCCTCTTGAAATAGTCAATTGTCAAGCCACGTGGTGACTGAAACAGCAGCGAGGTGAATTTATCTTTATAACGTGGGTCCAGAAAGGTGGCCAACCAGTAGAGGTCGTTGTGCAATATGTTAACCACTCGTGGGTCTTCTAGCAGACAAGTCAACATGAAGTGAGCCATGTGTCCTAAGCTGCATAGAGTCATGTCTTCAGTGTCCTCAGAACGATGTTCAATACCCATTGTATCCGCAAAATCTGTCTCCGCCTCCTCCTCTCCAGGCCACCCATGGTGGACAGACACAAAGCTGGGGTTGTGAGTACCATCTGGGTTGACATCGGCACCAACAAAAAATAAATCCTCTTCATCGTCTTGCTCCTGTTCCTCCTCAGGAGCCATAGTTGCCTGGTCATACTGGCTCTGCTGGCTAGGTACTGCGCTGTTTAAATCTGGCTCCATAGCCATCTGCTGGGCTCTCAATGCTTCATTTTTCTGATTAATGAGGGATTCTTTCAGCAGACACAGCATGGGTATAGTGACACTGATGATGGACTGATCACCGCTCACCAGTTTTGTGCAGTAGTCAAAATTATCAAGAACCTCAGATGTGTCAGCGATCCACACCCACTCCATTGTACTAATATGTCGTGGCTGACTGCCGGTCTGACGGGCATGTTGCAACTGATACTCGGATATTGCCCTCTGCTGCTCATTGATCCTCGATAACATATGGAATGTAGAGTTCCATCGTGTCGGCATGTCACAAATGAGTCTGTGGTTGGGCAAATTCAATTGCTTTTGAAGCAATGAAAGTTTTCCAACCGCTGTTGACGAATGACGAAAATGTGCACAAACTCGACGCACCTTCTCCAGTAGGTCACATAGCTCTGGGTATGTACGCAGGAATTTCTGCACTACTAGATTCAGCACGTGAGCCATGCAAGGCACGTGCACAAGGTTTTCGAGCTTTAGTGCAGCCACTAGGTTACGACCATTGTCGCTCACCACGAGACCGGTCTGGAGTTGGAGTGGGGATAGCCACTCATCTGTCTGTTCCTTCAGACCTTTCAACAGCTCTACTGCAGTGTGCGGTGTGTGACCTAAACAGATCAGCTTCAGCAGAGCCTGTTGGCGTCTTGCTGAAGCACTGCAGCAAACCTCCCAACTTGGCCGTGATGTTGAGGGCAATTGAGGATTGGTCGAGGAAGCGGAAGATGGGGTAGTGGACATATAGGATGATGCAGAGACCCTGAATGAGGTTGTGCCAGCTATCCGTGGCGTGGGTAGGATGTTTGATGTTACACTAACATCGTTTGGCACACTCTCCACAACGTTGATCCAATGCGCGGTGAGCGAGATGTACCGGCCCTGTCCTGAACTGCTTGTCCACGTGTCCGTAGTAAGGTGTACTTTCCCGGTTACAGCGTTGGTGAGGGCACGCTTGAGGTTGTTAATGACATGCTCATGTAACGCGGGGACGGCACAACGTGAAAAGTAGTGGCGGCTTGGAACCGAGTAGCGTGGTACTGCCACAGCCAAAAGCTCACGGAAAGAGTCTGTACCCACAAGCCTAAACGGCAGCATCTCGACTGCTAACAACTTAGCTATCTGGGCATTTATTTTTTTGGCTAATGGGTGGGAAGAGTGGTATTTCTGCTTCCTTTCGTACAGCTGTGTCACTGATAACTGTAAGGATGTTGATGACCGAGAACTGTCTGCACTCGTGTTCAGTCTCTCTGCAACCGCTGCTTGTGATGAGTACATATCAGCTGGACCAGCTTCAGCAACACTTGATTGTGACGGACGTATCTGAGTTACCGTCGCAGTCTTTGGGTCAGATGACACTGTTGTGGAAGGCTGCACTTTTGACCACTGAATAGGGTGCTGACCAGCCATGTGCTTCCGCATACTGCTGGTGCTCTGGTTTCCTTTCCCGTGGCCTCTGCTTAGCCTTGCATGGCAGATGGTACAGATGACCACATTTTCTTGAGAAGGCCCATCTTTAAAAAATTTCCACACAGTGGCTGACCGACCTCTAGGCTTGACTGTACTCCCTGAGGGATTACTGAGGCCCACATTTGAGACATTTTGTCCAACAGTTGACAAATTTTGAGCCACAGTGGACACATTTTGGGCAACAGTGGTGACTCTTTCAGTTCTGGTGGGAGGAGTAGGCCTTGGTGCCTTTGTTGGTGGGACATACACACTTTCTTCCTCCGTGCTGCTCTGCTGGCTCTGCATCGCAACATTCCACGTGGGATCAGTTGTCTCATCATCAACCCCTTCCTCTTCTAAATCTTCCCGATAACAAGATAGATTTTGCTCCCCAGATGACAAGTGTGTCACTGTCTCATCATCATCATCCTCCAACTCCTGAGACGGTCTAAGACTTTGCTGAAAGACACGTTCATGTGGCCGGGGTGTCTCTAAAACTTGTCCATGATTGGACAATTCTTCGTCAAGTATCTCATCTACTACGGAGTCTGGCAAACCGGATTCATGTAAAAGATTATATGTACCAAATAAGTCATCTGAGTGACCCATGTCTGTGTCAACATTTTCATGGGGCTGCTGTTGGTCTGAGGAACTGTGAAGAGGTTGTGGATTAGATGAACCAGCATGGTATGTACCAACAGTAGACACAGTGCTCAAGGAACCTTGAGTGCTGCAAGAACCTGTTGTTGAGGTCTTGTCTGCCAGCCAAGACGTTAGATGCTGTTCGTCTTCCGGCCTCAATACTCGTTTACTTTCCTGACGGGGAAAGTTAGACAGGAGGAACGATCGATCAATCCTCGTCTGTCTGCCCGAACTGGTGGATAGTTGGCCACGACTACCAATGCCTGTACCTCTTCCCTGTCCCTTAGCAAGACTTTTTTTGGGATTTGGTTTTTTGTGTGACATTTTATAATTTCTGGTGGCTTTCTGGGGGCTTGTAAAACAAGTAGCAGGTACTATTTCGTGAAAGGTACACACTAGAGGCTAAGATATTTTAAGACAGATGGAAGGTACCGTGCGAGCTGCAGGCAGGACACCGTACAGCAACGCACTGGCACAGGAAAAAATTGTTTAGTACGCAGAACCAGGCACTGTTAGGCTGCGGTGCTGGCTGCGTGCAAGTTTACAAGTACCGTGCGAGCTGCAGGCAGGACACCGTACAGCAACGCACTGGCACAGGAAAAAATTGTTTAGTACGCAGAACCAGGCACACTTAGGCTGCGGTGCTGGCTGCGTGCAAGTTTACAAGTACCGTGCGAGCTGCAGGCAGGACACCGTACAGCTACGCACTGGCACAGGAAAAAATTGTTTAGTACGCAGAACCAGGCACACTTAGGCTGCGGTGCTGGCTGCGTGCAAGTTTACAAGTACCGTGCGAGCTGCAGGCAGGACACCGTACAGCAACGCACTGGCACAGGAAAAAATTGTTTAGTACGCACAACCAGGCACACTTAGGCTGCGGTGCTGGCTGCGTGCAAGTTTACAAGTACCGTGCGAGCTGCAGGCAGGACACCGTACAGCAACGCACTGGCACAGGAAAAAATTGTTTAGTACGCACAACCAGGCACACTTAGGCTGCGGTGCTGGCTGCGTGCAAGTTTACAAGTACCGTGCGAGCTGCAGGCAGGACACCGTACAGCAACGCACTGGCACAGGAAAAAATTGTTTAGTACGCACAACCAGGCACACTTAGGCTGCGGTGCTGGCTGCGTGCAAGTTTACAAGTACCGTGCGAGCTGCAGGCAGGACACCGTACAGCAACGCACTGGCACAGGAAAAAATTGTTTAGTACGCACAACCAGGCACTGTTAGGCTGCGGTGCTGGCTGCGTGCAAGTTTACAAGTACCGTGCGAGCTGCAGGCAGGACACCGTACAGCAACGCACTGGCACAGGAAAAAATTGTTTAGTACGCAGAACCAGGCACACTTAGGCTGCGGTGCTGGCTGCGTGCAAGTTTACAAGTACCGTGCGAGCTGCAGGCAGGACACCGTACAGCTACGCACTGGCACAGGAAAAAATTGTTTAGTACGCAGAACCAGGCACACTTAGGCTGCGGTGCTGGCTGCGTGCAAGTTTACAAGTACCGTGCGAGCTGCAGGCAGGACACCGTACAGCAACGCACTGGCACAGGAAAAAATTGTTTAGTACGCACAACCAGGCACACTTAGGCTGCGGTGCTGGCTGCGTGCAAGTTTACAAGTACCGTGCGAGCTGCAGGCAGGACACCGTACAGCAACGCACTGGCACAGGAAAAAATTGTTTAGTACGCACTACCAGGCACACTTAGGCTGCGGTGCTGGCTGCGTGCAAGTTTACAAGTACCGTGCGAGCTGCAGGCAGGACACCGTACAGCAACGCACTGGCACAGGAAAAAATTGTTTAGTACGCACAACCAGGCACACTTAGGCTGCGGTGCTGGCTGCGTGCAAGTTTACAAGTACCGTGCGAGCTGCAGGCAGGACACCGTACAGCAACGCACTGGCACAGGAAAAAATTGTTTAGTACGCACAACCAGGCACACTTAGGCTGCGGTGCTGGCTGCGTGCAAGTTTACAAGTACCGTGCGAGCTGCAGGCAGGACACCGTACAGCAACGCACTGGCACAGGAAAAAATTGTTTAGTACGCAGAACCAGGCACTGTTAGGCTGCGGTGCTGGCTGCGTGCAAGTTTACAAGTACCGTGCGAGCTGCAGGCAGGACACCGTACAGCAACGCACTGGCACAGGAAATTTTTTGTGGAAAAATGGCACCAAAATTATTTGGTAGACTAGTGCCAAAAATAAGAAAAAGCTTAGGATTACAGCTCTGCGGAAAGCTGGGTGAACTAAGCTCTGAGGATGGTGCTGGATTCACTGTAAGGCTGCTCCTATCTCCCTTCCTTACAGTCCTGTACAGCAATCCTCCGTCCTGGTAGTTCTGAAAAGAACTTTTGGGTTATGTGTGAGGAATCTTGACTCCTACACTCCGTCCTGTTAGTTCTGAAAAGAACTTTTGGGTTATATGTGACTCCTACACTGCCTAACTGTCCCTAGATCTGCTCCAAGTCTCCCTGCACTAGGTCAGCTCTTCTCAGCAATGTGCCCAAAATGGCGGGGGCAAGCCTTATATACTGCCTTGCCTGTCATAGATGACATAGGCATCACGATGGACAGCAGCCAATCATAGTCCTGACACAACCAAAGCTGCTATGCCATTACTGACTATGATTGGCTATCTTCACAAGTTTTCTGACCTAACACGCAATGCTGACTAGTAACATAAAAGATTCTGGATTCGCGAGTCCCGAATAGAGAATACAGGACTCGGAATCGCAGACTCGCTAGGATTCGGACTCGTAGACTCGCTCAGACTCGCTGCTGTTTGGGGAGATTCAAGCTATATAGCGATGTGATAGAGCGAGTCTAGCGAGTCTAGCGAGTGAGAGAAAGTAAACTATGACAAAACTAAGATTGCCATTCACTTGCATTGGACTCGTTACTGAGCGAGTATTCGCTAAAAGACTCGCCGATTCCCGAGTCCAGCGAGTCCCTTAAGAATCGCCGAGTAACGAGTCCTAGCGAGTAGACTCGCTCATCCCTAATGGATACATAAGTGTTGAACGTGCTCATATAATTGGGGACATGGTTGTGTCCAGAATTAGCCAATCATATAGAGTGGTCATCCTTGAAATTGTTCCAGAAAACTAAATATTTCTCCTAAAAATGATTGCAATTTGTAGCGACCGGTGGTAAGGCCGCGGGTGTGTGTGTATGTCTTGCTTCAACAGAATCTCCATACTCAGATTTAACCGGTCGTAACATCTCTTTACTGTAAAACATATCTATAACACAGTAAACTGATCTAGCTGCACACATGTATATGGTGGAGTCTCTGGATCTTCACTTCTTCCGGGTACGCAGCTAGCAAAGAAAAAAACACAACAATGAAGGTATCTTTCCCTAACTTTCCCTAAAATCACGTACCAGTCTATCACAGAAGAAGATGTCGCTCCCACGTGGCAGGCCTGGGATCTCACGATGACGGGTCCCGATGCAGCGCTGAAGGGGGAAACTCCTCAGTCCTCTTCTTTGGTCTTCTTCCGCAGGTAACGGATTTTTGTTAGTCTCTCTCTCTCTGTCCCGGGGCACACCGAGCAGCAGAAGGGAGATCACGGTAGCACAGATGGCTCCCTTATGTCGGTCACAGCCCCTGCACATGTAATCCGGTGGCAATGTCCTGAATTCCGGAGGCAATGTCCTGAATTTGAGTTGAACCCTCGGTAAGACAATGTCCTGCAGACCGGGGGTTGCTGCAACGATTCTCACGGGGTATTTCTTCCCAAGAATCCGGTTGCAAAAGAGCCCTATGTCGGGAGACACCACACGCAGGTCTGTCCTGGCTGAGCTCCGGGTCTGCACTGCTCTCCCGCCCTTTCTCTTCCTGGGTAAACAAAAAAGAGGGCAGGGGGTTTCCAACCTCTGTGCTTGTTTCCGCACTTGTCCACCAGGGGGCATTAGTGGACTGTACAAAGTCCAATTCCATGTCCATCTCAATGCGGCAGTCTGAATTGTTCACCTCATTACACAATTACACATTTGATATACATTTTTATTTCCTTTTTGTGTATTGGAACAATACAAAAAAAAAAAAAACCTGAAAAAAAGGCAAAATTGTTGGCACCTTTCCAAAATTGTGGGTAATTGCAATTATTTTCTGGCAAAAATACTTTCGGACATGACTGTATAAACTCATGTTAAATAATATCAGTTGGGAGAAGGGTACAGAAATGTTCCAAAGACATTAGATATACCATGAATGTTCTGAAGATGGTCATCAAGAAGTGGGTTAAATTTGACAGTGACATTACCTAAAACCACACATCTATCAACAATTGATGAAATCACAAGAAAATTGGTCCAGGAGGTTGCCAAGAGACTACCACAACATCAAAGGAGCTGCAGACATTTCTAGCAAAGACTGCTTGTATACTGCATGTGAAAATTTCCCATATTCTTCATATGTTTGGCCTGTGGGGGCAAGATGGAACAATAATTTTCTTACAAAGAAAAACATCCATGCCTGACCATGTTTTGCTAAAACCTACATCAAGTCTGACAAAAGCATGTGGGGAAATGCATTATGGTCTGATGAGAGCAAAGTTTAACTTTCTAGCCATCACTGCAAAACCTATGTTTGGCACAAATCCAACACTGCACATCACCAAAGAAATAAAAAAATGCCATGCCCACAGGGAAGCATGGCGGAGGCAGCATTATGCTTTATTTTTCAGAAGCTGGACTAAAGACTACGTCAGACGCTTCAATTTGATGAACGATGTTGTTAGCGATGACATGCACGCGCGATCGCTAACAACATCATTCTGATTGCTGGTGAGCTGTCACACAGGCAGACTCACCAGCGATGTGGACCAGCGAGAACACTGGTAACCATGGTACACATCGGGTTACTAGGCGCCGCACGGCGCTTAGCATCCCGATGTGTACCACTGTTACCATCTCCCAGCATAGGCTGTGCGGCTTGGAGATCATTCATCGCGGTGTCACACAGCACGATGCTGCAGATCGCTCAACGGATTATCGCTTGATTTGAGGTCCTGCTCACAAATCTTCCACCAAACAATCAAGCGATTTTTCGTTGACAGATCGCTCGGTTACACGCAACGACGCACAAACGATATCGCTTAAGCGATCAAAATTCCGGATCACTTAAGCGATATCGTTCACAAGATTGAAGCGTCTGACATGGCCTTAAGGGCTTTAGTTAAGGTGGAGGTAACTATGAGTAGGTACAAATATCAGTCAATGTTGTAACCAAACCTTCTGGCCTCTGCTAAAAAGCTGAAGATAAAGAATTTCCCCTTTAAACACAACAATCCTAAGCACACCGCAATATCAACAAAAGAATGCTTTACCAGAAGAAGATGAAAGTTTTGGAATAGCCCAGCTAGAGCCCAGATCTGAATCCAATTGAAAATCTAAGGCCATGTGCACACGTTCAGTATTTGGTGAGTTATTTACCTCAGGATTTATAGACAAAACCAGGAGTGGAACAATCAGAGGAAAAGTCTAATAGAAACACCTGCACCACTTCTGTATTTATCATCCACTCCTGGTTTTGGCTACAAATTCTGAGGTAAAAAACTCACCAAATACTCAGCGTGTGCACGTGGCCTAAGGGTGACTTGAAGAGGCGCAGTACACAGGAGATACCCTCACAATCTGACAGATTTTAAGCACTATCACAAGGAAAAGTGGCTAAAGATTACCAATTCTGGATGTGCCATGCTGATAAAGCCATACCCAAAAAGAGTGAATGCTGCCATGTAGTCAAAGAAACTTTTAGTTTAAGGGTTTGCATATTTATTCAACCCCATTATCTTAGTTATTTTTCCATCCGAAAAAATTCAGCTTGTTTCTGAATGAATTATAGGCGCCCAAAACTGCTCATGGTTCTGGGTGCACAGGGGACCTGACAAGTTCATTTTAATATGCCATAATACATTTTTTGCATTTTGTATGTCACTGTCCTGGGAGACTCTGGATGTGGGTGTCACTGCCCGTGAGGGCTCTGAATTTGTATGTCACTGCCTGGGGGGGGGGGGGGGGGAGAGACGCTGAATGTGGGTGTCACTGTCTAGGGGGGGCTCTGAATTTGGATGTCACTGTCTGGGGGGGGGCTCTGGATGTGTATGTCACTGTCTGGGGGTGGGCTCTGGATGTGGATGTAACTGCCCGGGGGGAAGAAGGGATCTCTGGATGTGGATGTCACTGGGGGCTCTGAATGTGGATGTCACTGTCTGCTGCAGGCTCTGGATGTGGGTGTCACTGTCCGGGGGACCCTGAATTTGGATGTCACTGTCTGGGGGGGCTCTGGATGTAGGTGTCACTGTCCGGGGGGCTCTGAATGTGGATGTCAGTGTCTAGTGGGGGCTCTGGATGTGGGTGTCACTGTCCGGGGGGTTCTGAACATGAATGTCAGTGTCTGGTTGGGGGGCTATCGATGTGGGTGTCACTGTCCGGGGACCCTGAATTTGGATGTCACTGTCTGGGGGGCTCTGGATGTAGGTGTCACTGTCCGGGGGGCTCTGAATGTGGATGTCAATGTCTTGGGGACGGGGGGGTATCTGGATGTGGATATCACTATTTGGGGGGGTTCTGGATGTGGATGTCACGGTCTGGATGTCACTGCCTGGGGGGATATGGATGTGGATGTCACGGTCTGGGGGGACTCTGGATATGGATGTCACTGTCTGGGGGGCTATGGATGAGGATGTCACAGTTTGGGGAAGCTCTGGATGAGTATGCCACTGTGAGTCGGTCGACAGGGTAGGGGGTACTCGGATACCTGAACAGGTGGTTACTTCGGTGGGAGAATCACGGCTGGTCAGTTCCTGGTTCCGTGCCCTGGACCCTCAGTGGCGGGGATAGGGGTGATGATGATGGGGGAAATTATATTGTGACGCCACCTGTGGTTCCTGGTAATAGGGTTACCAGCGCTGCGGCCAGCCACTGAGGTGATGGGAATGCAACTTTGGTAGTACAGCTCCCCACAGGTGGAGCTTTTGTGTCGCTCCAGGGTATGGGGTACTCGGGTATCAGGCGGCAGAAGGGGTTAACTGTGTCATGGGGAATGGCGGCCGCGCCTGATCCCATATCCCGGGGGACGGTTCTCTTGAAAAGGGGAATTTATATACAGGGGATTATGTACAAGTTTATAGTTTGTCGTGACGCCACCTGCAGTACCTAGTGAGATGTCACCAGCGCCGCCACAGTCCTCCGGAGGTCAGTGGTATTGTGGCTGAGATGGTGTAGTCCTCCGCAGGCAGGACTGGGACCTCCGGGGCAGCAATCCTGTGAAAGGAGTGAGTTTGTGGAAAGAAGATGCAGCAGAGTCAAAGTCACTTCACCCGGGCACTTTACTGGAACTTTAGCAGCAATATTACAGTCCTCAGTGCAGTTAGATGATAAATGACAAGTGGCTACGGGTGGCTGCAAGCGGATCTCTGGTAACTGGACGGAACCCCCAGCGTGTGCCTTTCTTGTTCCTTTTCTTCCCTGCTTCCCAGTAGCTTGTGTGAAGCCTAACCTCATGAAGTAGATCTGACCTCCTGCTGTCTCTCTCTCTTTCCTTCTCTTGCTCCAGTCGGATAACCTTCTGTTGAACACTGCGGCTTGCCTGGCTGTGTCTGGTCCCCGCTATTGGTCGCTCGAGAATCAGGGCCGTATATTGATATACCCCTGTGCTTCGGATTTTCTGCACGCCTTAAAGGTTCCTACAGTTGCGGGCTCTGGTACCCGGTTTCTCTCCTGGGGCAAACTCTCTTAAGTTCCTCTATCCCCCACTCGTCCTTCGTATCTGGGATCTGTCCTTGTTGTTCCCAGGTCCCTCAGCCGAGGAACCCTCCTTCCTCCCTCAGGCTCCCACCTGGCTCGAACTAACTCTCCGACCCTGGAGGCAAAGACCTCCTTTCTCCCCCTAGAGGTGACTATATACCCTCCCGGGTTCCCTCCCACTGTGTGGTCTAGTGTGGGGTGTGGGTTTAGGGTTCCGCCCATCATCCTGAAATTCACTTGCAGCTGGGGTGACTACACCTCTTTTACGGGTGCAGTACCCCTCTGTGGCGAAATAGTGGGGCGCCACACTTTACCTCAGGGCAGCGGAGTGGATGAGGGGAGTAGTAGTCCTCACCTCAGGTGATGATGCTGTAGCCCTCCGGCTGCCGAATGAAAAGAGAGTAGACACCACTTCAGCTCAAATGGTTCTTTACTTGCACCAGATGGAAACGGGTACATGGTACATTCTGGGTTAACGGGTATTGTAACCGCAGATCGTGAAGGTTTCACCAGAGTCTGACAGTGATGCCCTCAATATGGCTCTCGTGGTCTTGTTACTCTCTCTTACCCCTCTTGAGCCAGGTCTCTAGTCCTTGGGGTCTATTACCTAAAGTCTCTGACTTGTCGGTGTCGTGAACCCAGCTGCGGGACTGATGTTGGGCTGCTTTAGGGGTGCTTCGGCTCCCTGTGTGTGTCGGGCCCTCAGCTCGCCAGTCTGTAGTTAGGGTTGAACCTTGCATCTATCTACCTCGGCTCCAGTATGCCGGTGTCGACCTGGGTTCCCAGCTGGCTCCAACCAGTCCTGGGTAAACCCCCTTCCAGGTCTGGGTCGCCCCTCTCCTAAGAGGCGCCCTCCCGATGCAGCTGCAGGGTCCCCTGCGTCTTCCTTCCTCTCCTCACACCAACTGTCTGTGTTGTCACTCCCCTTCTCTTGCTCTCTAGGCTTCAAACCCCCTGGGACCTACTGAATATCAGTCCCCTGTATAAAAGTGGCCTGTGTATGGGTGCTGGGGTGCAGACTCTGAAGATTCCCCACATCCACGGTTCCGGAGGCACCACACCTTTAATTGGGGTGCCTTGCAATAGGGGCACAACTGTCTCGGGGGGCTCTGGATGTCGCTGTCTGGGGGGACTCTGGATGTGGATGTCTGTCTGGGGGGACTCTGGATGTGGATGTCTGTCTGGGGGGGCACTGGATGTGGGTGCCACTGCCTGGGGGGGCACTGGATGAGGATGTCACTGTCGGTAGGGGTGTGTGTGTGTGTGGATGTCACTGTCCGGGGGGCTCTGAATGTGGATGTCACTGTCTGGAGGGGGACGGGACCTGCGCTATAGGCAGTTGGGGACTCCATTACATAGGCAGGCTGTATGCATAAGCTCTAGGAACATATCTGCAATAGACTTCCATATATTGTTTTACATGTTTGCCAAAAAAATACAGCAAAAGGTTCATGTTATACAGAAATCCTTACAGAAATCCTCTAAATAGGAGGAGTGACATTAAACATGGAGTGAAACAGAGGAGCCGAGGAGCTGCACGAACAGCCCTTGTGACTCCACAGACCCGCAGCCTCTGCTCCTCTGCTGTACAGTCTTCCACAACCAGGAAGTGGCGGCCGCTCCTGCCGCCCGCTCTATCCAGCAGCCCTCTCTATGGTCAGCGCTGGCAGCTTATGACACAACTTCCGCTTCCTGTTCTTTCCTTTACGGCGTCCGCCAAGATGGTGAGTGTGTGTGCGGCGCGGCTCCAATCCGCCGCCATCCTCCGCTCCTGGGGCCGGTTCTCCCCCGGTATCTGTGTGTTTAGTTCCTCTGCAGGCAGGGGGTTAGTGCCGCAGTCATATCGCTCTTTCTTGGGGGCTTTTCTTAGTGATGGCGCCGCTGGTGGCTGCTGTGTGTGAGTGACTGGGCTGTAATCCTATCTCCACTGACCTCTGCTTCATATCGGCAGGTGAACGTCCCAAAGACTCGGAGAACCTACTGCAAGAAATGTGGGAAGCACCAGCCCCACAAAGTGACCCAGTACAAGAAGGGGAAGGACTCCCTGTACGCCCAAGGTAAGGCAGTGCTCCCCCCCCCCCCCCGGCCAGTGTGTAATGAACCCCCATATCTCTGCTCCTTGTACCAGAAAGTTCATGTCATCACCCAAAACTACCGGCTGGCTGCGTTGGCCCCGTCGCCTGCGCTGCCGTGTGACCTGGCTGCGTTGGCCCTGTCGCCTGCGCTGCCGTGTGACCTGGCTGCGTTGGCCCTGTCGTCTGCGCTGCTGTGTGACCCGGCAAAACTAAATGTCTGCCTACTTACTGATGGCTCCTGCCATAAAACGATTCTTCTACTTACTGATGGCTCCTGCCATAAAATGATTCTTCCTCTAGAAGCCCTCCTAATGATTTTTTTTTTTTTTATACCCTGAACCTGTGTGATGGTGTAAGGCCCCTTTTACACTAAGGGTTTTTGCAAATTGCGGCAGATCCGGCAGATTTACCACATCTGCCGCCTAACGGCCGCACTTGCGGCACACTTCCGGCAGGCCCCATGCAGCTTGTGGCAAGTGCAGTATAGCCGCAGTTGAGGCGGTGAAAAAAACAACGCCGTCGGCAGTGTTTTTTTTCCACAGCCGCAAGTGCTGTAAGTGTGGCTACACTGCACTTGCAGCACCCGCTGCAAGCCCCATAGTCAATGCATGAGTCTTGCGGCAAATGTGGTAAATCTGCCGCAATTTGCAATAAACGCTAGTGTGAAAGGGGCCTAAGTAAAGTGAATTTTACTTCAAGATATATATATATATATATATTACACACATTTTTTTTTTTTTTTTTACATTTCACCCCTGTAGTTGTGCTTCTAATATAAAGTCCCCAATCTTATACTCTCCCTCTAGCAATTTGTGACCAGCCAGTGTTTCATGAAGTGTAAGTGGAGGTCAAGTCTCAGAGCCTCATTCTGGCCTGCTTAGACTTGTATTGAGAGCTTGTGACTTATCTTCTAACCTAACCAGTCAGAAGTTGCAGTCACAAGATGGCACTGCGGGACTGGAGCAGTGGCAGTAATGGGCTGAAATGCTGGAGGATGAGTATAATACTAGGGTCAGAGACCTTGGGTTATTGCACAGTGCCTAAGGCTGCCTTCAGACTTGCAGATGCATCTGCAGCGTTTTGCAGATGCATCTGCATGCAGACCGTGGCCCCTATGTTTATAATGGAGCGCACGGTGGTCTGCAGATGCTTGCAGACCGCCGTGCGCTCTCATTGCCCGCCATTAGTGATCTGTGCGCATGCGGATGCCTGCGCACAAATCACACACTCTCGCCCGCACCAGGGACGCAACATCTCGCGTCCCTGGTGCGGGCGAGAGTGTGTGATTTGTGCGCAGGCATCCGCACAGATCACTAATGGCGGGCAATGAGAGCGCACGGCAGTCTGCAAGCATCTGCAGACCACCGTGCGCTCCATATAAACATAGGGGCCGCGGTCTGCATGCAGATGCATCTGCAAAATGCTGCAGATGCATCTGCAAGTCTGAAGGCAGCCTAAGGGTATGTGCACATCAGTAGTTTTCTGGGCTGTTTTTTGGCGTTTTCTGTCGGCGGTTTCCGCTGAGTTTTATGTTAATTTATGTTAATCCTAGCCTCTGGTTGGATTAACATGCTAGTCAATGGAGTTTAGAAAACGCTGTCTTCATTAGAACGTTTTTATTCTTGTCGTTTTCAGTTTCTTCAGCGTTTTTCCACCGGTTCTCAAAGATAGAACAAGAGACTTCTTTTGAGCGTTTTTCCACCGGTTCCAGCTGAACTAGTGCACAAAAAACTCAGTTTTATGAACGCTCAGAAAAACCGCCGACAAAACGCTGTATAAAACGAGCAAAAAACGAGGGACACTGCTGAGCACAGAAAACTCAGTTTCTGCCAGTGTCCACCGGTTCCCAGTCGGTCTGCAGAGATGCACAAACGTCTGATGTGCACATACCCTAAGCGGTTAGCACTGCAGTGTTGCAGGACAACATCTGCAAGGAGTTTTTTCTCCCCATGTTTGCATAGCTTTCCTCCAGGTTTCTCCCACACATACTGATAGTGAATACACATTATTGTGTGGAATTAATAGCGCTATTTAAGTGAGTAAAATAAATGTACCACTCTATAGGTGAAAAAAAAAAACGCTGGAGTGGTGCTTTCTGTAGTCGGTAAGAAGGTCTGCATTTATTTACCCTATATGGAAGAATCAAAAAAAATCAGTATTTCTTAGTTTGCTGTTCATAAAATGTAACTAATGTTTTTCCTGGAGTTCAGTGTGCAATATAGGGTTAATGCACGTACTGATCTGTGTTCCCCAGTTTCCAGTTCTCACATCACTGCAGCTCCAAATTAAAAGATCCCACAGTTTTCTGTGTAATTGTGCCGTTGCACACAGTGATGTTTTTGCACTTTTTTTGGTATAACTTGTGGATTATAGAATCGTTTTGTTCTCTTCCCTTTAGGGCAGGGGTGGGGAACTCCAGGCCTCGAGGGCCGCACACAGTGCAGGTTTTCAGGATTTCCTTAGTGTTGCACAGGTGATAATATAATCACCTGCACTGGTGATGATTCCAACCTCTGTGCAATACCAAGGAAATCCTGAAAACATGCACTGTGTGCGGCCCTTGAGGCCTGGAGTTCCCCACCCCTGCTATAGGGAAACAGTAAGAAATGTTACACAAAGCAATATCGCTGGCAAGGTCGCTGATTTCAGCGATATCGCTAGCGATGTCACTATGTGACATACCCTTAAGTCAAGTTGGTTTTACACTGTCAGCCATTGAATCCTCGGTCTGACGCTACAGAGACTTATTTTGCAAAAGTGACTTCAAGCTTGTACACGGAACCCACTGTGAGTCGGCACAGAAGTCAGAGTGAGAATAGCTAGGGAAGATGGCGATCACTGAGGAGTAATTCAATTCTAATAATAATAATTTTTACTACAGTATTCACATTTACACAAGTTTAAGGCTTAAAAAGTTGAGTGCTTCCTCTAGATCCGGCACCACAATAGCTCACAAGCTGTCCTTGTGCATTAGGTGTGTGTATAGGGTGTGTTTATTGTAAATTGGGGAATATATTAAGAGTTGTCAAAACTGTGGAAATAAAGTTTAAGGCTGTGGTCACACAGTTTTTCTTTTTATGCAAATAAAAAGTTGTTTTTTACAGTATCAGCAAAAGCTGAGATTTCAGAAAGCAATTATGTGCGAGAGATTTATCTTTTCCTGACTGAAATGGAAAACTTAGTTTTGAAAACTGCAGCATGTCAATTGTTTCAGCGTATTTGCACTGTTTTTCACAATGTAAGGGTACTTTCACATCAGCGGTTTTTGCCGTTTGCGGCAGATGCGGTGGAAAAACCACATCTGCCGCGATTAACGCATAACCGCTGCAGTTGCGGCAAGCCCCATGCAATGTCTATGGGGCTTGCGGCAAGTGCGGTTTCGGCACTTGTGAGAGGTGTGGCCGCAAAAAAACCCCGTGGTCAGCCACGTTTTTTTTGCTGCCGCAAGTGCCGTACCACACTTGCTGCAAGCCCCCATAGACATTCTATGGGGCTTGCCGCAAGTGCAGCGGTTATGCGGTAATCACAGCAGATGCGGTTTTTTTCACCGCATCTGCCGCAATTGCCAAAAAATGCTGATGTGAAAGCAGCCTAAGGCTGCTTTTTTATTTTTGCTATGTGCTGCAGACTGCAAACAAACTCAACAAAACCTGCTTTTCGTAAGCAGCTTTTTTTTTTTTTTTTTTTTTTTCTGCTAAGATTAGGATTTTGCTACAGGGGGAAAAAACCTGCAAAAAAGCAGTGTGAGAGCTTGGTTCGTTTTTTCCCCCACCAAAATGAGACTTCTTAGTGTGACTTTACAGTTCCTGACTCTCAAGAAAAGGTGCATAGTGAACGCTTTGATGCTCTTTTTTTTAGTGTGTTTTGTGGCTCAGCTTGCTAAGTGTCTCATAGTTTTTGAGTGCACTCTTGGGCAGCTTGAAAGTAAGTGGGGGCTGTGTGCTCCTTAGGGGATTGTACACTTTGGTTACTTACAAGCAGTTGACCTAAATGTTGTCTAATTCTGTAAAATAATAAAGATTCTCTACTCTGTAGGAAAGAGGCGTTACGACCGCAAGCAGAGTGGTTATGGTGGACAGACTAAGCCCATCTTCCGTAAAAAGGTGACGATTTGTGTATTACCTCTATATCTGTGTTTGCTATAAGAAGTGTAAAGTTAGTTATTTGGCTAAAATGTCTTAATGGTTATTCATGTATAATACTTCCTTCACATGTAAAAAGTACTTTACTACATACATATCTATCCTAGAACCTTAGTGTTTGTTTTATGTGACTTGAAAAGGGAACCTTACCCTTTTTTCCGTATGATAGGAGTATTACTTTATGTACCTGTCCCTCCCCCAAATTAGAAAATGCACTTTTTTTTCTGTAGAGATCTGATGTGACAGTCATAAGAAATCTAGTGCAAATCAGGCCATGACTGGTAATGCATTGTAGAGAAAGCACCCAGTCCAACCTCTGCTCCCCCTGTTTGATCTTCCCATGGCTTCTATGTTAGACTTGTCATGATGCACAGTGCATCTCTACGGGATGGGGATCATTTATATTGGGGACAGACACTTGTACAGTCATATCTCTGCTGCCATATATAAGATTGTGCAGGCAACACTCCCGACTCTGGAGAAATCTTTTTATATAATGTTTGTCTTGCTTGGGTAAAGAGGATTGCCTGATGGAATTTTAGAGAACCCCTTTCCACAGGCGTCTTGTTTTGTCAGTGTGTATGGGTGTGTGAACCACAAAAGTTCCTCTACTTCCTTCCCTGGGTCCTGCATTTAGCTCAGCAGCTCAGCCAGAGTTAAACAGTACAAGTTGCATTGCTGTCAGTGACTTCACTGCTGCAGACAATTTCTTAGGCCGGTTTCACTTAGCCGCTTTTTGGAATCCAGGGGAATGTGGGAAAAACCTGCTTTCCCTCGCAATGATGCAACTAGATGAACCTGCATCAGTATTGTCACTCATCTGTCTCATCGGTCAGTAATACCAGTGCGGAAGCATTCTATTGTGTACCTCCCCCCTCCTTCCCTGCAAGATCTGGTGGAAAATGACACGCCCCCTAGGGGAAGTGTCATTTAGAACTGTTATGGCGTACGCAGTTTAAAAACCCGGATCCAGTGGATCTGAGCTACATAGAGCCACATTTTAATTCAACATGGATCCGGGTGTTCAGTTTTTTACGTGGACACCAAATCGCAACATCTTGAGATTTCAGTCTCAATGAACAAAACTTGAACACCAAAGTCAGGGGGGCAACTAAGAACTGGAGGCACCGCAAGTGCCTGCAGCTCCATTACCTTTCAAAAACCGATGAATCCAGTTTAAGCTGGAATCATGGGTTCCAAAAAATGGCTGTGTCAAACCAGCCTAATCCTGGACAGATGTGGTGGTCGTTCTCTTAGGAAATGAGTTGGAAAGAAGTGTTAAAGTATTAAGAATGGCTGCAAATTACAAAACTTTTATTTGGGCACTATTGAATAATGGGTTATTCCACTCTTAATAGATTGATCATTAAGTGAACTCTGAATTCACTGATTGGACTCTGGGAGGTGTAATGATGCCTTGTTACTGATGTAGTAGAAAAACAACTGTTTAGTATATTGGATGTGACAGATCTTTTGAAGATTTTCCTCCTATTTCATGCTAGAACAAAGCTCTGTAGTTTTATTTGTGTCCATAAATAATTTTTTCTGATGTAGCTCCCGATAAACTGCCCATCTGGCTGACTTAGCCTATGCATCCCTCTTAGGCTGGTTTCACACTGTGGTTTTTCTTGTCATCATAATGGGAGACCCAGACAATGGGGTTTAGGGCTCCGCCCTCCGGAGGTCACACTAGGTACTACAAGTTTGTAGACACCGCCTCCTCCGCTTATAAACCCCCACCGTAGGGAACATCCTCAGTTTTAAACTTAGTGTGCTCGGAGGATCACGCTTTGCTTGCACTTCACTGCATTCTCACAGTTACGTGATGGCGTATGAAGACAAGGTAAAATGGTCCCCGTCGGGGACCCTCGACAGCCTCCCCGCTCACCCTAGTGGCACACGCTGGTGGAGGTACCGGAGGGCTTTTAGCCTGGACACTTTAGTGTTCTCCCGGTACGCTGTCGCGCTCCTTTCCTTTCCATCCCTCCATGGAGGCTCTGGTTAGGGGGAGCCTGGAGCCTTGCACAGCTCCGCTCCGTCCGAGGCCTCCCTAAATGGTGCTTACAGACCGGACTGGAGCCAGCCCAGTCCGAGGCCTCCCATTATGGTGCTTACACTCCGGACTGGTGCTGCACCCCCGTCCGAGGCCTCCCTAAAGGTGCTTACAGACCGGACAGGCACTGAGGCCCGTGTGTCTCCTGTGTGCCTGGGGTAGTGTCTGTCACTTTATGTGTCATGACACTCAGACCGCGCGTACCCTCGGGTCCGCGGTTCTGGCGGTGTACCCTGTGCTGGGGTCACCCTGGCTGACCGCCCTGTGTGTCACAGGGGCTGAGGCTGCAGACTTCAACTGTTTTTACATGTTTCTGACAGTCTGTGTGTGTGTATAGATAAGTCACACTTTTCCCGCGCTGCGGGCTCTGGGCTCCTCCATTGCTGAGGCTGCCTGGAGGAGGGAAGCAGCCCTTGCGGTGACGTCACCAGGGGGCGTGTGTGTGTGCTTCCCGCGTGTTCTCGGCGCCGCCCACGATTTGTCTCTCGGCGGCCATCTTCTCCCTCACTCCCGGCTGGGATCTACAGCAGCGCGTGTCTGCACTTCAGGGGAGACCGGAACTCGCGGAGGTCACACACACACACCGCTTCCTCCTACCGCTGTACTGCGGTCGGTTAGCCACCGGGATTCCCGGTTTATTTGTCTGCACAAATTGGCTTATTTTCCCCCACTGTGGCGATGTCCTCAGTTGGGAAGCATGCTGCTAAGGCGGCGGAGATCACCATTACCTGTGCCACATGCAATGGACAATGGTGGAGGGGTCCTGCAATAACTGTGGACGCCCAGAGACCCGGACTGTCACTGCTGAGTCAGCAGCTCCGGGGCTTCACCCTGAGGCTAAGATCCCAGGGCCATGGGAAACGCAGAATAGGATCAACGAATCCCTGCTGTCCCAGATGTCCTCCATGTCGCAGTCCCTGGAGGCACTTCATAGGAGACTGGAGAACCCAGCTACTCCTCCCAGTTACCCCCGGGTGTCTCTTTCTACTGCTGTGAGACCCCCTAAGCGAGCTCGTCGTGAGGACTCTCCCGAGCTCCAGGCTCTCTCTGAGGAGGAGCGTTCCTCTGATGGTGAGGATGATGATGGGGGTTCTACTCTCGGGTCTGTGTCTGAACCTCCAGATGGGGTAGAGGATTTGGTGTACTCCATCAATGAGACCTTACGTCTCGTGACTCCCCCTGAGGAAGTGACCGTACACCCGACGGAGGTCTACCAATGGCTGCGCCCAGAAGCTAGACCGAGTGGCTCCTTTATGGACCATACTAATTTTGGAAGGGTGGTTAAAGCCCCCAGGTTACATCCTGGGCGGCGTTATGTCCGAAAACCTAAGGACAATCGCTTCCCCTTTCCACAGGAGGTGCTCCAGGAATGGTCGCAGTCTCCTAAGGTGGACGCGTCCATGACCAGGATTGCTGCACGCTCCCTGTTTTCTGCCTCTGATAGCTCCTCATTGAAGGATGCGACGGATAGACAGGTCGAACAACTCGCCAAGTCTTCCTATGAGGCTGTGGGGTCTTCATTTGCCCCTAATTTCGCTGCGGTCTGGACATTGCAAGCGATTTCCACCTCTTTGGATGGTATCACTAAGCTAGCTAGGTCCAGTCCAGAGGTCCTGGCACTTACCGACACAGCAAAGGCTTATGCGGATTATGCCAGGACAGCAGTGTTGGAAACTGCCACTCGCTCAGCTGTGGCTTCGGCCAACGCAATTGCGATCCGCAGGCTGTTGTGGCTGCGTCTTTGGGACTCAGATACCACGTCTAAGAAGATTTTGCAGAATCTTCCATTCGCTGGTGACAGGCTTTTTGGCACCGAGCTGGACAAATTGATAAAGGATTCTGCTGAGTCTAAGATCCCGCAGAATAAGCCTAAGCCACGGTACACCGTGAAAAGGAACCCCAAACAGTGGTCCTTTCGTTCCAGCTCTCAGTCATCAACGACGTCCACTCGCTCAGACCGAGGGGGCAAGCCTGCAACTCAGTGGCGTTCCAAGAGTCGTCAGAAGAAGCCGGCGGGGGCAGCGGCTGCCACCCCCAAGCCCGCTTCAACATGACTCGCTCTCCCATCCTACCTCCCCACAGGTGGGGGGCCGCTTGTCTCGCTTTCAGGACAAGTGGCTACTTCACGTTCAAGATCAGTGGGTTCGAGACGTAGTCTCAAGAGGTTACAGGATAGAGCTGACGTCAAGACCAATACCCCGATTCCATCGGTCGGTCCCATCCCCAGGAAACGCCCAGGCTTTTCATCTGGTGTTGGAGGGACTCCGCAGAGACGGAGTGGTGGTCCCAGTGCCCACGGAAGAGAGGTTCAGGGTTTTTTATTCCAACCTCTTTATTGTCCCAAAGAAGGACGGCTCTTTCCGCCCGGTTTTGGACCTCAAGCTGTTCAACCGTCACGTGTTGGTTCGGAAGTTCCGTATGGAATCCCTGCGCTCCGTGATCGCGGCTGTGTCACAGGGGGACTTCCTGGCGTCCATCGATATCAAGGACGCTTACCTTCACGTGCCCATTGCGCCAGCTCATCAGCGCTGGCTGAGATTCGCAGTGGGGGAAGAGCACTTCCAATTTGTGGCACTGCCATTCGGGTTAGCCTCAGCACCGCGGGTGTTCACGAAGGTGATGGCCTCCATGATGGCTCTCCTGCATGTACAGGGACATGCCGTCATTCCCTATTTGGACGACCTACTGGTCAGGGCGCCCTCGGAAGACCTTTGTCGGGTCAGCCTGGAGGTGACCATGAAGTCACTGGAACAGTTCGGGTGGCTTCTCAACATCCAGAAGTCGACCCTGGTTCCGACCCAGTCATTGACATATCTGGGCATGGACTTCCATACGGACTCAGCCCTGGTGTCCCTTCCTCCAGCCAAGCAGTTGGCGATCCACTCAGGAGTGCAGAATATTCTCCTGTCACCACAATCATCCCTACGGGTATTGATGAGACTGGTGGGACGCATGGTAGCGGCGATAGAGGCGGTGCCCTTTGCACAGTTTCGCCTCCGGCCTCTCCAGCTGGAGATTCTTCGCCGATGGGACAAGAGGACGATCTCTCTGAATCGACTGGTGACGCTCTCACAACCGACCAGGGAATCCCTGCAGTGGTGGCTCCAGCCACATCACCTGTCACGGGGTCGGTCCTTCCTAAAACCGTCATGGTTAGTGGTGACCACCGACGCCAGTCTGAAGGGCTGGGGTGCGGTGTTCTTACACCACAGGGCTCAAGGCCTCTGGACTCAGGCAGAGTCGGCGTTGCAGATCAACGTGCTGGAGATCAAGGCGGTCTATCTGGCGCTCCTGGCGTTTCAGAAATTCCTGTCAGGACAGCCCATTCGGGTACAGTCCGACAATGCGACGGCCGTCGCCTACATAAATCATCAGGGAGGGACCAGAAGTGCTCAGGCCCTCGCCGAGGTCCACCGCATTCTTGCTTGGGTGGAGGAAAACGACTGCCTGATCTCCGCAGTTCACATCCCAGGGGTCGAGAACTGGGAGGCCGACTACCTGAGCCGACAGGGGATGGACGCCGGAGAGTGGTCTCTACATCCAGACATCTTCCGGGACATCTGCGGCAGATGGGGCACTCCGGACGTGGATCTGATGGCCTCACGGCTGAATCATCAGGTGCCCCAATACGTGGCGAGATCGTGGGATCCTCAGTCGTTGGGGGCGGATGCCCTGATCCTGAGTTGGTCCAGGTTCCAGCTGCCATATGTGTTTCCGCCTCTGGCTCTGATTCCCAGGGTTCTGTGGAAAATCAGGACAGAATGCAGAGCAGCCATTCTAGTGGCTCCAGAGTGGCCCAGGAGGTCCTGGTACCCGGACCTGTGGCAACTGTCAGGCGGACACCGGTGGGCTCTTCCAGAACGCGCAGATCTCCTCGCGCAAGGCCCATTCTTCCACCTCAATTCCAGGGCCCTCAGATTGACTGCATGGCTCTTGAGGCCTGGCTGCTGACATCCAGAGGCTTCTCTCCTACAGTGGTTGCCACTATGAATCGGGCTAGGAAGCCTGTATCCAGGAAGATATACCACAGGACGTGGAAGATCTTTTTCTCCTGGTGTGCCTCTGGTGGACGGTCTCCGTGGCCCTTGTCCATTCCAACTTTGTTGGCTTTCCTGCAGTCAGGATTGGAGTTGGGGCTATCCCTTGGCTCTTTGAAAGGTCAAGTATCGGCACTTTCAGTGTTGTTTGACAGGCGCTTGGCGCTCCTCCCGATGGTTCGTCAGTTTCTGCAGGGGGTGTCTAGGGTGGTTCCGCCCTACAGGCGACCACTGGACCCTTGGGACCTTAACATGGTCCTGACGGCATTGCAGAAACAGCCGTTTGAGCCGCTAAGAGACATTTCTCTATCTCGTCTGTCTCAGAAAGTGGTCTTTCTGGTGGCGATTACGTCTCTGAGAAGGGTCTCAGAATTGGCTGCACTTTCGTGCAAGTCACCCTTTCTGGTGGTTCACCAAGACAAGGTGGTGTTGCGCCCACGGCCTGAATTCTTGCCGAAGGTGGTGTCAACGTTTCACCTGAACCAGGAGATTGTTCTCCCATCATTCTGTCCCGCTCCCGTTCATCAGGTTGAGCGCGACCTCCATACTCTGGATCTCGTGAGGGCTGTACGCATTTGTGTCCAGGACCGCCTCCTTTCGGAGTTCGGATTCCTTCTTTGTCCTTACGACAGGTCGCTGTAAGGGGTCTGCGGCCTCAAAGTCGACCTTGGCCAGATGGATCAAGG
Organism: Allobates femoralis; assembly: GCA_033576535.1. Classification (NCBI taxonomy): domain Eukaryota; kingdom Metazoa; phylum Chordata; class Amphibia; order Anura; family Aromobatidae; genus Allobates; species Allobates femoralis. The sequence continues at coordinate 54,033,251 of JARQOC010000008.1, read as the reverse complement.
CTCCCATTCAGGAGGCTTACCGTGCTGCTGGTCAGCCTCTCCCGGTGGGATTGAAGGCGCACTCTACCAGAGCTGTAGGTGCCTCCTGGGCTTTGCGACATCGAGCGTCTGCTCTACAGGTGTGTCAGGCGGCCACTTGGTCCAGCCTGCATACTTTCTCTAAGCACTATATGGTGCATGCCCATACCTCTGCGGACGCAAGTTTGGGCAGGCGGGTCCTCCAGGCGGCGGTTGCCCACCTTTAAGGGGGACCATGTGTTATCCGTCTTGTTGAGGAACTCTTCCCGCCCTGGGGTATTGCTTTAGGACATCCCCATTGTCTGGGTCTCCCATTATGATGACAAGAAAAAAGAGAATTTTGTTTACGTACCGTAAATTCTTTTTTCTTTATTCATCAATGGGAGACCCAGCACCCACCCAGTTGCATGTTTTGCATTTAATCTGTTCTCCGTTGAGACAGTGTTTGCCGGGTTGTTGAACCGTCTGTGCACGGCATTCTTCCCGAGGTTTCGGGTGTGGTTTATTTTCTCCTCGCAGCTTATGGACTAAACTGAGGATGTTCCCTACGGTGGGGGTTTATAAGCGGAGGAGGCGGTGTCTACAAACTTGTAGTACCTAGTGTGACCTCCGGAGGGCGGAGCCCTAAACCCCATTGTCTGGGTCTCCCATTGATGAATAAAGAAAAAAGAATTTACGGTACGTAAACAAAATTCTCTTTTTTACTGATCAGGTTCGATCAGGTTTGTGTGTCAAAACCAGGAGTGTCTCCAAAACTCAGAAAAGATGTCAGTCTTTCAATTATAGTTTTTCTCTGCAAGTTCCTCTCCTGGTTCCTGTCCTGGTTTTGGCACACAAACCTGATCGAACCTGATCAGTGAAAAACCGCAGTGTGAAACCAGCCTTACACTGTTTCTGAGCAACAGTGATTGTGACATGGCGCACTTCACTTGTATTTGTTATTTTGTGTCCCAATTTATTTCTCTGGGTGGTATAGTTTGCTCTATATGTAATACAGATCATGATTCATGGACGGTTTCGGGTCTCCTGACCTGAACTCGACAGCCTTATGGGTATTTAGTCTTCATCTGGCAGCGACTCTTGAGAGAAGGGAGGGGGAAAGCTTAAAGTGCAAAAATGGAAAATTGCCCAGTCATAAAATGGGTTTAATTGTCATTTTGTTTAACTAGGCCAAGACAACCAAAAAGATTGTGCTGAGGCTGGAGTGTGTGGACTCAAACTGCAGATCTAAGAGGATGTTGGCCATAAAGAGATGTAAACACTTTGAGCTTGGTGGAGACAAGAAGAGAAAGGTAAGTTAGGTTTTGTTTAGTGACTGACCGTGCTTCTAAAGGTACTGTCACATGCCGCCATATCGACGGGAAGATCGCTGGCAATTCCCGAATTCTGCAATGTGGAAACCACATCGCATGTGCGTAGTGGCATGTGACTGGAAGATTTTTACGGCGACAAATCGCTGGTTGAGCGCCGCCTGTTTACCCTGCACTGCAATGAAATCAGGCGATTTCAGCGGTTCGTGCCCTGTGACAGGGTGATAGCGACGTACACAGCGATCCTGAAATAAATCCCGTAGGCGTGCTTGGATGTTTTTCACGTCGCATCTGCGGCGATTGGTGTGTCGTTCTGCGATCTGATTGGCTGGCCGTGTCTGAGGCGCCTTATTTGATGACCTGTGCGTTCACACAAGGCTGACCAATAGGAACGCAGTTCCGTCCACCAATCGCAGTGATAGGGGCGCAGTGAAACACACTCTAGTATGCCCACATTGCTGCTACGATTGTGGCGTGTGATACAGCGATGTGTGAAGGGAAGATTGCTTCCGGTCTTCTGCAGGCGATTTCTGGAACGCAGGATTGCCGAAGATCACATGCGAGATCACTATGTGTGACAGTTCCACAGTGATCAGAAAAAAGTGCCCGAAACGTGCAAGCTCACGTCAAATCGCCAGCGATATGGAAGCCCTATGGCGGCGTGTGACGGTACCTTAAGATAATTGAAGTAGTATATCAGAAATCCTTTGTGTAAACTAATAGCTGTACATAGTTATAATTGTACGTACACCGATGCTGTGCGGGATTATGGACGCATACGTTTCTGAAGGACTAAAGTCTTGAGTGAAGTCATTATCATTTACAGCATTGTCATTACTAATGTGAACTGTTAAAGCATCATCTATTTATCGAAATCAAGTCTTTGTGTCTACCTCCACCAGTCACTACTCATTGCATTGAAGAATGATTTACTTTCAGAAAAAATAATTTGCAGCATTAATTCTAGTATATAAATTGTGTGCTCACATTTCATGAGGTAGACTGCCTAGAAGAATCCACTATTCAGGAAAGCTTTTGGTATGAAAGGTCTCCTGTATCTGCATACTAGTAATTGTCTATGCCTGATTAATGGGAACATGTCAAGTCCACAAACAATGTTAATTTGCAGGGTAATAGAGTTCTACAGCTGTGAATCGGCCTCACTGAAAGCATGCCTACCGAGAACAAAATAACTTTATTCCTCCCAGCTGTCTCCAGCCTTTAGTCATTGAGGCGATTGGTGGACCTTCAGTCTTACAGTACTCAGTACACAGAGCTGCTAACAGTACACCCTGCTGCATCCAACAAAACAAGCACAGTGGATGGGATTTCTAGAAATCCCATGCCCACTGTGCGTCTCTCCTCCGCAGATTCATTTCAGCTGTGGTGCAGGCTGCCGTGCTTCCACATCTCTGCAGCATGTTAATCTGTTGCTGTAGAGTTGGAATCGATCATGGTGGGTGAATGCAGGGAAAAGCTCTGCCCTGAATGCAGATCATGGGCACAGGGTGGCTGTGTTCTCCTGTGCTCACCCGCGGCTTCCCGCAGGTCTGGAGACAGTGTGTCCAGGATGCAGTGTGTCTTGAATAGTCTGCACTTGCACTCACTGCTTTGCATGCCCCATGACTGAAAGCTGGTAGCTCCAGGGAGGACATAAGTAAGTTTACTGTCAGGATGCAGCTGAGCAGCCTTCTATGTTGACATAGTGTTTTCAAAGGTGCCTGGTTCCCTTTTAGACTAGATTTGTTACTTTTTGTTTTTATTTTATGTAATTAAACTAACGCATTGTTTTTACATTTCAGGGACAAGTTATCCAGTTTTAAGGTCTTCCTGGAACCTTGGATTTCAATAAAATTTGTCACAAGAAATTCTTAAAGTTGTTAAATGCTTTCTTTTTTTTTTTTTTTCTTGTTTTGGTTGTGAACTGCCATAGCACATGGTCAATCCCACCTACCAATACTGCTGGTGAATGAAAAACTGTGGGATAAAAAGTACAATAGGGTCTTCTTTGATAAAAATGGTGACAGGAAAGCTGAAGGGAACCTGATCACCTTACAGGTTTGTGACACACAACCAAGATAAAAATCGTCCAAACAGCTGCTGCAGCATCCACAGCCTGAAGCAATAGAAAAAATGAGGAAATATGTTGAATGTAACTGCGCTGCTGCACAATAGACCATATACCAAGGAAATCCATGAATGCAAGTGGCTTTATTTAATGCATTTTTCTTGTCATCATAATGGGAGACCCAGACAATGGGGTTTAGGGCTCTGCCCTCCGGAGGTCACACTAGGTACTACAAGTTTGTAGACACCGCCTCCTCCGCTTATAAACCCCCACCGCAGGAAACATCCTCAGTTTTAAACTTAGTGTGCTCGGAGGATCACGCTTTGCTTGCACTTCACTGCATTCTCACAACTTACGTGATGGCGTCTGAAGACAAGGTAAAATGGTCCCCGTCGGGGACCCTCGACAGCCTCCCCGCTCACCCTTGTGGAACACGCAGGTGGAGGTACCGGAGGGCCGATGGCCTGGACACTTTTGTGTTCTCCCGGTACGCTGTCGCACTCCCTTTCCATCCCTCCCTGGAGGCTCTGGAGAGTGGGAGTTTGGAGCCTTGCACAGCTCCGCTCCGTCCGAGGCCTCCCTAAATGGTGCTTACAGACCGGACTGGAGCCAGCCCAGTCCGAGGCCTCCCTAAATGGTGCTTACACTCCGGACTGGTGCTGAACCCCCGTCCGAGGCCTCCCTAAAGGTGCTTACAGACCGGACAGGCACTGAGGCCCGTGTGTCTCCTGTGTGCCTGGGGGTAGTGTCTGACACTTTATGTGTTCTGACACTCAGACCGCGCGTACCCTCGGGTCCGCGGTTCTGGCGGTGTACCCTGTGCTGGGGTCACCCTGGCAGACCGCCCTGTGTGTCACAGGGGCTGAGGCCGTAGACTGCATGTTGTATGTGCTGACAGTCTGTGTATGTGTGTGTGATTATTCCGCACTTTTTTCCCGCGCTGCGGGCTCCGGCACCTCCATTAGGAGTCTGCCTGGAGGAGGAGAAGCAGCCCTTACGATGACGTCATCGAGGGGCGTGTGTGTGTGTTTCCCGCGTGTTCTCGGCGCCGCCCACGTCTCTGCTCTCGGCGGCCATTTTCTCCCTCATTCCCGGCTGGAATATACTGGCAGCGCGTGTCTGCACTTCAGGGGAGACCGGAACTCGCGGAGGTCACACACACACACCGCTTCCTCCCACCGCGTTACTGCGGTCGGTAAGCCACCGGGATTCCCGGTTTATTTGTCTGTACAAATTGGCTTATATTCCCCTACTGTGGCTATGTCCTCAGTTAGGAAGCATGCTGCTAGGGCGGCAGATGACACCATTGCCTGTGCTACATGCAACGGGACACTGGTGGAGGGGTCCTGCAATAACTGCGGACGCCCAGAAACCCGGACTGTCTCTGCTGAGTCAGCAGCTCCGGGGCTACAACCTGAGGCTAAGATCCCAGGGCCATGGGAAACGCAGAATAGGATCAACGAATCCCTGCTGTCCCAGATGTCCTCCATGTCGCAATCCCTGGAGGCACTTCATAGGAGACTGGAAAGCCCAGCTACTCCTACCAGTTACCCCCGGGTGTCTCTTACTTCTACTGTGAGACCCCCTAAGCGAGCTCGTCGTGAGGATTCACCCGAGCTCCAGGCTCTCTCTGAGGAGGAGCGTTCCTCTGATGGTGAGGAAGATGATGGGGGTTCTACTCTTGGGTCTGTGTCTGAACCTGCAGATGGGGTGGAGGATCTGGTGTCCTCCATCAACGAGACCTTGCGTCTCGTGATTCCCCCTGAGGAGGTAACTGTACACCCCAAGGAGGTCTATCAATGGCTGCGGCCAGAGGCCAAACCAAGTGGCTCCTTCATGGACCACACTAATTTTGGAAGGGTGGTTAGAGCACCCAGGTTACATCCTGGTCGGCGCTATGTCCGCAAACCAAAGGACAATCGCTTCCCCTTTCCCCAGGAGGTGCTTCAGGAATGGTCGCAGTCCCCAAAGGTGGACGCTTCCATGACCAGGATTGCTGCACGCTCTCTGTTTTCTGCCTCTGATAGCTCCTCATTGAAGGATGCGACGGATAGACAGGTCGAGCAACTCGCCAAGTCTTCCTATGAGGCTGTGGGGTCTTCATTTGCCCCGAGTTTTGCCGCGGTCTGGACCTTACAAGCGATTACCACCTGTTTGGAAGGTATCGCTGATTTAGCTAGGTCCAGTCCAGAGGTCCTGGCGCTCACTGATAGAGCAAAGGCCTATGCAGACTACGCCAGGACGGCAACTTTGGAAACTGCCACTCGCTCAGCTGTGGCTTCGGCCAATGCGATTGCGATCCGCAGGTTATTGTGGCTGCGTCTTTGGGACTCAGATACCACATCTAAGAAGATTTTACAGAATCTTCCATTCGCTGGTGACAGGCTTTTTGGCACCGAGCTGGACAAACTGATAAAGGATTCTGCTGAGTCTAAAATCCCGCAGAATAAACCTAAGCCACGGTACACCGTGAAAAGGAACCCTAAACAGTGGTCCTTTCGTTCCAGCTCGCAGTCATCAACGACGTCCGCTCGCTCAGACCGAGGGGGCAAACCTGCGACTCAGTGGCGTTCCAAGAGTCGTCAGAAGAAGCCGGCGGGGGCAGCGGCTGCCACCCCCAAGCCCGCCTCGACATGACTCGCTCTCTCATCCTGCCTCCCCACAGGTGGGGGGCCGCCTGTCTCGATTTCAGGACAGGTGGCTACTTCACGTTCAAGATCAGTGGGTTCGAGACGTAGTCTCGCGAGGTTACAGGATAGAGCTGACATCAAAACCGTTGACCCGATTCCATCGGTCGGTTCCATCCCCAGAAAAGGCTCAGGCTTTTCATCTGGTGTTGGAGGGACTCCGCAGAGACAGAGTAGTGGTCCCAGTGCCTTCCGGGGAGAGGTTTCGGGGTTTTTACTCCAACCTCTTTATTGTCCCAAAGAAGGACGGCTCCTTCCGCCCGGTTCTGGACCTAAAGTTGTTCAACCGTCACGTGTTGGTTCGGAAGTTCCGCATGGAATCCCTACGCTCCGTGATCGCGGCTGTGTCACAGGGAGACTTCCTAGCGTCGATAGATATACGAGACGCTTACCTTCACGTGCCCATTGCACCGGCTCATCAGCGCTGGTTGAGATTCGCAGTGGGGGACGAACACTATCAGTTCGTGGCGCTACCTTTCGGTCTGGCTTCTGCACCACGAGTGTTCACGAAGGTGATGGCTTCTATGATGGCTCTCCTGCATGTACAGGGACACGCCGTCATACCCTATCTGGACGACCTACTGGTCAGGGCGCCATCGGAAGACCTTTGTCGGGTGAGCCTGGAGGTGACCATGAAGTCTCTGGAACAGTTCGGGTGGCTTCTCAATATTCAGAAGTCCACTCTGGTTCCGACCCAATCGTTGACATATCTGGGCATGGACTTCCACACAGACTCAGCCCTGGTGTCTCTACCTCAAGCCAAGCAGCTGGCGATCCAATCAGGAGTGCAGAATGTCCTTCTGTCACCACAATCATCCCTACGGGTATTGATGAGACTGGTGGGACGCATGGTAGCGGCGATAGAGGCGGTGCCTTTCGCACAGTTTCGCCTCCGTCCTCTCCAGCTGGAGATTCTCCGAAGATGGGACAAGAGGACGATCTCTCTGAATCGGCTGTGGTGACACTTTCACAACCGACCAGGGACTCCCTGCAGTGGTGGCTCCTGCCACTTCACCTGTCAAGGGGCCGGTCCTTCCTCAAACCGTCATGGTTAGTGGTGACCACCGACGCCAGTCTGAAGGGCTGGGGTGCGGTGTTCTTACACCACAGGGCTCAAGGCCTCTGGACTCAGTCGGAGTCGGCGTTGCAGATCAACGTGCTGGAGATCAAGGCGGTCTATCTGGCGCTCCTTGCGTTTCAGAAGTTCCTGTCAGGACAGCCCATTCGGGTACAGTCCGACAATGCGACGGCCGTCGCCTACATAAACCATCAGGGAGGGACCAGAAGTGCTCAGGCCCTCGCCGAAGTCCACCGCATTCTATCTTGGGTGGAGGAGAACGACTGCCTGATCTCCGCAGTTCACATCCCAGGTGTAGAGAACTGGGAGGCCGACTACCTGAGCCGGCAGGGGATGGACGCCGGAGAGTGGTCTCTGCATCCAGACGTCTTCCGGGACATCTGCGACAGATGGGGCACTCCGGACGTGGATCTGATGGCCTCACGGCTGAATCATCAGGTGCCCCAATACATGGCGAGATCGTGGGATCCTCAGTCCTTGGGGGCGGATGCCCTGATCCTGAATTGGTCCAGCTTTCGGCTGCCATATGTGTTCCCGCCTCTAGCTCTCATTCCCAGGGTCCTGTGGAAGATCAGGACGGAATGCAGGGTAGCCATTCTAGTGGCCCCAGGTTGGCCCAGGAGGTCCTGGTACCCGGACCTGTGGCAACTGTCAGGCGGGCGCAGGTGGGCTCTTCCAGAGCGCGCAGATCTGCTCGCGCAAGGACCGTTCTTCCACCTCAATTCCAGGGCCCTCAGATTGACTGTATGGCTCTTGAGGCCTGGCTGTTGACGTCCAGAGGTTTTTCCCCTACAGTGGTTGCCACCATGAATAGGGCTAGGAAGCCTGTGTCCAGGAAGATTTACCACAGGACGTGGAAGATCTTTTTCTCCTGGTGTGCCTCTAGTGGACGGTCTCCTTGGCCCCTGTCCATTCCGACTTTGTTGGCTTTCCTACAGTCGGGTTTGGAAATGGGATTATCCCTTGGCTCTTTGAAAGGTCAAGTGTCGGCACTTTCAGTGCTGTTTGACAGGCGCTTGGCGCTCCTCCCGAAGGTCCGTCAATTTCTGCAGGGAGTGTCTAGGGTAGTTCCACCCTACAAGCGACCTCTGGACCCTTGGGACCTTAACATGGTCCTGACGGCATTGCAGAAACCGCCGTTTGAGCCGTTAAGAGACATTTCTCTATCCCGTCTGTCCCAGAAAGTGGTCTTTCTGGTGGCAATTACGTCACTGAGAAGGGTCTCAGAATTGGCTGCACTTTCGTGCAAGTCACCCTTTCTGGTGGTTCACCAAGACAAGGTGGTGTTGCGCCCTCGGCCTGAATTCTTGCCGAAGGTGGTGTCAACGTTTCACCTGAACCAGGAGATTGTTCTCCCATCATTCTGTCCCGCTCCCGTTCATCAGGTTGAGCGCGACCTCCATACTCTGGATCTCGTGAGGGCTGTACGCATTTATGTGTCCAGGACCGCCTCCTTTAGGAGTTCGGATTCCTTATTTGTCCTCACGTCAGGTCGCTGTAAGGGGTCCGCGGCTTCGAAGTCGACCTTGGCCAGATGGATCAAGGCCCCCATTCAGGAGGCTTACCGGTCTTCCGGTCTGCCTCTCCCGGTGGGATTGAAGGCACACTCTACCAGAGCTGTAGGTGCCTCCTGGGCCTTACGACATCGAGCTTCTGCTCTACAAGTGTGTCAGGCGGCCACGTGGTCCAGCCTGCACACTTTCTCTAAGCACTATATGGTGCATGCCCATGCCTCTACGGATGCGAGTTTGGGCAGGCGGGTCCTCCAGGCGGCGGTTGCCCACCTTAAGGGGGACCAGGTATTATCCGTCTTGTTGAGGAACTCTTCCCGCCCTGGGGTATTGCTTTAGGACATCCCCATTGTCTGGGTCTCCCATTATGATGACAAGAAAAAAGAGAATTTTGTTTACGTACCGTGAATTCTTTTTTCTTTATTCATCAATGGGAGACCCAGCACCCACCCAATTGTTCCGTTGCATGTTTTGCATTTGATCTGTTCTCTGTTGAGACAGTGTTTGCCGGGTTGTTGAACCGTCTGTACACAGTATTCTTCCCGAGGTTTCGGGTGTGGTTTATTTCTCCTCGCAGCTTATGGACTAAACTGAGGATGTTTCCTGCGGTGGGGGTTTATAAGCGGAGGAGGCGGTGTCTACAAACTTGTAGTACCTAGTGTGACCTCCGGAGGGCAGAGCCCTAAACCCCATTGTCTGGGTCTCCCATTGATGAATAAAGAAAAAAGAATTTGCGGTACGTAAACAAAATTCTCTTTTTTCAATGCGTATTCCTCACCACTTCATCAGGACAACCACCTTGTCTTGCATAAGTAGCTGGTACATGATCTGCAGGGAGAACTGCAGTAATGGCTTGGACATAAGGCTGCTTTCACACTGGCAAATCCATGTCCATCCGTTTTGAAACGGATGGCCACGGATCCGTTGTGACCTCCCATGTTATCCTGTGGATATGGATTGGTCCTAAAGGGGTCATCCGTGTGTTTTGTCACGGATCCATTGGTGCCCACAATTTTCATGTACCCGTAAACTGCTCAGTTTCTGGGTTTCTTTGAAATCGCGGACAGACAACGGACAGATACGGATCCTTATCTGTCCATATGAAATTAACATGGAGCTCTATGGAGGATGCATCTGTGAAACAGATCGGGTTTGCTGCAGTGAGCATGCTCAGAAGCAAGGCACAGCTCCTCCCACCCCTATCTCTGCATCCTTTTGCACAGATCCATGCCTGAAATGTATGCCTAGTCATATACATGGAACCACATGGATTTGAAAATGGCCAGTAAGCAGCCTAAGATGCAATATTTAGACTGGACCACTTGCCAGTGCCATTTATGAAGTCAATTTGTCTTGGCTACAGAAGGGGGGAAAAAAGTAAAAATAAACATTAGTAATTATTACACACATGCACATTCTTGTACATTATTTGGCAAAATCTTTACTTCCTTTCAAAATGAAACATTTGTATAGAAAGGGCCAGTATTCTGCATGATTCCCAATAACTCACAGCTGTGTAATGACTTAATTGGGTCTCCTGGATCTATAGAATTTCTGGCCAGACATGGGAAGGATAAACTGCAACTAAGTTTTAACACTTCTGAGAAAGATAATGGTAAATTGTTTGGCAATAATTTTGCTTACGCTGTTGTGGCAAGACAATGTGTACAAGGCCACATTTGATGTCTGCACAGCTGCCGAGTCTTTCTGCAAAGCCATGTCGGGAAAGCCAGCCGTGGCTTTGCCATTGTTCTTGTGGCAGTTCAGCCACTCGTGTCTTTTACAATATACAGTGCAGAATAGTATGCGTTTTTGAACCATAAGGTGGAAATTCCAGAGTTTTCCAGGGACAATGTGTCGTCTGTCCGCGCGGCCACAAAAGATTGAATCAGAAGTTCACTCAATACCTTTATTTGGATCCATCCAACGTGTTTTGGAGCCTGCTATGCTCCTTCATATGATGGAGCATAGCAGGCTCAAACGCGTTGGATGGATCCAAATAAAGGTATTGAGTGAACTTCTGATTCAATCTTTTGTGGCTGCGCATACCGACGACACATTGTCCCTGGAAAACTCTGGAATTTGACCACATAGCACGTGGAGGTGTGGGTCTAGCAGCAGCCGCCATTACATGTTTTTATACTGGTTGTGTGTCACACAACTAGACCAGGTGAGCAGTGTACATTACGGCTCTTTAGCCACCGATTGTTAAAAAGATAAGACCCTATCTGCGCTTGCTTCCTTTTTTTTAGTTTATAAGGTGGAAATTGGCAAAGCAATATTGTTTAAACATTGGTTTGACTTTTTTTTTTTTTTTCATTTCTTATGGGGCACTTTTTCAAGCTGATTCCATATAAAATCTGCCAGAAAACTTAATACCTTCACAAATATTTTGAAAGGAAATATCTAGAGTGAAAAGCTCCATAACCCCTTCATGAAAGCCATTTTTGATGATGACCAAGCCCCAGTTTTTGAAATCTGTTGTAAGAACTTGAGAAAAATAATTTTCGAGACTCATTGTACTTTATGGTAAATTTAGGGCAATATATTTTATGCAAATATCTGACATTTGTAAAAGTACAATGTGTCATGATAAATTTTCTCTTTAAAATTTTTAAAAAGGTGTACCATGAACAAAGGTTCACTTTAATCAGTATCTTAAAATAATAAGTTATCTTTTTTCCATTAACATTAAAGACAACCGGTGACACCTCCCTATGTGAAAGGTGCCAGCCAGCAAAAAAAACATCAAACAAGAAAGAGATATTGGCTGCACACTGTCACATAAGAATAATGTGAAATGGCATACTAGATAATGCTATAGCAAGACGTGTGAATAGGGCATAAAGGCATAGCAGACATAGGGAGGTCGTCTAATATTAATGTTGATGCGTTTTCTGACCGTGCACCCTTCCCTGCTCTGTAGTCCTGTTGAGGCCCTTCATCTTATTGCAGCTTAGGTCCTGGAGACACCCATACATGAAAGTTTTTAATTGCACTTAGTGGCATAGACACCCATAAACACAATTTATACCGCAAGTAGAGGCACTAGGTTAGGACCTAGTAAGATGACACCTTGATGCTGGTTACCGGGCTCACATGCTTTGGCCATTGAATCAGCTAAGTTCTCATTGTTTTCTTTGTATCATGAAGTTTTCTGCTTTGCCTTTTACAGTTGTGGCCAAAAGTATTGACACCCCTGCAATTCTGTCAGATAATACTCAGTTTCTTCCTGAAAATGATTGCAATCACAAATTCTTTGGTATTATTATCTTCATTTAATTTGTCTTCAATGAAAAAACACACGAGAATGAAGCAAAAAGCAAAACATTGATCATTTCACACAACTCCAAAAATGGGCCAGACAAAAGTATTGGCACCCTCATCCTAATACTTGGTTGCACAACCTTTAGCCAAAATAACCGATCAACCGCTTCCGGTAACCATCAATGAGTTTCTTGCAATGCTCTGATGGAATTTTAGACCATTCTTCTTTGGCAAACTGCTCCAGGTCCCTGATATTTGAAGGGTGCCTTCTCCAAACTGCCATTTTTAGATCTCTCCACAGGTGTTCTATGGGATTCAGGTGGCCACCTTAGAAGTCTCCAGTGCTTTCTCTCAAACCATTTTCTAGTGCTTTTTGAAGTGTGTTTTGGGTCATTGTCCTGCTGGAAGACCCATGACCTCTGAGGGAGACCCAGATTTCTCACACTGGGCCCTACATTACCAACATAGTCTCTTCAGACTTCACAATGCCATGGACACGGTCAAGCAGTCCAGTGCCAGAGGCAGCAAAGCAACCCCAAAACATCAGGGAACCTCCGCCATGTTTGACAGTAGGGACCGTGTTCTTTTCTTTGAATGTCTATTTTTTTTTTTTTCTCCTGTAAACTATGTTGTTGCCTTTGCCCAAAAAGCTCTACTTTTGTCTCATCTGACCAGAGAACATTCTTCCAAAACATTTTAGGCTTTCTCAGGTAAGTTTTGGCAAACTGCAGCCTGGCTTTTTTATGTCTCTGGGTAAGAAGTGGGGGTCTTCCTGGGTATCCTACCATACAGTCCCTTTTCATTTAGACGCTGACAGATCGTGCGGGTTGACACTGTTGTACTCTTGGACTTCAGGGCAGCTTGAGCTTGTTTGGATGTTAGTCGAGGTTCTTTATCCACCATCCGCACAATCTTGCGTTGAAATCTCTTGTCAATTTTTCTTTTCCGTCCACATCTAGGGAGGTTAGCCACAGTGCCATGGGCTTTAAACTTGATGACACTGCGCACGGTAGACACAGGAACATTCAGGTCTTTGGAGATGGTCTTGTAGCCTTGAGATTTCTCATGCTTCCTCACAATTTGGTCTTCTTTCTTTTCTCCATGCTCAAAGAACTGTCTGAGGACTTGAGAAACCAATGTGGTACACACAAGGACACAGGACAGAGGTTGAGTCACCTTTAATCCATGTCAACTAGCTGCAAGTGTGATTTAGTTATTGCCAACATCTGTTAGGTGCCACAGGTAAGTTACAGGTGCTATTAATTACACAAATTAGAGAAGCATCACATGATTTTTCTTACCGTGCCAATACTTTTGTCCACCCCCTTTTTTATGTTTGGTGTGGAACTATATCCAATTTGGCTTTAGGACAATTCTTTTTGTGTTTTTTCATTGAAGACAAATTAAATGAAGATAATAATACCAAAGAATTTGTGATTGCAATCATTTTCAGGAAGAAACTGAGTATTATCTGACAGATTTGCAGGGGTGTCAATACTTTTCTGATCATCATAATGGGAGACCCAGACAATGGGGTTTAGGGCACTGCCCTCCGGAGGCCACACTAGGTACTACAAGTTTGTAGACACCGCCCCCTCCGCTTATAAACCCCTACCGCAGGGAATATCCTCAGTTTTAAACTTAGTGTGCTCGGAGGAATCACACGCTTTGCTTGCACATCACAGCATTCTCATAGCTTACGTGATGGCGTATGAAGATAAGGTAGGTCCCAGTCGGGGATCTCCGGCAGTCTCCCTGTTCACCCGTAGGGAACACACAGGTTGAGGTACCGGAGGGCCCAGAGCCTGGACACGTCGTGTTCTCCCGGTACGCTGCCGCACTCCTTCCCATCCCTTCTTGGGGGCTCTGGGAAGTGGGAGACAGGAGCCTTGCACAGCTCCGCTCCGTCCGAGGCCTCCCTAAATGGTGCTTACAGACCGGACTGGAGCCAGCCCAATCCGAGGCCTCCCTAAATGGTGCTTACAGACCGGACTGGTGCTGAACCCCCGTCCGAGGCCTCCCTTATATGGTGCTTACAGACCGGACCGGCACTGAGGCACCCTGTGTGTCTCCGGTGTGCCTGGGGGTAGTGTCTGACACTATATGTGTTTTGACACTCAGACCGCGCGCAACCCTTGGGTCCGCGGTTCTGGCGGTGTACCCTGTGCTGGGGTCACCATAGCTGACCGCCCTGTGTTTCGCAGGGGCTGCGGCTGTGGGCTACAGATTTTGGTCTGAAGCCCTGGGTATAGTGTTGATACTATATCTCCCGCGCTGCGGGCTCCAGCACCAGATTTACTGTGATGGCTGCTTGGAGACATGTGGAGCGGCCCATGGGATGATGTCATCGCTGGGCGTGTGTGTGTGTGCTTCCCGCGTGTTTTTGGCACCGCCCACGTCTTGTCTGGCGGCGGCCATTTTCTCCTCACTTCCCTGCTGGGACTGAATGAGTGCACCACTGCACTTCCCGGGGAGACCGGTCATTACCCTCGCGGAGGCCACACACACATCGCTCCCCTCCACCGCATTGAAGCGGTCGGTAAGCCGCCGGTATTCCGGTTTCATACTTGGCTTATTCTTCTCCTCTGCTGTCGGTATGTCCCCAGCAAAGAAGAGCGCTGCTAAGGCAGACAATTCCACCGCTACCTGTGCTACATGCAACGGGACGCTGGTTGAGGGGTCCTGCAATAACTGCGGGCGCCCAGAGGCCCGGACTGATACTGCAGAGTCTGCAGCTCCGGTGCTGTACCCTGAGGTTCAGATGATCCCAGGGCAATGGGAAACACAGAATAAGTTCAACGAATCTGTGTTATCCAAACTGTCCTCCATGTCGCAATCCCTGGAGGCACTGACTAGGAGACTGGGAAGCCCAGCTGCTCCTTCAAGTTACCCCTGGGGGTCACCCTTTTCTACCGCGAGACCCCTTAAGCGGGCTCGCCGGGATGAATCACCCGAGATCCAAAACCTCTCTGAGGAGGAGCGTCACTCTGATGGTGACGAGGATGATGGGGGTTCAATACTTGAGTCTATGTCAGAACCACCAGACGGGGTAGAGGATCTGGTATCCTCTATAAACGAGACTCTACATCTCGTGGCACCCCCGGAGGAGGTGGAACTCCACCCGAAGGAGGCATATCAATGGCTGCAGCCGGAGGCTCGCCCATGTGGCTCCTTTATGGACCACACTAACTTTGGAAGGGTGATTAGAGCACCCAGGGTTCATCCTGGGCGGCGTTATGTCCGCAAATCTAGGGACACTCGCTTCCCCTTCCCCCAGGAGGTGCTTCAGGAGTGGTCGCAGTCCCCGAAGGTGGACGCTTCCATGACCAGGATTGCTGCACGCTCCCTTTTCTCTGCCTCTGATAGCTCCTCATTGAAGGACGCAACGGATAGACAGGTCGAACAGCTCGCCAAGTCTTCCTATGAGGCTGTGGGGTCTTCATTTGCCCCTAATTTTGCCACGGTCTGGACTCTACAGGCGATCACCACCTGTTTAGATGGTATCACGGACCTGGCGGGGTCCAATCCAGAGGTCTTGGCACTTACTGATAGGGCAAGGGCCTATGCAGATTACGCCAGGACTGCGACCCTAGAAACTGCCACCCGCTCTGCTGTGGCCTCGGCCAACGCTATAGCGATCCGCAGGTTGTTGTGGCTACGTCTATGGGACTCAGATGCCACGTCTAAGAAAATTCTCCAGAATCTTCCATTCTCTGGTGACAGACTTTTTGGCACCGAGCTGGATAAGCTAATAAAGGATTCTGCGGAGTCTAAGATCCCACAGAATAAGCCTAAGCCACGGTATACCGTCAAAAGGAACCCAAAACAGTGGTCCTTTCGGTCCAGCTCACAGTCATCAGCCTCGTCCGCTCGCACGGACAGAGGGGGCAAGCCCTCTACTCAGTGGCGCCCCAAGGGTCGCCAGAAGAAGTCAACGGGGGCAGCGGCTGCCACCTCCAAACCCACTTCCGCATGACTCGCTCTCCAGTCCTGCCGCCCCACAGGTGGGGGGCCGCCTGTCCCGATTTCAGGACAGATGGTTACTCCACGTTCAAGATCAGTGGGTCCGAGACGTGGTCTCGAGCGGCTACAGGATAGAGCTGATGTCGCGTCCGGCGCACCGATTCCATCGGTCTGTTCCATCCCCAGAAAAGGCTCAGGCTTTTTATCTGGTGTTGGAGGGACTCCGCAGAGACGGGGTAGTGGTCCCAGTGCCTTCCGGGGAGAGGTTTCAGGGTTTTTACTCCAACCTCTTCATTGTCCCGAAAAAGGACGGCTCTTTTCGCCCAGTTCTGGACCTCAAGTTGTTCAACCGTCATGTGTTGGTTCGGAAGTTCCGTATGGAATCCCTGCGCTCCGTGATCGCGGCTGTGTCACAGGGAGACTTCCTAGCGTCCATAGATATCCGAGACGCTTACCTTCACGTACCCATTGCACCGGCTCATCAGCGCTGGTTGAGATTCGCAGTGGGGGACGAACACTTCCAGTTCGTGGCGCTACCTTTTGGGTTGGCCTCGGCTCCGCGGGTGTTCACGAAGGTGATGGCCTCTATGATGGCTCTCCTGCATGTGCAGGGACATGCCGTCATACCCTATCTAGACGACCTCTTGGTCAGGGCGCCGTCGGAACACCTTTGTCGGGAGAGCCTGGAGGTGACCATGAAGTCTCTGGAACAGTTTGGGTGGCTTCTCAATGTTCAGAAATCGACCCTGGTTCCGACCCAGTCACTGACATATCTGGGCATGGACTTCCACACAGACTCAGCTCTGGTGTCTCTGCCACGAGCCAAACAGCTGGCCATCCAATCTGGAGTACAACATATCCTCCTGTCACCACAATCATCCCTACGGGTGTTGATGAAACTGGTGGGACGCATGGTGGCAGCGATAGAGGCGGTGCCTTTCGCACAATTTCGCCTCCGTCCTCTCCAGCTGGAAATTCTCCGCAGATGGGACAAGAGGACGTTTTCTCTGAATCGGTTGGTGGCCCTTTCCCAACCGACCAGGGACTCCCTGCAGTGGTGGCTACAGCCACGTCATTTGTCTCGGGGACGGTCTTTCATCAAACCGTCATGGTTAGTGGTGACCACCGACGCCAGTCTGAAGGGCTGGGGTGCGGTGTTCTTACACCACAGGGCTCAAGGCCTCTGGACTCCGTCGGAGTCGGCGTTGCAGATCAACGTGCTGGAGATCAAGGCGGTCTATCTGGCGCTCCTGGCGTTTCAGAAATTCCTGTCGGGACAACCCATTCGGGTTCAGTCCGACAATGCGACAGCCGTCGCCTATATAAACCATCAGGGAGGGACCAGAAGTGCTCAGGCCCTCGCCGAAGTCCACCGCATCCTATCCTGGGCGGAGGAAAACGGCTGCCTGATCTCCGCAGTCCACATCCCAGGGGTTGAGAACTGGGAGGCCGACTACTTGAGCCGACAGGGGATGGACGCCGGAGAGTGGTCTCTTCATCCGGACGTCTTCCGAGACATCTGCGGCAGATGGGGCACTCCGGACGTAGATCTGATGGCCTCGCGGCTGAATCATCAGGTGCCGCAATACATGGCGAGATCCTGGGATCCTCAGTCTCTGGGGGCAGACGCCCTGATCCTGAGTTGGTCCGGATTCCATCTACCGTATGTATTCCCACCTCTGGCCCTGATTCCCAAGGTTCTGTGGAAGATCAGGACGGAGTGCAGCATAGCCATTCTAGTGGCTCCGGATTGGCCCAGGAGGTCCTGGTATCCGGATCTGTGGCGACTGTCAGGCGGCCGCCGGTGGGCTCTTCCAGAACGCACAGATCTTCTCGCGCAAGGCCCATTCTTCCACCTCAATTCCAGGGCCCTCAGATTGACTGCATGGCTCTTGAGGCCTGGCTGCTGACATCCAGAGGCTTCTCTCCTACTGTGGTTGACACTATGAGTCGGGCTAGAAAGCCTGTATCACGGAGAATTTACCACAGAACGTGGAAAACTTTTTTCTCCTGGTGTGCCTCTGGTGGACGGTCACCGTGGTCCTTGTCCATTCCGACCTTGTTGGCTTTCCTGCAGTCGGGTTTGGAATTGGGCTTATCCCTCAGCTCCCTGAAGGGTCAGGTATCGGCACTTTCAGTGCTGTTTGACAGGCGCTTGGCGCTCCTTCCTAAAGTCCGTCAATTTCTGCAGGGGGTGTCTCGGGTGGTCCCGCCATACAGGCGACCGCTGGATCCTTGGGACCTTAACATGGTCCTGGCGGCTCTGCAGAAACCGCCGTTCGAGCCACTGAGGGAAGTCTCCCTCTCTCTTCTGTCACAGAAAGTGGTATTTCTGGTGGCAATTACATCTCTGAGACGGGTTTCAGAATTGGCTGCACTGTCGTGCAAGTCACCCTTCCTGGTAGTCCACCAGGACAAGGTGGTGTTGCGTCCGCGGGCAGAATTTTTGCCAAAGGTGGTTTCCACTTTTCACTTGAACCAAGAGATTGTTCTTCCATCATTTTGTCCCGCTCCTGTTCATCAGGTTGAGCGCGACCTCCACACTCTGGATCTAGTGAGGGCTGTACGCATTTATGTGTCCAGGACTGCCTCCTTCCGGAGTTCGGACTCTTTGTTCATCCTTACGGCGGGTCGCTGTAAGGGGTCCGCGGCATCAAAATCAACCTTGGCCAGATGGATCAAGGCACCCATTCAGGAGGCTTACCGTTCTGCGGGTCTGCCTCTCCCGGTGGGCTTGAAGGCGCACTCGACCAGAGCCGTCGGTGCTTCCTGGGCTTTGCGACATCGCGCTTCAGCTTTGCAGGTGTGTCAGGCGGCCACTTGGTCCAGCCTGCACACCTTCTCTAAGCACTATATGGTGCATGCCCATGCCTCTGCGGATGCAAGTTTGGGCAGGCGGGTCCTCCAGGCGGCGGTTGCTCACCTTTGAGAGGGACCGCGTCTTTAAACAATGTTTGAGGAACTCTTCCCGCCCTGGGGTTTGCTTTAGGACATCCCCATTGTCTGGGTCTCCCATTATGATGATCAGAAAAAAGAGAATTTTGTTTACGTACCGTAAATTCTTTTTTCTTGAATCATCAATGGGAGACCCAGCACCCACCCAGTTGTTCCGTTGCATGTTTTGCATTTGACCTGTTCCCAGTTGGGACAGTTTATTCCGGGTTGTTGGACCGTCTGGGCACGGTTTCTTTCCCGATGTTTCGGGTGTGGTTTGTTTTGTCTCCTCGCAGCTTATGGACCAAACTGAGGATATTCCCTGCGGTAGGGGTTTATAAGCGGAGGGGGCGGTGTCTACAAACTTGTAGTACCTAGTGTGGCCTCCGGAGGGCAGTGCCCTAAACCCCATTGTCTGGGTCTCCCATTGATGATTCAAGAAAAAAGAATTTACGGTACGTAAACAAAATTCTCTTTTTTGGCCACAACTGTAAGCTGGCTGTGAGCTCTGTGTGTCTCTCCCAGTAATATAGGATGGATGAGAGCTCTTTACCTCTCTCCCTATAATATAAGCTGGATGTGAGCTCTTTGTGTCTCTCCAGTAATATAGGCTGGATGAGAGCTCTGTATCTCTCCCAGTAATATAGGCTGAATGTGAGCTCTGCATCTCTCCCAGTAAGGCTGGGGTCACACACACAGATATCTGGGCAGATATTGTTCACAGATCTCTGGTTGCAGTGAAATCATGGACAGATTGCTCCATTTTGTGGCTGTATATAAATGGATTAATGTGTCCATAATTTCACTGCAACCAGAGATTTGTGAACAATATCTGCCCAGATATCCGTGTGTGTGACGTGGGCCTAATATTGGGTATACATAGCCTTTAGGGACACATTTCTATTTTTGCTGGCAGTACTGATGGTCGGCCCTGCCCATGTTAGCTTGTCCTGGTGTCAGTGGTGATATGCACCCCCGTCGCACACAGAGTTTCTCAAGTAACGGGTGATGTTCCCTGTGACATGCTGTTGAAGTGCAGGCACAGCTTCGAGAAGTAATGATGACTGAGCAACTGATCCTGGGTGGCTGCGATGAGTTTCCTCCCACCTCTCCTCAGTTTGTTATCCCTATCTTTAAAAAGGGGAAGAAGGTGGACCCAGGGAACTATAGGCCTGTGAACCTGACTTCTGTACCACTATACCAGGAAAGATCTTAGAACAAATTATTAAACGAATGCAAGTACCTGGATGAGAATGAAGTGATTAACCAGAGCCAGCATGGGTTTGTAACTAAAGTCTTGTCAGAATAACTTAATTTCCTTTTATGACTGAATCATTGACTGGGTGGATCAAGGAAACACAGTAGATACAGAATATCTTGACTTCGGCAAATCATTTGGCAAAGTATCACATACCATCCTTACTGAAAAAAAGACAAAGTATGAAATGGACAAGGCAACTTTTAGGTGGAGTCATAACTGGCTTAGTAATTGGACCCAAAGAGTGGTCATAAATGGCTGCCATGTGTTCTTCAACATCTTTATCAATGATTTAGTTGAAGGAATTTAGAGAAATCTGATTAAATTTGGTGATGACACAAAACTACGAGGGATTACTAATACTACAGAAAAGAGAGAGAGAAAGGATTCAAAAAGATCTAAACAAACGAACAGTGGGAGCAACTATACCAGGGAGAAATGCAAAATCTTACATCTAGGCAAGAAAAATGAAAAAGAATCTACAGAACTATTAATGCAAAGTCCTACATCTGGGAAAGAATTAAAAAAACATCTACAGAACGGGAGGAATAGGGCTAAGCAACAGGTCTAGTGATGAGCCAGTGTAATTGTTACTATTCGCACGAATAGTACGGTATGCGTAATCCTCGTTACTCGGCGAGTATCACTGGTGCTCGTGAGTGATGTGTCGATCGCTTTCAATCTGACATTAATTGACTGCTCCCTTCAGTACAGAAAGTGAGCTGGCGCCTCAGAGTGCACACAAGCACACAGAGGCACACAGGTACACAGATGAGCACAGAGGCACACATACAGTTGTGGCCAAAAGTATTGACACCCCTGCAATTCTGGCACATAATACTCAGTTTCTTCCTGAAAATGATTGCAATCACAAATTCTGTGGTATTATTATCTTCATTTAATTTGTCTTCAATAAAAAAACACAAAAAGAATTGTCCTAAAGCCAAATTGGATATAATTCCACACCAAACATAAAAAAGGGGGTGGACAAAAGTATTGGCACTGTTAGAAAAATCATGTGATGCTTGCCAACACCTGTTAGGTGGCACAGGTAAGATACAGGTGCTGTTATGGCCACTTTACACACGGCTACATTTCTAGCTTATCCACAGGTAACTTACTGGCTGCAGTGAAATCATGGAGACATGGTTCTATTTTGTTGCTGTGTACAAATGGAATAATGTCTCCATGATTTCACTGCAGACAGTAAGTAACCTGTGGATAAGCTAGAAATGTAGCCGCGTGTAAAGTGGCCATAACAGCACCTGTATCTTACCTGTGCCACCTAACAGGTGTTGGCAATAACTAAATCTCACTTGCAGCCAGTTGACATGGATTAAAGTTGACTCAACCTCTGTCCTGTGTCCTTGTGTATACCACATTGAGCATGGAGAAAAGAAAGAAGACCAAAGAACTGTCTGAGGACTTGAGAAACCAAATTGTGAGGAAGCATGAGCAATCTCAAGGCTACAAGTCCATCTCCAAAGACCTGAATGTTCCTGTGTCTAACGTGCGCAGTGTCATCAAGAAGTTTAAAGCCCATGGCACTGTGGCTAACCTCCCTAGATGCGGACGGAAAAGAAAAATTAACGAGAGATTTCAACGCAAGATTGTGCGGATGGTGGATAAAGAACCTCAACTAACATCCAAACAAGTTCAAGCTGCCCTGAAGTACGAGGGTACAACAGTGTCAACCCGTACTATCCATCGGTGTCTGAATGAAAAGGGACTGTATGGTAGGATACCCAGGAAGACCCCACTTCTTGCCCCGAGACTTAAAAAAAGCCGGCCTGGAGTTTGCCAAAACTTACCTGAGAGAGCCTAAAACGTTTGGGAAGAATGTTCTCTGGTCAGATAAGACAAACGTAGAGCTTTTTGGGCAAAGACATCAACATAGAGTTTACAGGAGAAAAAAAGAGGCATTCAAAGAAAAGACACGGTCTCTACAGTCAAACATGGCGGAGGTCCCCTGATGTTTTGGGGTTGCTTTGCTACCTCTGGCACTGGACTGCTTGACCGTGTGCATGGTATTATGAAGTCTGAAGACTACCAACAAATTTTGCAGCATAATGTAGGGCCCAGTGTGAGAAAGCTGGGTCTCCCTCAGAGGTCATGGGTCTTCCAGGAGGACAATGACCCAAAACACACTTCAAAAAGCACTAGAAAATGGTTTGAGAGAAAGCACTGGAGACTTCTAAGGTGGCCAGCAATGAGTCCAGACCTGAATCCCATAGAACACCTGTGGAGAGATCTAAAAATGGCACTTTGGAGAAGGCACCCTTCAAATATCAAAGACCTGGAGCAGTTTGCCAAAGAAGAATGGTGTAAAATTCCAGCAGAGCATTGTAAGAAACTCATTGATGGTTGCCGGAAGCGGTTGATCGCAGTTATTTTGGCTAAAGGTTGTGCAACCAAGTATTAGGCTGAGGGTGCCAATACTTTTGTCTGGCCCATTTTTGGAGTTTTGTGTGAAATTATCAATGTTTTGCTTTTTACTTCATTCTCTTTTGTGTTTTTTCATTGAAGGCAAATGAAATGAAGATAATACCAAAGAATTTGTGATTGCAATCATTTTCAGGAAGAAACTGAGTATTATCTGACAGAATTGCAGGGGTGTCAATACTTTTGGCCACAACTGTATATTACTGGGAGTGACGCACAGAGCTCTCATCCAGCCTATATTACTGGCAGAGACACATAGACCTCACATCCAGCTTATATTACTGGGAGAGACACACAGAGCTCACAGCCAGCCTATATTACTGGGAGACACACAGAGCTCACATCCAGTCTATATTACTGGGTGAGACACATAAAGCTCACATCCAGCTTATATTACTGGGAGAGACACACAGAGCTCACAGCCAGCCTATATTACTGGAAGTGATGCACAGAGCTCTCATCCAGCCTATATTACTGAGAGAGACACAGCGCTCACATCCACCTTATATCACTGGCAGAGACACACAGACCTCATATCCAGCCTATATTACTGGGAGAGAGATACATAGCTCTCATCCAGCCTATATTACTGGCAGAGACACACAGAGCTCACATCCAGCTTACATTACTGGAGAGACACACAGAGCTCTCATCCAGTCTATATTACTGGGAGAGAGATACAGAGACCACAGCCAGCTTATATTACTGGGAGAGACACATAGCTCACAACCATCTTATATTAAAGGGAGATGCACAGACCTCACATCCAACATATTACTGGGAGAGACGCACAGAGCTCACAGCCAGCCTATATTACTGGGAGAGAGATACAGAGCTCACAGCCAGCCTATATTACTGGGAGAGACACAAAGAGCTGTCATCCAGCTTATATTACTGGAGAGGCACACAGACCTCACATCCATCTTATATTACTGGGAGTGACACACAGAGCTCTTCATCCAGCCCATATTACTGTGAGAGATGCACAGACCTCACATCCAGCTCATATTACTGGCAGAGATGCACAGAGCTCTCATCCAGCCTATATTACTGGGAGAGACGCATAGCGCTCACATCCATCTTATATTACTGGGAGAGACACACAGACCTCACATCCAGCCTATATTACTGGTAGAGACACACAGACCTCACATCCAGCCTATATTACTGGTAGAGACACACAGACCTCACATCCAGCTTACATTACTGGAGAGACATACAGAGCTCACATCTAGACCATATAATACTGGGAGAGACAGACAGACCTCACATCCAGCCTATATTACTGGTAGAGACACACAGACCTCACATCCAGCTTATATTACTGGAGAGACACACAGGGATCACATCTAGACCATATAATACTGGGAGAGACACACAGAGCTCACATCCAGCTTCTATTACTGGGAGAGATACATATAGCTCACATCCAGCCTATAGGCCGGGTTACACATAACAATGTGCCAGCGACCTGACCAACAATTGGGATCACTGGCACAGCGCTATGTGATTGCTGTTGAGCTGTCAGACAGGCAGACTCACCAGCAAACATCCAGTTCTGCGCCGACAGCTGACGGTCGTTATGATAGTTCAGGGTCTCGGTAGCAGACTGGGGATCGCTGGTCGTTGCCCGTCACACATGCCAATGCATGCGTGACAGCGGCAGACCATCGACCGAAAAATGGTCCTGGCCCTTCCGCAGCGATCAGCGAGCTCATTGCTGGTCGCTGCGGCATGTCACATGCAGCGACTTCGCTGCGAGGTCGCTGCAACGTCCCAAAACCTGAGACGTTGCAGTGATATTGTTAGTAATATTGCTGTGTGTAATGGGGTCTTATATTACTGGGAGAGAGATACAGAGCTCACATCCAGCTTATATTATTGGGAGAGACACACAGACCTCATAATCCAGCCTATATTACTGGGAGACACACAGAGCTCACATCCAGTCTATATTACTGGGTGAGACACATAAAGCTCACATCCAGCTTATATTACTGGGAGAGACACACATAGCTCACATCCAGCCTATATTACTGGGAGACACACACAGCTCACATCCGGCCTATATTACTGGTAGAGACACACAGACCTCACATCCAGCCTATATTACTGAAGAGACACACACAACTCACATCCAGTCTATATTACAGGGAGAGACACACATAGCTCACATCCAGCCTATAGGCCGGGTTACACATAACAATGTCCCAGCAACCCGACCAACGATCGGGATCGCTGGCACATCACTATGTGATCACTGGTGAGCTATCAGACAGGCAGACTCACCAGCGAACACCCAGTACTGCGCCGACTCCCGACGGTCGTTATGATCGTTCAGGGTCTCGGACGCAGACTGGGGATGGCTGGTCGTTGCCCCTGTCACACATGCCGATGCATGCGTGACAGCGACACACCAGCGACCGAAAATAGGAGATACCTGCTGCAACACTGACACTAAATGTGCACCATTCATGAGTGCAATGAGCGGCCGAACAGCACAGCTAATACAAGTAAAATGATAAACTGTATTATAGCAATCACTGCCCTAGAATATAATGTAGGAAGACTTAGCTTCAGCAGCGGCCACCGCGGAGTGCCCGGTGACCGACGCCAAGGTGCTTCCATCTCACCGGGTCCTAACACTATGACTAACAGAGTTGTGTAATGTGAATGGGTTTATATGCCCTTATTTTCCTATCGCCATGACAGCACCCACCGAGAGAGGGGATCCGCCCACTAGGACAGGAAACCTACAGATAAAAGGGGCGGTCCCCCTCGCCTCCTCAGTTGGTTTCCTGTCCTTCTGGGAGGAACCTACAGATGAAGTTTTCTTACCCAGGGCCTGAGGCTTCCATGGAGGGCTTGTGGAGGTCTGTGGTATCCAGGTCCTGGATGCAGCGTAGGGGGAGCCCTGATTCTGCAGTCTCCCTCGTCACCTGGTTGCTATCAGCACGACCCAGAGTCCGGGTGGTGCCGCTCTGGGTCGTGCGGGCGCTGTCTGGGGCCGTCCCCAGTGCTTATTCCACGGCGCAGGGCGGGTGGAGCGAGGAGATTGCCGCCCGGCGTCACCGCCGGCCGGCTTCCGGGGTCCCCGGTGCGCATGCGCGCCGGCCGGCGGAAGCACCCTTTGAACCGGATGTGCGTGTCACTTCCGGCGGTCCGGAGCAAGGCGCATCTACAGGCGGGGAGAAGCACCATTCAAAGCGGTGCCTGGGGCCTCGTGGCTGTACACATCATGTCTTCCCCCAGAGATGCGGAGGGGCACCCGGAGGGAGTCTGCCAGTCAGTGCCTAGGACCAACAGCGGTGGCAAGCAGGCTTTCAGGTCTGCTAGTGCCTCTAAGGAGCGCTCCACTGAAAATTCTAAGAGCTCCAAATCCAAGGCTGGGTCTCCACCTCCTGAACCGGTACCAGTGTGGGCAATAGGGGGTGAGTTTTGCATCCACTCTGCTAATTGCCTTTCCTCTCTGTCTCCTTCCTTTTTTTCCTCAAATTCTCTTCTTGGACCAGCCTAAGAAACGCTCTGACAAGTGGAAGCATAAGTGCTGCATGTTATGTGAACAGCCCATGTCAGATGACTATGACAAGCGGTTATGCCGTTCCTGTATTACTCAGACTCTTGACGAAGAAGCCCCTATACGGACAGCAGACCTTAAGACCTTTATACGGGACGAGATCCGGTCCTCCCTTTCCCAGATGCAACAACCCTGTGTGCCTGCTTCTCTCAACCAGTCTCCCTGTCAGTCCAATGTTGATTCCCAGGAGGAGGGT
Source organism: Allobates femoralis (assembly GCA_033576535.1). NCBI lineage: Eukaryota > Metazoa > Chordata > Amphibia > Anura > Aromobatidae > Allobates > Allobates femoralis. The sequence continues at coordinate 54,006,942 of JARQOC010000008.1, read as the reverse complement.
CTGGTACATTCATCCCATTCCGGCTCCTCGTCGGAGGATGAGGGGGGTGCTTGTTTTGCTATACAAGACATGGATAGTCTAGTTAAGTCTGTGCGGGCCACTATGGGGATTGTAGACACTAAAGAAGTGCTGTCTGCTCAGGACGTCATGTCTGCTGGGTTGTCTCAGAATAAGAGACGTGTTTTTCCTGTCATTGAGGCTGTCAAATCTTTAGTCAGGTCAGAGTGGGAGAAACAAGACTCTAGAGGGTTTTTTCCCTCCTCTTCCAAAAGAAAATACCCTTTTAATGATCCTGAGTTACTGAACTGGTCTAAGGTCCCTAAAGTGGATGCGGCAGTGGCCTCCTCTTCCAAACTGAATGTATTGCCCTTGGAGGACGGGGGGCTTGTTGAGGGACCCCTCTGATAGAAGAGCTGATACCCTGTTGAAAAAATCCTGGAGACGGGTATTGGGGCTCTTCGGCCTGCCATTGGTTCTACTTGTGTAGCCCGTTCCCAGTTGGTCTGGTTGGATCAGTTGGAACAACAGATACGGTCCGGGGTGCCCAGGGATAGGATATTATATAAGAAACAAAAATAGAGGGGCGCAAATGAGAAGCACCTGAGACACTAAATTGGTCAGTGGGTAGCAGTATTGCTCACCTTGGTGTGTTGTGCGCCTCCGCACAACACCAGTTATCGCTCAGGACTTTAGACTTCCAGATCCTGCCAGGCACTGTCGCTCTCGCTCCAGCGATCCTTTTCAGGATGTCGACCTCACGTGATCCAGGACCCGGAAACACGTCACCGCTGGTTCCCTGTAAACGGTTCCAGTCGCCCAGCAACCACAGGTACTTTTGCTCCAGTGAATGGCTCCGAGGTTAAAAGTTAATCTTCCTTCCCACAGCAGCTCCTGCCAGCCTCCCAATAGGGATACCACGAATATAAACAAAATAAAAGGCGGTCTAATGGAGCGCTAAGAAGGAGAGGATTACTAATCTTATATTAAAGCATCCAAACCTTTATTAAGATGTCCCCTATACGCCACAACATGTTTGTGATATCACCTGAGGAAGACGGCTGTAGACTATCGAAACATGTTGTGGCGTATAGGGGACATCTTAATAAAGGTTTGGATGCTTTAATATAAGATTAGTAATCCTCTCCTTCTTAGCGCTCCATTAGACCGCCTTTTATTTTGTTTATAATCAGGGATAGGATATTGGCTGCTCTTCCTCAGATTCAGAGTGGCTCGGCATATCTAGCGGACAGTGGCGTCACTTCAGGCCCAGGGGCCCCGATGCGAAAGCTCCAATGGGGCCCCCAATTATTGCAAATCTTTAATAATATTAGTCTTTTTCTATGGGCCAAAGGGACTTTTGGGGCCCCCCTAGGCTGCAGGGCCTGGGTGCGATCGCAACCCCTGCACCTATTGTAGTTACGCCCCTACTAGCGGATGCTTCTGCTGATTCTCTCCGTCTGGCAGCTAGATCTGCGGGGATTTCTAATTCCGTCTGCAGGTTTTGTGGCTTAAGGAGTGGAAGGGGGACGCCCATGCGAAAACTAAGTTATGTGCGATCCCGTGCGGGGGTGAGTACCTCTTTGGCTCCGTGCTTGATGGTATCCTGTCTAAGGCAGGAGAAGTAAGGAAGGGACTGCCTAACCCTTCTGTCCCCAACTACAGGAGGGCCTTCCAAAAACGCCAGTATACCAGGCAGCAGTCCAACCGCAATTGGGAGCCGGCCAGAAAGAGACAGAGAGGTGCTTATTATGGTGGTTCCTCATCCTCCAAGCCCCCGCCCAAGCGTACTTATTTCTGACCCACCTGTCGGTGGTCGATTGGCTTATTTTTTCCAACAATGGTCCCAAATTTCAAATAGCCAATGGATCCTCGGCCTCATTTCTTCTGGCCTTAAAATTTATTTTTTGCGGGTCCCTGGGGACTCCTTTTTTCTGACTACTCTTTCCAGTTCTTGCCAGCAGCAGGCATTGGAGTTGGAGGTTGAGGACTTATTACGTAACCAGGTGTTGATGCCAGTTCTGGGGGACCAGGAATGACAGAGATTTTATTCCCCTTTATTTCTGGTCTCAAAACCAGATGGTTCCTTTTGTACTATTATTAAATTATTATTCGTAAATTAAACTCCTTCCTCCGCTTCCAGTCCTTTAAAAAGGAGTCCATTCAATCTGCTGTTCGCCTTCTGTTCCCTAGGTGTTTTATGGCAGTGCTCGACTTAGAAGACGCCTATTATTACCATCTCCCCATTCATCCATCTCACCAGAAGTTCCTCCGCATAGCGGTGGTCTTGGAGGGTCAGGTTCGCCATCTGCAGTTTGCTGCCATGCCGTTCGACCTTTCCAGTGCTCCTCGGGTTTTTACCAAGGTGATGGCTGAGTTTATCAACCTGTAAACGTGAGATAAATGCGCATAGGGTCTTATCCTTTTTACAAAGGGTTATAGCGGTATATATCAGGAACTGCTCACCTGGCTCGGTTGTGTCACCCACAACAGGTATAATCGCCTGTAAGATGGCTTGTAGAATAGCTGCTGCAGGGCCGCACCTTCACGATAACCGTGGAAACAGGAATGCTGTGATGGGACAAAATGCCGGAATGCCCGCGCTGCCACCAAGAATCACGAGGAAACAAAGAGTTAACTGGGCAGATTTTTCTTTTATTCTATCCTACGCGTTTCAGAGCCTCTATCCGAGCTCCTGACGCCACATCACAGGGGCTGTCACTGATTGTTGGCGCTTTTTTGTGTTTATATAAGATTGTTTCCATTGTGCTCTTGATGTTCCCTGAGGAAGGAGCTCGGATAGAGGCTCTGAAAGGATAGAATAAAAGAAAAATCTGCCCAGTTAACTCTTTGTTTCCTGGTGATTCCTGGTGGCAGCGCGGGCATTCCGGCATTTTGTCCCATCACAGCATTCCTGTCTCCACGGTTATCGTGAAGGTGCGGCCCTGCAGCAGCCATTCTACAAGCCATCTTACAGGTGATTATACCGGTTGTGGGTGACACAACCGAGCCAGGTGAGCAGTTCCTGATACACACCGTTATAACCCTTTTTAAAAAGGATAAGACCCTATGTGCATTTATCTCACGTTTACAGGTTGATGTCTCTGCTGGGGACTCTTGTCATCCTGCATTCCGGCTGTCCCGTGGGCGCAGTTCCACTCTCGCTGTCTCCAGCAGGAAGTACTCAGTGCCGGAGACTCTCTGCAGGGACGGTTGGAGGGTCGTCTCCGTCTGTCCCCGACTGCCTTGGCCTCTCTGTCCTGGTGGATGAATTCTCGTCACTTGACTCTAGGGGTTCCCTGGGTCGTTTCTCCGGACTTTGTAGTAACGACTGATGCCAGTCCCTCGGGGTGGGGGGCTCATGTGGGACCTCGCCTAGCCCAGGGTCGGTGGTCTACAGAAGACGAGTTGGGCTCTTCAAATTTGAAGGAGTTACGAGCGGTCCAGTATGCTCTCATCCAGTTTTTGCCCCTCCTACGCAACTCCCATGTCAGGATTCAGTCGGACAACACCACCGTCGTGGCTTACCTGAATCACCAGGGGGGACCCGGTCACCTTCCTTACTGGCTACCGCGACCTTGATATTTCGGCCGGCAGAGGTCCATTTTCTCTCCCTGACGGCCCTACATATCAGAGGGATCGACAATGTCAGGGCCGGCTTTCTCAGCCGCCACTCGCTCAGGCAGGGGGAGTGGGTTTTGAACAGGGATGTCTTCCAGGGGATTGTGCGTCTCTGGGGCATGCCAGGGATCGATCTCTTTGCGACCAGGGCAGAGGCGTAGCTAGGGGTTCAACACAAGGGGAGCAAAACATCATGAGTGGGCCCCCAGACCAGGTGACCAGCAATAATCACACGTACAACCTAAAGCATGAACATTTCTTTTAGTCAAATAGAAAACTGAATAACATTAACACTCAAGTTTGTTTAAATTCAAAAATAGTAATGTAAATCATATTTACCATATAGTGCAGCCTCAAAACTCCCCATATAGTGTAGCCTTATATATGCAGCCTCATATCATTTCCATATAGGGCAGTATTATGTGCAACCTTTTATCTCACATAGGGCAGTATTATGTGCAGTCTTTTATCCCATATAGGGCAATATTATGTGCAGCCTTTTATCCCACATAGGGCAGTATTATGTGCAGCCTTTTATACATATAGGGCAGTATTATGTGCAGCCTTTTATCCCATATAGGGCAGTATTATGTGCAGTCTTATGACCACCCCCTTACTTTGCTTACCTCCTCTGGCTCCCTTGCTCTTCGGCGGGCTCCTCTTGCAGAGTCTGAGGATTCAAGCCATAGGAGAAGGAGGGAAAGGTGCCACCGGCCTGCGTTCCACTGTGCATCAAGCAGGAAGTGGGAGGAGGCAGCACAGTGGAGCGCAAGCCAGGAAGCCGGCAGGTCAGAGGAGGAGAGGGGCGGGAGCAGCAGCAGGAAGCTCCCCTCCTTTCCCTGACACACGGGCCCTATCTGCCACGCTGTCAAAGGGATGTGTGTCCTCCAGGACGCACATTCATGTGAAGCGGGCACCCGGCGCTGCGATCGGGGGGCGGCTGCGACCGCGGTTGTTACGCCACTGCTCTCAGCCCCAATGGGCCCCTCATGCCGGGGGGCCCGGGGCGCTCGCCCCCCCTGACCACCCGCCAGCTACGCTACTGGACCAGGGGGAACAGGCACTTTGCTTCCCTGTATCCCTCGGACCTTCCTGAGGTGGTGGATGCTTTGCGGGTGCCATGGGATTTTCCTCTGGCTTATGCTTTTCCTCCATTCTGTCTGCTTCCTCTGGTTCTGTGCAAAATCAGGGAAGAGGGTGCAAGAGTCATTTTGGTAGCTCCCTTTTGGCCCAGGAGACCATGGTTTTTCTGGCTGCAGGCGATGTCGGTCTCCGACCCTTGGGTTCTCCCAGCGGTTCGGGGGCTGCTCTCTCAGGGCCCGTTTTTTCACCCACAGGCGGAGGGCCTTCATCTCACTGCCTGGAATTTGAGAGGCAGCTTCTGAAGCGGCGGGGGTTCTCTGATGCTTTGGTTTCTACCCTCCTCAGCAGTAGAAAGGAGGTTACCACTAACCTATATTGTAGGGTTTGGCAGAAGTTTTTGGATTTTTACTCAGGGGGTGTCACTGACCGTGCTCCGATTCATGCTATTTTAGAATTTTTGCAGAAGGGTCGGGAGTTGGGTCTTGCTGTCAGTACTCTGCAGGTTCAGGTTTCTGCTCTGGGGGCCCTTCGTAGTCAGAATGTCGCGGGTGACAGGTGGATTGCCCGTTTTTTTTCAGGCTTGTGACCGCGCAGCCCTGGTGCACATCCCTAGGCTTGCTCCATGGGACTTGAATTTGGTTTTGGACGCCTTGACCGGACCTCCCTTTGAACCTTTGACCTCAGTCTCCATCAAACACTTGACTTGGAAGACGGCCTTACTGGTAGCTTTGACATCTGCTAGACAAGTGGGTGACCTGCAGGCTTTGTTCATTGACCCCCCGTTGCTGTTAGTCTTCCCTGATAGGTTGATACTTAAGACGGACCCCTCATATCTTCCTAAAGTTCCCTCGAAGTTCCATAGGGGCCAAGAAATAATTCTGCCCTCCTTCTGTGACAATCCCACTAGCCCTGAGGAGTTGACCTATCAGACCTTAGATGTTCGGAGGACGGTGCTTAAGTATATTGCTAGGACTCAACCCTGGAGGAAGTGTAGGGCCTTGTTTGTTTCTTTCCAGGGGGTTCGAAAGGGCACTCGTACTGCTAAAAGCACCATCTCCAGATGGATCCGGGAGGCTATCTGCTTGGCCTATTCCGCGAAAGGTGAGCCGGTATTCATGCCCATTCTACCCATGCCATGTCGGCCTCCTGGGCTGAACGAGTTAATGTGTCTATTGATTCTATTTGTAGGGTGGCTACATGGGCTTCACCCTCTACCTTTTTTCGGCACTATCGCCTTGACCTTTCCTCTTCGTCTGACCTCGACTTCGGGAGGGCGGTTCTTAATACTGTGGTCCCTCCCAGGTGATAGTCTCTGCAAGTCTCTCGGTGGGTGCTGTCATGGCGATAGGAAAATTACTTACCGGTAATCGTATTTTACGGAGTCCATGACAGCACCCACTCACTTCCCACCCTTTCCTTTCTTTTTGCCGTGTTTGCCTATGTTTTTGTTTAGTATGTTGTCACTTGCCACGGGTGGCCACTGCTTGCCTGAGGGTTTTATGTACCCTTTTTTTTCACATCTTACCGGTATTAGTCTTCTATTGTTATTGTTCTTTATATGTGTGTATTTGTACGGTATGGCGGTTCCTCCAATTTCTCTGTAACCCAACTGAGGAGGCGAGGGGGACCGCCCCTTTTATCTGTAGGTTTCCTGTCCTGGTGGGCGGATCCCCTCTCTCGGTGGGTGCTGTCATGGACTCCATAAAAAAGAGAATTTTGTTTACGTACCGTAAATTCTTTTTTCTTGAATCATCAATGGGAGACCCAGACAATGGGGTTTAGGGCGCTGCCCTCCGGAGGTCACACTAGGTACTACAAGTTTGTAGCACCGCCTCCTCCGCTTATAAACCCCCACCGTAGGAGACATCCTCAGTTTAGTCCATAAGCTGCGAGGAGAAATAAACCACACCCGAAACATCGGGAAGAATGCCGTGCACAGACGGTGTAACAACCCGGAAACACTGTCTCAACAGAGAACAGATCAAATGCAAACATGCAACGGAACAACTGGGTGGGTGCTGGGTCTCCCATTGATGATTCAAGAAAAAAGAATTTACGGTACGTAAACAAAATTCTCTTTTTTCTGATCATCATAATGGGAGACCCAGACAATGGGGATGTCCTAAAGCAATACCCCAGGGCGGGAAGAGTTCCTCAACAAGACGGATAACACATGGTTCCCTTTTAAAGGTGGGCAACCGCCGCCTGGAGAACCCGCCTGCCCAAACTCGCATCCGCAGAGGCATGGGCATGCACCATATAGTGCTTAGAGAAAGTGTGCAGGCTGGACCAAGTGGCCGCTTGACACACCTGTAGAGCAGAAGCTCGATGTCGCAAGGCCCAAGAGGCACCTACAGCTCTAGTAGAGTGTGCCTTCAACCCCACCGGGAGAGGCAAACCAGAAGACCGGTAAGCCTCCTGAATGGGAGCCTTGATCCATCTGGCCAAGGTCGACTTTGAAGCCGCGGACCCCTTACAGCGACCCATCGTGAGGACAAATAAGGAATCCGAACTCCTAAAGGAGGCGGTCCTGGACACATAAATGCGTACAGCTCTCACGAGATCCAGAGTATGGAGGTCGCGCTCAACCTGATGAACGGGAGCGGGGCAAAATGATGGGAGAACAATCTCCTGGTTCAGGTGGAAAGTTGAAACCACCTTCGGCAAAAATTCAGGCCGTGGGCGCAACACCACCTTGTCCTGGTGAACCACCAGAAAGGGTGACTTGCACGAAAGTGCAGCCAATTCTGAGACCCTTCTCAGAGACGTAATCGCCACCAGAAAGACCACCTTCTGGGACAGACGAGAGAGAGAGATGTCTCTCAGTGGCTCGAACGGCGGTTTCTGCAATGCCGCTAGGACCATGTTGAGGTCCCAAGGGTCCAGGGGCCGCCTGTAAGGCGGAACCACCCGAGACACCCCCTGCAGAAATTGGCGGACCTTCGGGAGGAGCGCCAAGCGCCTGTCAAATAGCACGGAAAGTGCTGATACTTGACCTTTCAGAGAGCCAAGGGATAATCCCCAACTCCAAACCCGACTGTAGGAAGGCCAACAATGTCGGAATAGACAACGGCCACGGTGAGCGACCACCAGATGCACACCAGGTAAAAAAGATTTTCCACGTTCTGTGGTATATCTTCCTGGAAACAGGTTTCCTTGCCCGATTCATAGTGGCAACCACTGTAGGAGAGAAACCTCTGGATGTCAGCAGCCAGGCCTCAAGAGCCATGCAGTCAATCTGAGGGCCCTGGAATTGAGGTGGAAGAATGGGCCTTGCGCGAGAAGATCTGCGCGCTCTGGAAGAGCCCACCGGTGTCCGCCTGACAGTTGCCACAGGTCCGGGTACCAGGACCTCCTGGGCCAATCTGGAGCCACTAGAATGGCTACTCTGCATTCCGTCCTGATCTTCCACAGGACCCTGGGAATCAGAGCTAGAGGCGGGAACACATATGGCAGCTGGAAGCTGGACCAACTCAGGATCAGGGCATCCGCCCCCAGAGACTGAGGATCCCATGATCTCGCCACGTATTGGGGCACCTGATGATTCAGCCGTGAGGCCATCAGATCCACGTCCGGAGTGCCCCATCTGCCGCAGATGTCCCGGAAGACGTCTGGATGAAGGGACCACTCCATCCCCTGTCGGCTCAGATAGTCGGCCTCCCAGTTCTCGACCCCTGGGATGTGAACTGCGGAGATCAGGCAGCCGTTTTCCTCCACCCAAGCTAGAATGCGGTGGACTTCGGTGAGGGCCTGAGCACTTCTGGTCCCTCCCTGATGATTTATGTAGGCGACGGCCGTCGCATTGTCGGACTGTACCCGAATGGGTTGTCCTGACAGGAATTTCTGAAACGCCAGGAGCGCCAGATAGACCGCCTTGATCTCCAGCACGTTGATCTGCAACGCCGACTCCGACTGAGTCCAGAGGCCTTGAGCCCTGTGGTGCAAGAACACCGCACCCCAGCCCTTCAGACTGGCGTCGGTGGTCACCACTAACCATGACGGTTTTAGGAAGGACCGTCCCCGTGACAGATGATGTGGCTGTAGCCACCACTGTAGGGAATCCCTGGTTGGTTGTGACAGCGTCACCAGCCGATTCAAAGAAATCGTCCTCTTGTCCCATCTGCGAAGAATCTCCAGCTGGAGAGGACGGAGGCGAAACTGTGCGAACGGCACCGCCTCTATCGCCGCTACCATGCGACCCACCAGTCTCATCAATACCCGTAGGGATGACTGTGGAGACAGGAGAACATTCTGCACTCCTGATTGGATCGCAAGCTGCTTGGCTTGAGGTAGGGACACCAGGGCCGAGTCCGTGTGGAAGTCCATGCCCAGATATGTCAATGACTGGGTCGGAACCAGGGTCGACTTTTGAATGTTGATAAGCCACCCGAACTGTTCCAGGGACTTCATGGTCACCTCCAGGCTCACCCGACAAAGGTCTTCCGATGGCGCCCTGACCAACAGGTCGTCCAAATAGGGTATGACGGCGTGTCCCTGCGCATGCAGGAGAGCCATCATGGAGGCCATCACCTTTGTGAACACCCGTGGTGCTGAGGCTAGCCCGAATGGCAGTGCCACAAATTGGAAGTGCTCTTCCCCCACTGCGAATCTCAACCAGCGCTGATGAGCCGGTGCAATGGGGACGTGAAGGTAAGCGTCCCTGATATCGATGGACGCTAGGAAGTCTCCCTGTGACACAGCCGCGATCACTGAGCGCAGGGATTCCATGCGGAACTTCCGAACCAACACGTGACGGTTGAACAACTTGAGGTCCAACACCGGGCGAAAAGAGCCGTCCTTCTTTGGGACAATAAAGAGGTTGGAGTAAAAACCCCTGAACCTCTCTTCCGTGGGCACAGGGACCACCACTCCGTCTCTGCGGAGTCCCTCCAACACCAGGTGAAAAGCCTGAGCCTTTTCTGGGGATGGAACCGACCGATGAAATCGGTGTATTGGTCGTGACGTCAGCTCTATCCTGTAACCTCTTGAGACTACGTCTCGAACCCACTGATCGTGAATGTGAAGAAGCCACTTGTCCTGAAAGCGGGACAGGCGGCCCCCCACCTGTGGGGAGGCAGGATGAGAGAGCGAGTCATGTCGAGGCGGGCTTGGGGGTGGCAGCCGCTGCCCCCGCCGGCTTCTTCTGACGACTCTTGGAACGCCACTGAGTAGCAGGCTTGCCCCCTCGGTCTGAGCGAGTGGACGCCGTTGATGACTGTGAACCGGAGCGAAAGGACCACTGCTTAGGGTTCCTTTTCACGGTGTACCGTGGCTTAGGCTTGTTCTGCGGTATCTTAGACTCAGCAGAATCCTTTATCAATTTGTCCAGTTCGGTGCCAAAAAGCCTGTCACCAGCGAACGGAAGATTTTGTAAAATCTTCTTAGATGTGGCATCTGAGTCCCAAAGACGCAGCCACAACAGCCTGCGGATCGCAATTGCATTGGCCGAGGCCACAGCAGAGCGAGTGGCAGTTTCCAAAGATGCCGTCCTGGCATAATCCGCATAGGCCCTTGCTCTCTCAGTGAGAGCCAGGACCTCTGGACTGGACCTAGCTAGATCAGTGATACCATCCAAACAGATAGTAATCGCTTGTAGGGTCCAGACCGCGGCAAAATTAGGGCAAACGAAGACCCCACAGCCTCATAGGAAGACTTGGCGAGTTGCTCGACCTGTCTATCAGTAGCATCCTTCAACGAGGAGCTATCAGAGGCAGAAAACAAGGAGCGCGCAGCAATCCTAGTCATGGAAGCATCCACCTTGGGGGACTGCGACCATTCCTGGAGCGCCTCCTGGGGAAAGGGAAAGCGATTGTCCTTAGTTTTACGGACATAACGTCGCCCAGGATGCAACCTGGGGGCTTTAATCACCCTTCCGAAATTAGTGTGGTCCATGAAGGAGCCACTTGGTCTAGCCTCTGGCCGCAGCCATTGGTATATCTCCTTGGGGTGTACAGTCACCTCCTCAGGAGGAGTGACAAGACGCAATGTCTCATTGATGGAGGACACCAGATCCTCCACCCCATCTGGAGGTTCAGACATAGACCCAAGAGTAGAACCCCCATCATCTTCCTCACCATCAGAGGAACGCTCCTCCTCAGAGAGAGTCTGGAGCTCAGGAGAAGCCTCACGGGCTCGCTTAGGGGGTCTTACAGCAGAAGTAAGAGACACCCGGGGGTAACTAGGAGGAGTAGCTGGGTTTTCCAGTCTCCTATGCAGTGCCTCCAGGGTTTGCGACATGGAGGACATCTGGGACAGCAGAGATTCATTGATCTTATTCTGCGTTTCCCATGGCCCTGGGATCACCTGAACCTCAGGGTATAATCCCGGATTTGCAGACTCAGTAGTAGCAGACCGGGCCTCTGGGCGTCCGCAGTTATTGCAGGACCCCTCCACCAGTGTCCCGTTGCATGTAGCGCAGGTAACGGTGACCACTGCCGCCTTAGCAGCATGCTTCCCAACTGAGGACATCACCACAGTGAGGGGAATATAAGCCAAAGTTCACAAACAAACCGGGAATCCCGGTGGCTTACCGACCGCAGTAAAGCGGTAGGAGGAAGCGGTGTGTGTGTGTGACCTCCGCGAGTTCCGGTCTCCCTTGCAAGTGCAGACACGCGCTGCAGCCAGATCCCAGCCGGGAAGTGAGGGAGAAGATGGCCGCCGACAGTGAAGATGTGGGCGGAGCCAGGAACACGCGGGAAGAACACACAACACGCCCAGCGGTGATGTCACCATAAGGGCTGCCTCCTCCTCCTCCAGACTGCCTCAGCAATGGAGGTGCCGGAGCCCGCAGCGCGGGAAAAGAATGTGAATATCACCACACACACTCTCAGACTGCATGTACACATAAAAAACACTCGCAGTCTATAGCCTCAGCCCCTGTGACACACAGGGCGGTCAGCCAGGGCGACCCCAGCACAGGGTCACCACCAGAACCGCGGACCCGAGGGTAACCGCGCGGTCTGAGTGTCATGACACCACAGTGACAGACACTACCCCCAGGCACACAGGAGACACACCAGGTGCCTCAGTGCCGGTCCGGTCTGTAAGCACCTTTAGGGAGGCCTCGGACGGGGGTACAGCACCAGTCCGGAGTGTAAGCACCATTTAGGGAGGCCTCGGACTGGGCTGGCTCCGTCCGGTCTGTAAGCACCATTTAGGGAGGCCTCGGACGGAGCGGAGCTGTGCAAGGCTCCAGGCTCCCCCTTACCAGAGCCTCCATGGAGGGATGGAAAGGAAGGAGCGCGACAGCGTACCGGGAGAACACTGAAGTGTCCAGGCTAAAAGCCCTCCGGTACCTCCACCAGCGTGTTCCGCAGAGGGTGAGCGGGGAGGCTGTCGGGGATCCCGAGCGGGACCATTTTACCTTGTCTTCATACGCCATCACGTAAGCTGTGAGAATGCAGTGAAGTGCAAGCAAAGCGTGATCCTCCGAGCACACTAAGTTTAAAACTGAGGATGTCTCCTACGGTGGGGGTTTATAAGCGGAGGAGGCGGTGCTACAAACTTGTAGTACCTAGTGTGACCTCCGGAGGGCAGCGCCCTAAACCCCATTGTCTGGGTCTCCCATTATGATGATCAGAAAATACAATTACCGGTAAGTAATCTCAGATTTCTAATTGAAAAAGGAAAAGTATGTCCTGGACTCTAACAAGATGCCAGTTAGATACCAGTCATCCATACTATTAATTATGTATTCTTTTTGACTGAGCTCCCTCTTCCCCCTCCCCCTTCTTCGCCCGGAAGCCAGCTGAGGTCTCCATCTTGTTGGGAGTCCAGCACATACTTTTCCTTTTTCAATAAGAAATAAGGGCATATAAACCCATTCACATTGCACAACTCTGTTAGTCATAGTGTTATGGCCACTTTACACACACCAACTTATCTGTCCAACTTCTGACCAACTTACTGGTTGCAGTGAAATCATGGACACATTGTTCCATTTGTACACAGCCACAAAATGGAGCAATGTGTCCATGATTTCACTGCAACCAGTAAGTTGGTGAGAAGTTGGACAGATAAGTTGGTGTGTGTAAAGTGGCCCTTAGGACCGGGTGAGATGGAAGCACCTTGGTGTAGGTCACCGGGGACTCCGCAGTGGCCACTGCTGAAGCTAAGTCTTCCGATTTACATTATATTCTAGGGCAGTGATTGCTATAAGACATTTTATCATTTTACTCGTATTAGCTGTGCAGTTCGGCCGCTCATTGCACTCATGAATTGTGCACATTTAGTGTCAGTGTTGCAGCAGAAATCTCCTATTTCTCTATATAAGGCGGCCGTCACACGCACAGATATCGCGCAAGATATCGCTTGAACGCGGCAGATTAAACATCGCGTGAGCGATGTCTGTGCGTGTGACGGCAAGATACGACGAGCGAGATCTGATCAAATCGCAAAATCGAGATCTGAGCTCCGGACCTCAGATCTAGCGATTTACGATTTAGCGATCTGCTTCATCGTGGTGTATAACAGAGCCTATGCTGGGAGATGGTATCTATGGTAAACGTCGGGTGACTAAGCGACGCGCGGCGCCTAGTTACCCGATGTGTACCATAGTTACCAGCGATCTCGCTGGTCCACATCGCTGGTGAGTCTGTCTGTGTGACATCTCACCAGCGATGTGAGCGATATTGTAAGCGATTGCGCGTGCACGTGATCGCTTACAATATCACTCTAGATATCTTAGCGTGTGACGGCCGCCTTACTGGGAGATACATAGCTCACATCCAGCCTATATTACTAGGCGAGACACACAGACCTCAGATCCAGCCTGTATTACTAGGAGAGACACACAGATCTCACATGCAGCCTATATTATTGGGAGAGAGATACAGAGCTCACATCCAGCTTGTATAACTGCCAGAGACACACATAGCCTGGATGTGAGCTTTGTATCTCTCTCCAAGTTATATAGGCTGGATGTGAGGTCTGTGTGTCTCACCCAGCCCACATTACTGGGAAAGAGATACAGACCTCACATCCAGCAGTTAGGATTTAACCATTACCATACTGGCTTTACAAGACATCAGAATAAAATGGGGGTACTTTGAGGTTTAACACATTCTGGTTTGTTTCTCAGGTGTTTCTTTACTCCTTGTTTCCATGTGTATGCCTGTTGATATTGATCAGTATTGATTTTCAGGTTCTACCTTCCTTTATCGGTATTAATTCCTGGATGGATTTTATTGCTCAGATATCTCTGTAAGCAATGAATGGGACCTTAAATTGAATCAATTCTATTCTGGAAACCAAATGGTGCAGCCTCTACTGTAGGCACAGTCGTGTGTCCAGTAATATTGGATGTATTTATGAAGGCTGAAGAACCAGGGCAATAACATTTGAAGGGTGTTTCTCACATTTTTTTTTATAAAGTTACTTAATTGTCTAAAGAAAAAAAAAATAGCCGAAAATGCAAATATGACAATTCCAAACAGAGACAAATTTGTTCTTCAAGGGTCACAGGGGGCTTTTCTTTTCTGAGCCCTGTCATTTGGTTAAACAGTGGTTTCTCATCACACACAGTATGGGGCATCATTGCATTTAGAGGAAACACAACAATGCGGTCCATTTTTTCCTGCTACCCCTTGTTAAAATGAAAAATTTGAGACAAACAATATTTTAGAAGAAATTTTTTTTTTTTTTACTTTAACAGTCCAGGACAAATTCTTTGAAGCAATTATGGGATCAAAATGCTGACCATATACTTAATGAGGGTAGTTATCAAATTGGGGTTAGTTGTGGGGAGTTTCTGCTGTTTTGTCACCTCAGAAGTGACATGGCGCCCGACATCTGCTCCAGCCAAATTTGTACACCAAAATGCCAACAGCGCTACTCAGTTTCCAAGTCTTGCAGATGTCACATCCCCAGAGTCTGCTCCTGCAACTTCTGCCTCTGCCACCAGGTGCCGCTGTGTTCACTCCGAAGTTGGGGCTGGTGATGTGGTAATCTGACTTGTGGATGTCCAAAAAAAACTAATGAGCCATGCACACAGTGGACGTGTCTGTAGGACAGTGTTCACACCACCAAAAGACTGAATCACAAAAAACAAACAAATGTGTAAAATACTCTGTTGTAAAGATAGGGACTGCTCTGACAAGGCTTACCGTGAAGAAGTAGAGCGGCTTAGCGTACATTTTTTGCAAGAAACATATCAACTAAATACCCTGTTTTTACTACTTTTTTTTTAGCAGCACTTGCTTTTTACTGTTTTTCTTTACAACAGAGTATTTTACACGTTTGACTGTTTTTTGTGATTCTGATGCAGTTGCATGGCTCCCAAACTGCGGTCATTAACTCTGACTTAAGCCAATTAGGAAGTACTGCAGTCTATTGGAATTTTTTTTGTGTTGCTCCTGTTTGCCAGATATATTCCCTGATTCAATTGGTATTCCTGCTTTGTATTATTGATTTTCCAGATTGACCTCTGCTTATTTTTGTACTATTCTCCATCCTAGCGATTTTGTACTTTTCTGATCCCTCAGCTTTTACCCTACTTGGTGACATTTCTATTCCTGAACTGCAACCCATTTATTGGCATCCTCCTCCTGGACCTTACAGTAAAGAGAGATCCCTGTGTAGCAGTTAAAGGGTGTCTGGGTATCTCAAGGTTCTGCCTGAATGTGCGGTTTTCATTTAGCCTGTCCGCGATTCCCCTTTTTACCTGTAACTCGGGCAGACATTACAGCAGAACGTCCAAACAGTAATATCTGACGATATTTGGGGTATTGCCACATTTCGGAGAAAGTGCATAAAAAAAAATCCTCCCCCCCCAATTTGTTAACTATAAATGGCAACCAGGATGGGGGCATAACTACAAGGGGACAAATATGGGGCATTACTAACTGTATGGGGCAGGATAGTACATCACTACAGGATGGGGCAATACTACCAGATGGGGGTAGAAGGGGGCATCACTACATGATGGGGGCAATAGTACCAGATGGAGGAGGCAGCATGGGGCAATACTACCAGATGGGGGCCTGAAAAGGCATTACTTCATGATGGGGGCTTGATGGGGCAATAGTACCAGATCGAGGCAGGAGGGGGCATTACTACATGATGGGGGTAGCATGGGGGCAATACTACCAGACGGGGGGCAGGAGAAGGCATTACTTCATGATGGGGGCATTACTATATCATGGGGTCGGATCAGGGCTGCAGAGTCATGGAGTCGGAGTCAGATTCAGGGAAATTAAGGAGTCGGATGTCTACAGCCCTGGGCAGGATGGCACAATACTACCAGATGTAGGCAGGATTGGCCATTAGTAACAGATGGGGGCAGGATCAGGGTTGTTGAGTCGATGTCGATTTTGGGTGGCGTCGGATTCAGGAAATTGAGGAGTCAGATGTTTGGCTTACTGACTCCACAGCCCTGGGCAGGATGGCACATTACTATATACTGGGACAGGATGGGGCATTGCTACAGGATGGGGGCAAAGGTGGGGCACATTACTGCCATACTGGGACAGGATGGGGCATTACTACAAGGAACATGGATGAGGTACTACTGCAAGGGGACAAGGATGGGACATTACTACAAGAAGAGGATCAGGATGGGGACATTACTACAAGAGGAGGATCAGGATGGGGATATTACTACAAGAAGAAAATCAGGATGGGGACATTACTACAAGAAGGGGATCAGGATGGGGATATTACTACAAGAAGGGCACCAGGATGGGGACATTACTACAAGAAGGGGATCAGGATGGGGATATTACTACAAGAAGGGCACCAGGATGGGGACATTACTACAAGAAGGGGACATAACTTCTAACAGAGGGTCAGGATGGATCATCAGGGTTTCAGGACTGCAAGCACTGTATAGGGAATAGAGTTGGCATCTGCTGGCTTTCCCCCTGTGCAGCGCTTGTGACGGCTACTGCAGTGATTTAGGTTAAATTGCCCTGTTGGCACTTCACTATAAATAATTAGGTTTTGGGTTGCAGATTGGGCACTCGATCTTGGAAAGGTTCACCATCACCGCCTTATAGTATACATATAGAAATGCATCAGATCCTGGTTGTGTACCACAACTAATATCTGATGAATGCAGGCTCAGCCTCTGAGGTTGCCCCATACAATCTATGACTTCGGAACAGTCAGAGTTATCCTTGAGAGTTCTTATACCATAAATCCTCTGCTTTGTGTAGCTTATTGTGTTATACAATATTAGATTGAGGCTCGATGCTATAGCATCAGGAGGGTGGTGATATCACGATGAGGGTGGGCTGCCTCTCTCCCTCTGTCCGCTCTCTTTCTCCCCTCTATGCCCTCTCCTTTGAGCTGTCTTCCCCTGTGCGGTCTCCCTGTGTGCACTCACCTCTGTATGTGGTCTCTCTCCCCCCGTGAGGTTTTCTCCCCTATGTGCTCTCTCCTTTGAGCTGTGTTCCCCTGTGCGCTCTCTCCTTCCCTGTATGTTCGCCCCATGTGTGTTGTCTCTCCCCCTTGTGCGCTCTCCCTCCTGTGGCGTCTAAAGATGGTGGTGGCGTAAGTGTGCTACCACAGCTTGTGAAAGCAGGGCAATAGGACGCCGGAAGAGGATGACAGATGGGACAACACAATTGTGTAAGTGGATACTGTTCTAAAAACATGATAAATATATTTGTTAAAACATGCTAAATTCAAGACAATGATCAATATAAAAGTTTTATTTCAATATCATTTACAGCAATCAATATCAAGTACAGAAAATTTACAGTATAAATTTTGCTATTAATAATCCTATAAAAAGAAAAAAAAGAAAATTAACAGAGTGCAACTTAAAGAGGTTTTCCACTACTAATGTGATCCCCTTTCTTTTGTCCTAAGTCTTCCTAACACTTTCCCAATATACTTCTGCTACCTATCCTGCTCCAGTAACCTTATATTTCTAGGAGGCTCGTAAATACCTTTATTGATGTTGTAGCATTGATTCTTCCGGCTTGAAGACCGGAATCAGACCAACTGAGCAGGGCAAATTACTGGAGGGGGTGGAGCTACCTGTCTGAGAGTCACAGCAGTCTGCGCACGCATGCCCACATCACACTCCAGTTTCCTCTCTGCCCTCACCAGTGAGGTGCCCTGCTCAGGTAGTCAGAATCCGGTCTATAGACTGGAAGGATCAAAGCTACAATAACAATAAAGGTATTTACAAGCCCCTTAAAGATAAGCTAACAGGACCAGAGTAGATAGCAGAAGTATATTGAGAAAGTGTTCGGCTGGCTTCGCACCACTTCTTTTGAGATCCTGTTCTGTCCATTTTAAAAAGGACAGAACAGGATCTGTTTTTGCCTCCCATGTATCCCTATGGTACCGGATTGGCCATAAATGGCCATCTGATTCTGCCAGTTCAGTCCCGGATTCGATCTGTCTTGTTTTTTTCCCGGCCCCAAAATTGGAGGCTGCTCTGATTTTGGGCTCTGGTGAAAAAAACGAACCAAACTGGACAGAAACTAATCCGGGGCGATCCGGTGCACATAGCATGGGAGTCTATGGGTGCCGAATCCAGGAAAAAAAAAAATAGGATTGTTTCCCGGATCTGGTTTTAGTGTACTGAGCATGCTCAGTACACTAAAACTGCTCTGTTCCCATAATTTCACTTTAGCAGTGTATCTACATACACTGCTAAAGTGAAATTAAATAAAGGAATGGTTAAAAATAAATGCACACCTGTCCGCCGAGTGTCCCGCGATGCGCGGCATCCACCTCCGATTGGCTGCAAGGACCTTAATCAGCTGACCGGGAAGGGGCGGGGCAACCCGATCAGCTGATGTGTCACATGACTGCATCAGCGCGGTTTAAATCGCCCGCCTGCCAAAACTGATCAGCCGGCGATTTAAACTGCGGTCATGTAATACATCAGCTCATTGGGTTGCTTCCCCCCCTTCTAATAAGCTGATTAAGGTCCTTGCGGAGGTGGATGCCGTGCATCGTGGGAAAATCGGCAGACAGGCGAGCATTTATTTTTTTATTTTTAACCATTCCTTTATTTAATTTCATTTTAGCAGTGTATGTAGATACACTGTTAAAGTGAAAGTAACAGCGCCGACACCACTTGCCTGGCTCGGCTCCCCCCAACTCTTTGTGTCCGGATCCCTCAAAATCCTGGATCCGGACACAGAAAAGGCATCCGGAGTTTACAATCAGTTTGGTCCTGCAAAAAACAGGATCCCACGGACAGGAACAAAACCATAGTGTGAAACCAGCCTTAGTTAGAAAGAGTTAGGACAAAAAGGGGATCACATTAGTAATGGAAAACTTTTATTCTCACTCCAGAGCAGTAAGTGACCATTTTTATTGCGATCTATATAGTAATCATTGAGATGAGCTAACAATTGAAAATCAGCTTAGCCACAATCAGCCATCAGTGGATTACTAATCAAAAGCTTCCTTGGATATCAATGGAGACATGTTTTAATTCCATGCAATTGGCTGATGAATTTGGATAGATTTAGGGAGTATTCTGGTATAAATCAATTTATTTATTAAGTGATAACTGCTAGATCAATGTAGGTCAGGCTAGAACCACCAATCATGGCAACTTCTCAATATTAATACTTGACTTTCATAGAATGGTAGAGTTGGAAGAGACCTCCTGGTCCATACCCTGTGTGAAAACTTCCATTGAAGGAGAACTCGTCACCTCTTGTGGAAGCTTGTTCCACTCTTGTTACAAACCAGTATAAAAATTAATAGTATCCAAATTTTAAAAAAAAAAGTAAAATTTATTATCTAAAAATAATTATTTGTTGGGAATATTCCCTTCATCAGGTAAAAAAAAACATCAGTGCAATCAGTCATTGTTCAGATATACATTATATATTTATAGTCAATGTCAGCATCAGCAGATCTCTGGGGCAGTCAACGATGATAGGGATGAAGCGCCCAATTGGACTATAAGCAGAAATTTCACATACTGAGCGCAACTTATGTGAATATTTCTGCAGGGGAGCGATGCAACACAAAATAGAAAAAATTGTATTATCAAAGGCACTCAGGGATTTTCACAAAAGTATTTGTACTTGTAATTTTCACAAATGCTATTAACCTGCAGATATAGGGTTAATCTGCAGGTTAACAGCATTCCAATGCTGTTCAGCTGCCTTACTGAAAATGAGGGAGCTGCCAGCTTTCAGTCATAGACATGTGCTGCTCTAAGCATTGTTAATGGCAGCTGTAAGCACACAGAGGGTACTATGACTGACAGCATGCTGTGCACATATGCGCTGAAGAGGGAGCTGTCAATCAAATTGCCATGGCCGTCACCTGTGTAATAAGTGGTGATCGTAGCCACACCGGCACGCCTCCATGACTACAAGCCGGCGACTCCTGGAAGTAATAATGTCCATTTTCTCCCGGTAGCCATTTATCATTAAAGTACGAGACCATTAGGGAATGTGCCCACATAGTGGTTTTACGTCGGTTTAGCAGCGAAAACCGCCGGCGGTTTAACATAGGTTTTATTTAAATCTATGTAAATTTTTAGCAGCTTTAGGACTTACAAGAAACCCTATGTAATTTAGGAAACGCTGTGCACACATAGTGGGTTTATGTGAGCGGATCCGCCAGCGGTTGAGCGGTTTAGCAGCATACAGCATGTCAATTCTTTTCAGCGGTTTTTGATCGGTTCCATGAAAAAAATCCTCCATAGAAAACCGCCGGAAAAAACCGCTGGAAAAACCGCTGTGCACACACTGAGAAAAACCGCTGGAAAACAGCTGGACACTTCTGAGCTCAGGAGTCTAGGCTCCTTGAATTTTCCAGCGGTTTACTGACGATTTGAACGTCACTAAACCACTATGTGGGCACACAGCCTTACAATGCTATTAATCTGAAGATTAACCCCACATATGAGGACAAGACAGGTTCCCTTAACTCAATTTTTATGACTGGTCTTCTTTAAACAATTACAGGTTAATCCACTCTCAACAATATGGTGCCTGAGGGGTTCACAGATAGTTGTAAGAAAAAAGTTGCATTGAAGCTGCCATACTCGTGTGTGTGGGGAAGTAACTGTGTCAGGTAACACTTGTCTTTACAAGCCAATCCTTTCCAGAGCATGATGCGGGACAATATGAACCGGCGAGCGCCACCTATCTCCTGGCGATTCGTCAAAGAAACTGCCAGACATCCTCCACTAAGGGGCTTCTCCCACAATTCAAAGTCATCCAACTGGAAAAAATACATTTATATTATGTTCCATTATTTAAACAAAAAAATGCAATATTTATAAATGGCAAAAACAGTGCATTAAGGCTTTATTCACACCACATCTGCGAGACAAACTGGAAACAAGAATATCTCCAGGAGATGCACATGCACATTTTTCTCTTATGTATGAAGATACAAACCATTGGATCCAAGACTGCTGCTCACTGTCTGCTATCAGGAATCTAGGAAGGATAGCTGGGGGAGGGAGAGGGGGGGGACGGGGGGACGGAGAGAATGAAGGAAGGGTGGGGGTGGCAGGCAGGCATACGTTCGGTCAGATGTTTGGATGGATGGACAGACAGTGGAACGGACAATCGGACGGACAGATGGACGAACAACCTGCACTACCCACAGACAGAACATGTGAGAGGTTCAATGGCACCCTGATGCAGATGCTTAGGATGTTGATCAACTCCCATGGGCGCGACTGGCAGGTGTACCTCCCACACCTGCTATTTGCCTACATTGAAGGTTCCACAGGAATTAAAGGGGGAGTTCTTACCCTTGGAGCTCCTGTACAGACGACATATGTCAGGGTCCCCTGGTTCTGGTGAAAGAGGCTTACGAAGACGACTTAGCTACCCCTAGAGCGTTGGTCATCCAGTATGTTGTGCACCTCTGGGACAAGACGCAGGTCTTGATGCAGCTAGTGTACAATAAGAGGGCCTACCAGGTGGGTGAAAAAGGTGAGAGTACTCATCCCTATACCCAAGGACAAAGGTCATGCATCCTGGGAAGGCCAGTTTCACGTGCACCAGTGGCTCAATGCCGTAACGTACCTGGTCACCCTGGACCCTGCCCCTGGAAAGCGGAAGACCTACCATGTGAACATGATGAAAGCACATCATGAGTGGGGGGCCTGTGCCCTCCCAGTGTGCAACCTGCCAGAAGATGGAGAAGCAGAGAACCCCCTGGAAATGCTCGCCAGGTTAGGTTGGGTGGATCCATCAATGAGTTTACATTACAATGGGTTGTCAGTAGCCCTTAATGTGTTGGGTACTTGGTTTACTGGAAGCATAGGTTTTGATCATGATAATGGACAGTATTGGGTTGTATTGGCTTTATAATAGTAGTGGGCAACTGTACAAGGTTATTTTCGGCCATTTTATATGAAAGTGTACTGTCTCTAAGAAATTTAACTTTTGAATTGGGGGATGGAAATCGTCGTACAGTATTGTGAAGACACCCTGAGAAGGTTCCCAGAGTGACTTTGACAATTTGTGGGGTTGTGTAGTCCGATAATCTACAGCAATGTGGTATTATATACTCCCTGTCTATAGGAAGTTTTTTGGATTCACAAAATGGGCAGCCTGCACCCCGGAGGTTTTGTACCTCACGATGGAAAAACACATCAAACCATTACATCTGAAAAGGTTAAAAGTTGCCAACTGAATTGCTTACAAAATCTCCGTAGTTAAGTATATATCTCAATTTTTATTTTTCAAATTTTATCATTCATTATTTATTACATATTTTTAATTTTATTTAACAATTTTTAAATATAGATAGGAAGTTCTTATTAAGACTTGGTAGTTATGAATTCAGGTAGGAATTTTTAAATATGAGTGCACAATGCTGGCTCAAGGGGAAATAAGAGGTTAATTGGTAAAGAATGTATTATATAGAGGTTTGCAATGAAAGGGTTAATTGATTACAACATGTGGTCTAAATTATGTAAAATACCACCCCTTTATAAAGCTGTCATTGTAACATTCTCCTTTTCCCCACCTGATGAAGACGGCTTAGACCGTCGAAATGCGTTGTGGCAGTGGTATTGGAGGAAGAATAAAGGGGATGTCACACGCGTCGATATTGCTGTCAATGTCGCTCATACGTCACGGATTTTCAGTCGCTCAAGCGACGTAAAAGTGATGCAGGAGCGACATTGACAGCGTGTGGCCAAGCAATGCAGCCAGCGATATGTCGCTGATCGCAGGTTTCACTGCCAGACGTAAAACCTGTCGCTCATCGCTCAGTAGACCTTGTGCATCGCTGTGTGTGACACTAAACTCAGCGATGTATTTTCTATTTTGACACTGTACAAGCGACTAAATAAAATTGCTCGCTGGATCATCCGCAAGATGGCGACATCACCGCATCGCTGGGTCATATTGACGCGTGTGACATCTTACCTGCGATAATTCCACATCGCTCAGGCGATTAATAATTTGTGACGGATGAGCGATATCGTGGGCGACATTGACACGTGTGACAGGCCCTTAAAGGTCGGTTCTTATCCACTAATTTGTCCAGTATTCCTTTGGTGCTCCCCGAGACCGCTTTACCATTGTTTTTATGTGAGATGTCTATCTACGGAGTCAAAGCGGCAGGAGCAGCCTGGAATATCTGGAGTGTTGAGGACCTGCGGTCACCTAGCTACCGGGATAAACAACTGAGGACCTGCGGTGACGCGGTATCCGGTCCGGCAGGATCACGTGAATTTTCGGGGAGCACAGAGTTGCGAACGCAAACACCGACAGGACGGCAGCATTAATAGAGAGAGGTGATCCGGAGAGCCATTAACCACACGTTTAATCTTGGTTGTGTAGACGTACACAACCATTATAGGCGAGTGCACTGGCAATTTTTATTTATACAAATAGCCCTGTGTGTCTACACATGCGCCCTTTTCTTTTTCTTTCTGCAAATGAGCGGTACTGTGCAGCTTTGGCAGGGGATTTGAATCCCGTGATGCTCAAATCCCCCCAAAGCCACGTGGCACCGCTCATTGGCTGAGCTGCCGCCGGCTGATTCAAATCCCACACGGAATTGTTAATTGGCTCAGCCGGCGGCAGCTCAGCCAATAAGCGATGCTGCACGGCTTTGAATTCTGCACTGCTCATTGGCTCAGCCACCGGCCAACAAGTGGCGCTGGATTCAAATCCATACAGTGCTAACCACTGAGCCATCATATACAGTGCTAACCACTGAGCCACCGTATACTGCGCGATGACATAGAACAGGTATGTTGGAAAGCGCAAACTGTGTGACGCATGTTCACTGCTCCTGCTAGCACCACTAAGGATACACAGATGTTCATTTCACCGCACTCCCGATGCAATAGCATCGGGCCTATTTCTAGTCTTACATCACAGCCTACATTACCTTGAGCACTTTGTATCCCTGAGCACCAAGGGCATCTTGATTAATTGCAATCACCTCTTGGTTTTGCAAAAGGGCTTTGGATCTTGGGTTGATGTCTCGCAAATCATTAGACATTAGTAATGGAGCAGCCATGATGGACCATAGGGCCATTTGTGTGACTTCTTGATCCCAACTCAAGCCAAAGTTACCGATAACCAGCTGCAAAATAATGAAACAATAATAGGAAAAACGATGACAGTGACACAGGATATAAAGGACTAAAGTCCAGCTGTAATGAGAACACATATATAAAAAGATATTGTAGATTTACAGAGATTTTGACACTACATGTGCTTCATTGTGGCAGCAATTCTTGCACAAGACACATGAAATTTATCATATTGGTTATCAGTTGGGAACATTTTAGTATCTCAGTAATGGGAATCTGTCAGTAGGATTTCTGTCCCTCCAAAACTATTTATATTCCCATGCTCTTGCACAGAACATTGCATGGCTGGTCCATTCCTCCTTTACCGAGAAATCTGTGTTTGAATCAATATATAAATGCAGCTGAAGTAGTTCTAGCTTGTGGATGTTCGTCCCTAACCTGTGTCACTCCAGCTCTATTCCCCACCCACCGCCGTCTCCTCCTGACAGACAGATCATTAATCCTGTGAATTTAAACAAAAGGAGCTTTCAGTCAAGTGGGAGCAGGTTGCACTGGGTGGCGAATAGAGCTGGAGTGGCAAAGGTTTGGGAAGGGATTCTATAAACTGAAAGCTCTTCAGCTGCATCTGCATAATGATTAATAGGAACCACAGATAAACAACCCAACTCATATTCATTTTATCCATACATAAATATCCTGTGGGTTTAATTTGGATTTATGTATATATAGACCAATCGCAAGTGATCCATAGGTAAAAGCAAAAGCATAATGTGATCAAGAGGTCCAAATAGGTGAACAATTGCTTTTATTTAATTAGATGTGCATACGAGGTTTAAAACACATGGGGAACAATTAGAAACCACACAGCGGGTTTAGACACAGCAAACAGAATAATAATTATAAAAATATATATATAATATAAAGCTACATGGTATATAATCCTGATATAAAAGTAGAAATTTGATCAGTGAGAAATAGTATTAGGATTCAAGACAGATGTTATCGTGCCCCTATATACATTAGGTTAATAGTATCGTGCTATATCCAGATGCCTAAATTAATGGGCTCCTTCTAACCATGTATATGCCCAAGGGTGCTGTGATACCAACATATAGGGATGTTTAATCCACAAGGTAGAAGATGCTTATCAAGCACTAGTGCTGTGATACCAATGCACCTAGGGCTGTTATATAGGATTCACAGACCACTTAGAAGCCATGTATCCATTCCATAGATATAAAGGATTCACACTCATAGGTCAATACTATAGCGCCAATACACTCAGGGCTAATGTAAGGGATACACAAACCACCTAAAACCATTTTATCCACTCCATAGATATAAAGTGCTCACATATAATCATTAATTAGGACAGGTTATAACCTTGTGCTGAGGCTGCTGCTGTGACCACCGCTAGCACCCGATGCACATTTCGGTGTGCGACCTTCGTCAGGAGGCGTGCCTTTACAGTAGGAAGGGGAGGTTTATAGAGGCTGTGTAGCCAATCACCATGCTTGCCTAATTGCTATGGCGACAGACGCCTCGCTACGTCAGTACAGGGTCGCGTCGCCGCCTGGCGTCATGGGGAGGAGAAGCCCGGATCCACAAGGTAATAACCTGCCCTAATTAATGATTATATGTGAGCACTTTATATCTATGGAGTGGATAAAATGGTTTTAGGTGGTTTGTGTATCCCTTACATTAGCCCTGAGTGTATTGGCGCTATAGCATTGACCTATGAGTGTGAATCCTTTATATCTATGGAATGGATACATGGCTTCTAAGTGGTCTGTGAATCCTATATAACAGCCCTAGGTGCATTGGTATCATAGCACTAGTGCTTGATAAGCATCTTATACCTTGTGGATTAAACATCCCTATATATTGGTATCATAGCACCAGTACCTATTAGGCCCTGTATACCCTTGGATCATATGTCCCGTTCCTTGTATGTGGATGTATAACATACTAAAATATATCCCTAGCTACATACTGGCCTCATAGCACCAATACTCTTTAGGTCCTCTACATCTTTGGATTGGTGTTCCCCCTTATATACAGATGTGTCGCACATCAATATGCATTCATTGAATTCTCTATCCCCACTGGACTGGGCATTCATTGAGAATTCTATATATAGACAGTAGCCCCTTGGGCATATACATGGTTAGGAGGAGGCCATTAATTTAGGCATCTGGATATAGCACGATACTATTAACCTAATGTATATAAGGGCACGATAACATCTGTCTTGAATCCTAAAATTATTTCTTGCTGATCAAATTTATACTTTTATATCAGGATTATATACCCTGTAGCTTTATATTATATATTTTTATAATTATTATTTTGGTTTGCTGTGTGGTTTATAATTGTTCCCCATGTGTTTTAAACCTTGTATGCACATCTAATTAAATAAAAGAAATTGTTCACCTATTTGGACCTTCTGACCACATTTTGCTTTTAGCTGCATCTGCATGTAGATTCAGACACAAATCTTAGGAATGAAGGAACTGACTGTCTAGGTCAGGGGTCTCAAACTCGGCTGGGTAGGTGGGCCGCACATAAAAAAACAAACAAACTGATATGGGGGGGGGCGCATTCCTTGTAGGACTAAGGGTGCTTTCACATCAGCGTTTTTCGTAATTCGCGGCAGATGCGGTGAAAAAACCGCATCTGCCGCGTTTGCCGCATAACCGTTCCACTTGCGGCGCGGTTGCGGTTTTTTCTATGCAAAGTATAGGCATACTTGCGGCAGGTGCGGCAAGTGCGGTTTTGCACTTGCGGCAGGTGCGGCCGCGAAAAAAACCGCGGCTTACTGCGGTTTTTTTCGCGGCCGCACCTGCCGCAAGTGCAAAACCGCACTTGTCGCACCTGCCGCTAGTATGCCTATACTTTGCATAGAAAAAACCGCAACCGCGCCGCAAGTGGAACGGTTATGCGGCAAACGCGGCAGATGCGGTTTTTTCACCGCATCTGCCGCGAATTACGAAAAACGCTGATGTGAAAGGGCCCTTAGTGATGTTTTAGCAATGCCAGTATTTTTTGTACAATGTAGTAAAGTACAAATCCTGATCTTCTTCTTGTAGTAATGTCCCCACCCTAAAGTCCTTTATAATAATAATAATAATAATAATAATAATAATAATAATAATAAAGCTTTATTTATATAGCGCCAACATATTCCGCAGCGCTTTACAATGTAGAGTTAGGGTACAGAAAATATACAGTAAGTAATTACAAAAACAGTACAATAATTGGATACAAAACAATAGGCATAGAATCAATGTAAAAAGAAAATACAATAAATAAAGCAAGAAATGAAGGTGACCCTGCTCAAAAGAGCTTACAATCTACGATGGGATAGGGGTTGCACAAGGTACAGGGGCTTATTGCACTGATGGTCCAGGCATCTTGAGGAAATGGGGCATAGAGATAAGCTTACATGGATGGTCATTGTACAATCTGTGTAGACCTTTTTTGGTTTGGTGGAGTTTATAGAAGAGTAATATCCAGAGGGATAGCCCATTCACTGTCTACAGTACAAAGGACTTCTATTAGGGAGTATGATAGGCCGCCTTAAAAAGATACGTTTTTAGGGATCGTCTGAAGCCATGCAAGTTGTGGATAGTCCTGATTTCTTGGGGTAAAGCATTCCAGAGTTTTGGTGCAGCTCTAGAGAAGTCTTGGAGCCGGGAGTGGGAGGATCGGATTAGTACAGATGTCAGTCGAAGGTCATTTGAGGAACGTAGAGAACGGGTGGGGTGATAGACAGAGATGAGAGAGGAGAGGTAGGGGGGTGCTGCACTGTGAAGAGCTTTGTGGGTGAGAACAAGCAATTTGAATTTGATCCTGTAGTATACGGGCAGCCAGTGCAATGACTGGCACAGAGCAGAGGCATCTGAGTAACGATTGGCCAGATGGGTGATCCTGGCTGCTGTATTAAGGATGGACTGGATAGGAGAAAGTCTGGTGAGGGGAAGGCCGCTTAATAGAGAATTGCAATAGTCAAGGCGGGAATGGATGAGGGCCACGGTGAGGGTTTTTGTTGTTTCCAGGGTGAGAAAGGGGCGGACTCTAGAGATATTCTTCAGGTGTAAGCGACAGGAGCGGACAAGACATTGTGTGTGGGAGGAGAAGGAGAGATCGGTGTCAAACATAACACCCAGACAGCGAGCCTGTTGCCTAGGCGTTATCGTGGTGCCACAAACTGAGAGAGAGATGTCCGATTTAGGGAGGTTAGTGGATGGGGGGAGCAGAAGAAGTTCAGTTTTGGAAAGGTTTAGTTTCAAATAGAGAGTGGACATGATATTGGAAACTGCAGCTAGACAGTCATTGGTGTTCTTTAATACCGCAGGGGTAAGGTCAGGGGCTGAAGTGTATAGTTGTGTGTCATCAGCATAAAGATGGTACTGGAAGCCAAATCTGCTGATGGTCTGTCCGATCGGGGCTGTGTAGAGAGAGAAGAGGAGAGGGCCAAGGACTGAACCCGGAGGGACCCCAATAGTGAGGGGAAGAGGGGAAGAAGTGGAGCCAGCAAAAGATACACTGAAAGAGCGGTCAGAAAGATAGGAGGAGAGCCAGGAGAGAGCAGTGTCCTTTATGCCAATGGAGTGCAGCATAGAGAGTAGGAGCTGATGGTCGACAGTGTCAAAAGCTGCAGAGAGATCAAGGAGAATAAGCAGAGAGTGGTCACCATTACGTTTTGCTGACAGAAGGTCATTGGTCACTTTGAGGAGGGCAGTTTCTGTAGAGTGAAGGGGGCGGAAACCAGACTGTAATGGGTCTAGCAGAGAGTGAGTGGAGAGGTAATGGGTGAGGCGGGAATAGACCAGGCGCTCCAGGAGTTTAGAGATGAAGGGGAAATTGGAGACTGGTCTGTAGTTATTTGTGCATGATGGGTCGAGAGTGGTTTTCTTTAATAATGGAGTAATGATCGAGTGTTTGAAGGAGGAGGGGAAAATGCCAGAAGAGAGGGAGAGATTGAAGATTGTGGCTAAGTGAGTGATGACCACTGGAGAGAGAGACTGGAGCAGGTGTGAGGGAATGGGGTCAGTAGTGCATGTGGTGGGACGAGAGGAAGAAAGGAGCCTGGAGACTTCTTCTTCTGTGACTGGGTCAAATGTGGAGAGTGAGCCGGAGGAGATGTGGGGAAGAATGGGGGTGGCAGTGCTTGGAGGCTGAGAGCTGATTTCCTGGCGGATGTTGTCTATTTTCTCCATGAAGTAGGAAGCTAGGTCATCAGCACAGAGGTCAGTGATGGGGGCCTGCACTTTCGGACTGAGGAGAGAGTGAAAGGTGTCAAAGAGTTTTTTTGGATTGTTGGATAGTGAGGAGACCAGGGTGGTGAAGTAGGTCTGTTTGGCAAGGTGAAGGGCGGAGTTGTAGGTTTTGAGCATGAATTTATAGTGGATAAAGTCTCCTGGTGAGCGAGTTTTCCTCCATAAACGTTCAGCACTCCTAGAGCATCGCTGGAGGAATCGAGTTTGTGGTGTGAGCCAGGGCTATTTTGTTCTCCGTTTGGAGGTTCTGAGGGTGAGGGGCGCTACTTGGTCCAGGGAGCTTCTGAGAGAGTCATTGTAGTGATTTACTGCCTGATCTGGACAGGAGATTGAAGAGATTGGGGACAGAGATGAGATGAGGGAGTCTGTGAGAGCTTGAGGGTTAATGGCCTGTAGATTTCTGGATGTGTGATAGGTAGGATTGGGCTGTGTTGGCCGAGGGTTAGTGAGTGAGAAGGAGAGAATGTTGTGGTCAGAGAGTAGAGTTGAGTTATCCAAGAGGGAGGATGAGCAGAGCCGGGTAAAGACCATGTCAAGGGTGTTACCGTTTTCGTGCGTCTCAGAGGTTGAGAGCTGTGATAGGCCAAGAGAGGTAGTTAGAGATAGGAGCTGGGATGCAGATGGGGGATGGGGCTGTTTATAGGAATGTTAAAGTCTCCCAGAATAAGGGTTGGTAAATCTGAGGACATGAAATGCGGGAGCCAAGCGGAGAAATGGTTGAGGAACTGGGTGGGTGACCCTGGGGGGCGGTATACCACTGCTACTTTGAGGGGGAGGGGATGGAATAGCCTAATGGTATGGACCTCAAAAGAAGGGAATGAGAGTGATGGTGCTGGAGGAATGACCTGGAAAGTACATTGTGGGGACAGGAGGAGGCCAACTCCACCGCCACGTCTGTTCCCAGGTCTAGGGGAGTGAGAGAAGTGTAAGCCGCCGTAAGAAATGGCAGCCGGGGAAGCAGTGTCTGAGTCCTGGATCCAGGTTTCAGTGAGGGCCAGCAGGTTTAGAGAGTTTGAAAGGAAGTAATTGTGGATGAAGGGAAGTTTGTTGCATACAGATCGTGGATTCCAGAGAGCGCAGTTAAAAGAGGGAGATGAAGGAGTGCAAGTGATGGTAATGAGGTTAGTGGGGTTTCTATGTGTGGTGGGAGAGGGGTTGAAGTTAGAGGGTGGACCAGGGTTGGGGGAGATATCACCTGAGAGGAGCAGCAGCAAAAAGAGGAAGAGCAGATAGTTTTTGGATTTTGGACTTTGTTTATGACGACAAATGTTAGAATATGGTGGGCTGAGAATCTTCAGTAAACTGAAGATGGCATGGGAGCTGTACATAGGGTAGGAATGTCCCCGTCTTGTAGTAATGTCCCCATCCTGATCCTCCTCCTTGTAGTAATGTCCCCATCCTGATCCTCCTCCTTGTAGTAATGTCCCCATCCTGATCCTCCTCCTTGTAGTAATGTCCCCATCCTGATCCTCCTCCTTGTAGTAATGTCCCCATCCTGATCCTCCTCCTTGTAGTAATGTCCCCATCCTGATCCTCCTCCTTGTAGTAATGTCCCCATCCTGGACCTCATCTTGTAGCAATGTCCCCATCCTGGTCCCCATTGTATATTAATGTCCCCATCCTGGACCTCATCTTGTAGTAATGTCCCCATCTTGATCCTCCTCCTTGTAGTAATGTCCCCATCCTGATCCTCCTCCTTGTAGTAATGTCCCCATCCTGATCCTCCTCCTTGTAGTAATGTCCCCATCCTGGACCTCATCTTGTAGGAATGTCCCCATCCTGGTCCCCATTGTATATTAATGTCCCCATCCTGGACCTCATCTTGTAGTAATGTCCCCATCCTGATCCTCCTCCTTGTAGTAATGTCCCCATCCTGATCCTCCTCCTTGTAGTAATGTCCCCATCCTGATCCTCCTCCTTGTAGTAATGTCCCCATCCTGGACCACATCTTGTAGTAATGTCCCCATCCTGATCCTCCTCCTTATAGTAATGTCCCCATCCTGGACCTCATCTTGTAGCAATGTCCCCATCCTGGTCCCCATTATATATTAATGTCCCCATCCTGGACCTCATCTTGTAGCAATGTCCCCATCCTGGTCCCCTTCTTGAAGTAATGTTTCTCCCTGGTCCCTACGTGTAGTAATGCCCCATCCTGGTCCCCATCCTATATTAATGTCCCCCATCCTGGTCCTCATCTTGTAGTAATGACCCCATTTTTTAGTAAAGTACCCTCCCTTGTCATCTTGTAGTAATGTCCCCCATCCTGATGCCATTTTGTAGTGATGTCCCCAAATACACATGTAGACACACTCACACATACATACATATACACACACTACACACACACACTCACAAATGATGCTGTGGTCTATTGTACAGGGAGCCGCCGCAGTACCCGCTTTATTGTGACTTCCGTTACCGCTCACACAAGCTGCGTCACGCTTGTACATTAATGCAAGCTGGCGGACCAATTAGAAGCCTCCAGCTGACGTTGGCATATGACGTCAACAGGAGGCTTCTTATTGGTCAGCCGCCTTGCATTAATCTACAAGCATGAAGGAGCTTGGGGGCCGCGTGTGAGATTCCTGCTCTACGGCATCAGAGAACTCCGGGTCATCACTCAACATTTCCTTCATCTTGTGATTCTTGTTGCTGTTATTTTTGTACTAGATTACTCACTATAGCAGCGGCAGAAGACGGATGGAAGATTGTGAAAGAAGATGAAAGCTCATGTTTTCTTTTTTATCTTTTACTCTATTTGCATATTTTTAGATCAACTCCGTCCTCCTCCTCACCATCACACCTGCCCCCTCCTTCCTCCTCCTCCTCCCCATCACACCTGCCCCCTCCGTCCTCCCCCTCCCCATCACACCTGCCCCCTCCGTCCTCCTCCTCCCCATCACACCTGCCCCTCCGTCCTCCTCCCCCTCCCCATCACACCTGCCCCCTCCGTCCTCCTCCCCCTCCCCATCACACCTGCCCCCTCCGTACTCCTCCTCCTCCCATCACACCTGCCCCCTCCGTCCTCCTCCTCCTCACCATCACACCTGCCCCCTCCGTCCTCCTCACCATCACACCTGCCCCCTCCGTCCTCCTCTCCATCACACCTGCCCCCTCCGTCCCCTCACCATCACACCTGCCCCCCGTCCTCCTCCTCCTCCTCACCATCACACACCTGCCCCCTCCGTCCTCCTCACCATCACACCTGCCCCCGTCCTCCTCACCATCACACCCTGCCCCCTCCGTCCTCCTCACCATCACACCTGCCCCCTCCGTCCTCCTCCTCACCATCACACCTGCCCCCTCCGTCCTCCTCACCATCACACCTGCCCCCTCCTCCTCCTCCTCCTCACCATCACACCTGCCCCCTCCTCCTCCTCACCATCACACCTGCCCCCCGTCCTCCTCCTCCTACCATCAACTGCCCCCATCCTCTCTCACCATCACACCTGCCCCCTCCTTCCTCCTCACCATCACACCTGCCCCCTCCGTCCTCCTCACCATCACACTGCCCCTCCGTCCTCCTCACCATCACACCTGCCCCCCTCGTCCTCCTCCTCCTCACCATCACACCTGCCCCTCTCTCCTCTCCTCCTCACCATCACACCTGCCCCCTCCGTCCTCCTCACCATCACACCTGCCCCCTCCGTCTCTCCTCTCTCCATCACACACTGCCCCCTCTCCTCCTCCTCACCATCACACCTGCCCCCTCCTCCTCCTCCTCTCTCACCATCACACCTGCCCCCTCCGTTCCTCCTCACCATCACACCTGCCCCCTCCGTCCTCCTCACTCACATCACACCTGCCCCCCGTCTCTCCTCAATCACACTGCCCCTCCTCCTCCTCACCATCACACCTGCCCCTCCCCTCCTCACCATCACACCTCCCCTCCCCTCCTCCCACACACACCTGCCCCTCCTCCTCCTCCTCACATCACACCTGCCCCCTCGTCCTCCTCCCACAACACCTGCCCCTCCGTCGTCCTCCTCCTCACCATCACACCTGCCCCCTCCGTCCTCCTCACCATCACACCTGCCCCCCCGCCTCCTCCACCATCACACCTGCCCCCTCCGTCCTCCCTCACCATCACACCTGCCCCCTCGCCTCCTCCCTCCACCTGCCCCCTCCTCCTCCCCTCCTCACATCACACCTGCCCCTCCGTCCTCCTCACCATCACACCTGCCCCTCCTCCTCCTCACCATCACACGCCCCTCCGTCCTCCTCCACCATCACACCTGCCCCCTCCTCCTCCTCCCATCACACCTGCCCCTCCTCCTCCCACCATCACACCTGCCCCCTCCTCCCTCACCATCACACCTGCCCCCTCCCCTCCTCACCATCACACTGCCCCCCGTCCCCTCCTCCCACATCACACCTGCCCCTCCGTCTTCCTCCTCACCATCACACTCCCCCTCCGTCCTCCTCACCTCACACCTGCCCCCCCCCTCTCCTCCCATCACACCTGCCCCCTCCGTCCTCCTCACCATCACACCTGCCCCCTCCTCCTCCCCTCCACCATCACACCTGCCCCTCCTCCTCCTCCCTCCACACACTCCCCCCCTCCTCACTCACCTCCCCTCCTCTCACCATCACACTCCCCTCCTCCTCCTCACCATCACACTGCCCCCCTCCTCCTCCCACATCACACCTGCCCCCTCCTCCTCCTCCCTCACACCTGCCCCCTCCTCCTCCTCACCATCACACCTGCCCCTCTCCTCCTCACCTCACACTGCCCCCCCTCTCTCCTCCTCACCATCACACTGCCCCCTCCGTCCTCCCCCTCCTCACCATCACACCTGCTCCCCTCCTCCTCCCTCCTCCCCACACCGCCCCTCCTCCTCCTCACCATCACACCTCCCCTCCTCCTCTCCTCCCTCACATCCACCTGCCCCTCCGTTCCCCCCCCCTCACCTCCAACCTGCCCCTCCTCCTCCTCACCATCACACTGCCCCTCCTTCTCCTCACCATCCACCTGCCCCCTCCTCCTCCTCACCATCACACTGCCCCCCTCCTCCTCCTCCTCCTCCCATCACCTCCCCTCCTCCTCCTCACATCACACCTGCCCCCCTCCTCCTCCTCCTCCTCCCTCCACCTCCCCTCCTCCTCCTCCTCACCATCACACCTGCCCCCCCGTCTCTCTCACCATCACACCCCCCCCTCCCCGCTCCTCCTCCTCACCATCACAACTCCCCTCGCCTCCTCACCATCACACCTGCCCCCTCCTCCTCCCTCCCTCACATCCCCTCCCCACCTCCTCTCCTCCTCCTCCTCCCTCACCATCACACCTGCCCCCTCCTCCTCCTCCTCACCATCACACCTGCCCCCTCCTCCCTCCCTCCTCACCATCACCTGCCCTCCTCCTCTCACCTCACACCTGCCCCTCCGTCCTCCTCCCCTCACCATCACACCTGCCCCCTCCGTCCTCCTCCTCACCCTCACCACCTCTCCCCCACTCCCCTCCCTCTCCTCCCTCCTCCTCTCATCACATCACACCTGCCCCCCTCCGTCCTCCCTCACCATCACCACCTGCCCCCCCTGCCTCCCTCCTCCTCTCACCTCACCTACCCCCCTCCGCTCCTCCTCTCCCTCCTCCTGCCCCTCTCCTCCCTCGCCCCCTCCGTCCTCCTCCTCCCACCCACCTGCCCCCTCCTCCTCCCCTCCCCCTCACCTGCCCCCCTCCGTCCTCCTCACCATCACACCTCCCCCCCTCTCCGCTGCCCTCCTCTCTCCCATCACACTGCCCCCCTCCCTCCTCCTCCTCCACACCTGCCCCCTCGTCTCCTCCCTCCCACACCTGCCTCCCCTCTCCTCTCCCACGCCTCTCTCCTCACACCTGCCCCCTCCGTCCTCTCCTCCTCACACCCTGCCCCCCTCCTCCTCCTCCCACCTGCCCCCTCCGTCCTCCTCCCTCACTCAACTCCCCTCCGTCCTCCTCGCCTCACACCTGCCCCCTCCTCTCCTCTCCCTCACACATGCCCCTGCCTCCTCCTCCCCATCACACCGCCCCCTCCTCCTCTACCTCCCACTCACCTGCCCCCTCCCGTCCTCCTCTCACCATCACACCTGCCCCCTCCTCCTCCTCCTCACTCACATCCACACCGCCCCCTCCTCCTCCTCACCATCACACCTGCCCTCCCTCTCCTCCCTCCTCACCTCACACCTGCCCCCCTCCTCCTCCTCACCACCCACCTCCCCTCTCCTCCTCCTCCCATCCTCCCTCCTCCCCCCCCTCCGCTCCTCCTCCTCCTCCATCACACCTGCCCCTCTCCTCCTCCCCCATCACCTGCCCCCTCCCCTCCTCCCTCCACCTCCCCCTCTCCCCTCCTCCCTCACTAACATGCCCTCGTCCGTCCTCCTCCTCACCCTCCCCACCTCCTCCCTCCGTCCCCTCCTCACCTCACACCTGCCCCCTCCGTCCTCCTCCACCATCACACCTGCCCCTCCGTCCTCCTCACCATCACACCTGCCCCCCGTCCTCCTCCTCACCTGCCCCTCCGTCCTCCTCCCTACACCTGCCCCTCCTCCTCCTCCTCACCTGCCCCCTCCGTCTCCTCACCTCACTCCCCTCCGTCCTCCTCCCTCCCCCCTCCGTCCTCCTACCTGCCCCCTCCGTCCTCCTCCTCACCTGCCCCCTCCGTCCTCCTCCTCACCTGCCCCCTCCGTCCTCCTCCTCACCTGCCCCCTCCGTCCTCCTCCTCACCTGCCCCCTCCGTCCTCCTCCTCACCTGCCCCCTCCGTCCTCCTCCTCACCTGCCCCCTCCGTCCTCCTCCTCACCATCACACCTGCCCCCTCCGTCCTCCTCACCATCACACCTGCCCCCTCCGTCCTCCTCACCATCACCACCTGCCCCCTCCGTCCTCCTCACAATCACACCTGCCCCCTCCGTCCTCCTCACCATCACACCTGCCCCCTCCTCGTCCTCACCTGCCCCCTCCGTCCTCCTCACCATCACACCTGCCCCCTCCGTCCTCCTCCTCACCTGCCCCCTCCGTCCTCCTCCTCCTCACCATCACACCTGCCCCCTCCGTCCTCCTCCCCATCACATCTGCCCCCTCCTCCTCCCCATCACACAAGCGCCTTCACGCTTGTACATCATTGCAAGCCGGCGGACCAATCAGAAGCCTGCAGCTGACGTTGGCATATGACGTCAACAGGAGGCTTCTGATTGGTCCGCCGCTTTGCATTGATGTACAAGCGTGAAGGCGCTTGTGTGAGCGGTACCCGGAAGTCACAATAAAGCGGGTACCGAGGCGGCCTTTTTTTTCTGTGGTGCCACGGACCGAAATGTGCAGCCTCGCGGGCAGCATGCGGCCCGGGGACCGCATGTTTGAGACCCCTGGACTAGGTAAAGGTACTGCCACACTTGTCTTTACAATAGTTACATACACATACAAGTGGTTTGAAGGCTGAAATCTTGTTGACAGATTCCATTTAAAGCATAACTTATTTTAAGCTTTATTTCATAAATCAATAGGACATGTGAAAATAAGCAAATTTTTAATAAATAAAATCAGACAAATTGTTTTTTTCTCTGGCAGAATTCATCAGTTATTATCAAAATGCTCAATTCCAAGGTAAAATCTGTATTTAGTGAAGACTTTCCCATTACTGAGATAGGAGATGGCAGTTGTTACTGATGAGATTCTATATAGATAGAATAGGGAAAAGGTATAGGGCTCTGCCTCTGGCTCCTCCTTTTGCCATTAGCTCCTCCCTCCTACCAATGTCATAGAATCTCATCAGTAACAGCTGCCATCTCCTATCTCAGTAATGGGAAAGTCTTCACTGAATACAGATTTTACATCAGAATTGATAAGGTAAAATAGGTTTGTGCTGTGTTATCCAGTAGAGTAGAACAGATCTACCTGTGGCCAATAACCTTTGTAGCCCTGATGATACCATAATGGATATAAAGTTACTGGTACTGAAAGATCTTTTCAAATCCCAGAGAGACAGAACAAATCTGGGAATACAAACTGATAATGACTTTTCACACGTGTGGCGCCCCTGCGTCCAGGAGGCCACAAAGGGAACTGCAGGCAGGCAGGTAGGACGACAGTTGCACATCAACACCCTCACTGCCCACATAACCCACGTACAGTAGATGGCAGCATCCAGCCCTGAGCCTGGGAACTCTAGGCAGGCGAGGGGTGGTGGATTTAGAGCAGTGGGTGGGCAAACACGTAGTCAGGTGACAGAAGGTAGAAATAGTGAAGGGGGAGGAGGAAGGAGTCAGTAGGCCGAGGTAAAACTGGAATGGTGTCCACGGTCCGCGCTGCTGCTCTTTATCCAAGGATTTCACAAGAGGATATTACCAATCAAAAGTCCTTTATTTCATCACACCAACGCGTTTCTGTGCTGTCCCAGCACCTTCCTCAGATGCTCTGAGGAAGGTGCTGGGACAGCACAGAAACGCGTTGGTGTGATGAAATAAAGGACTTTTGATTGGTAATATCCTCTTGTGAAATCCTTGGATAAAGAGCAGCAGCGCAGACCGTGGACACCATTCCAGTTTTACCTCCTGATTTCCTGCGGTTTTGTGGCGTTGGTTGAGGTTCTGCAGCAGCTGCCTTATGCTTTCAAACTGGTTGTGGGTCTCACAACCGAAAAAGGTGAGTGGATATCCTTATAATCCACACTACAACTATAGTGTCTTTTTGATAAGGCACAATCTGCGCCTCTTGTATCTCCTCTTTTTTTCTAGTAGGCCGAGGTAGGCTGAGCAGTAAAGACTGAATCACACGTCCTGGACAAGTGGGGTGTAAGGAGCGCAGAATCTGAACAGAGCCAGTGCGAGTCACAGAGAGAAAGCCTATCCGGAGCCAGCACCCCAGTAGTGTGATGGAAGAGAGGGACGGTGATACCCAACTACAGCCGAGACGACCAGACTGCAGGCGGAGTAGCCCTCCTATGATACTTGAAGACACAGTAGAGAGAGCCTGGTAGAGCCTCACACGGGAGGACTGCTGGAGGCTAGGCTGAGTAGAGTGTCGGCTCTAGAGGGGACTGTAGTTTCACCTGGCATCCCCAGACAACCGACTGGGGACCACAGCTACACGTTCGGGTCCCTACCTTAAAAGGACAGGCCGCTCAGTGGCAACCCGGAGGGGGTCACAGGAGTCCGAGCCACTGCCATACTGTCCGGAGTCACGCACACCAAAGTGAGTCACAGAGAACGCAGTAACAGCCTGGGAAGGACACAGACAGAGTGAGGGGTCACAGAGAGAGAGACCTTGCTGCAGAGAGTAAAGGGAACCCCGGAGGGGAAAGTATGCCCGGGCACTTGAGAACTGAACTGTAAGAATTGTACTGAACTGTAACCTGAACTTGAGAAGTAAACACAGTGAACCCTGAACACGACTCTCTTGTATGTCTCTGCCTGGATACTACTCCTTCCATACAGGTTTGCAGCAGCCCTACAACTGGAGAGCCACAGTGTGTAGGCCCCAACACTGAAGGAGGATTCCTGCAGCATCTGGACAGTAAGTGTACTGCACCCAGCACCAGGCCTGCACACTACACAATAGACTTTAATCATCACTGCCCCGGGGAACACAGTTCTGCCCACGGGAACTATTCCATCTACGTTGCCATTACATCATCCCCGGAGGTTCTGCAGCAGCGGTGGCCCCATTACTGGCCGCACACAGTGGGTGGCGTCACGACTGACAATCCCCTGTAAATATCCCCTTATTATTGCCAGGGCCCGGGACACGGTCCGGACCAGGACCACCCGTGACATCCCCAGTAGCAGACCCGGTCCGGTACCGAGTACCCCCGTCCCAGTGGGCCCGACACATGCAGAACAGGAATGAACTTGTCACATGAATTTGTGTCTTTTTACATCAATTAAGGTCTGGGAACTTGCTCTCAACCTTATGGAGAGAGCGAAGTAGGTGAGGCGATTGTAAGCCACTTCCCTCCTCTCAAATATATGCATATATGCAAATTTGCACTTCACTAAAGAAGTTGAGAAACTCCCATGCCACATTTAAGCAGCTTCCTCAAAGTCATAATCGCTTTCCTACAAGCTTTTAATATAACTAAGGGATTTGTGCCAGATCAGAACCCCAAACTACAGACGCTGCGTTTCGGGGTACCTGCCCCTCATCAGTGTAGTGTGTGGGATATTCTGATCTGGCAGAGTGAGTGGGCTAAGACAAGGTCTGGGAACTTGCTCTCAACCTTATGGAGAGAGCGAAGTAGGTGAGGAGATTGTAAGCCACTTCCCTCCTCTCAAATATATGCATATATGCAAATTTGCACTTCACTAAGGAAGTTGAGAAACTCCCATGCCACATTTAAGCAGCTTCCTCAAAGTCATAATCGCTTTCCTACAAGCTTTTAATATAACTAAGGGATTTGTGCCAGATCAGAACCCCAAACTACAGACGCTGCGTTTCGGGGTACCTGCCCCTCATCAGTGTAGTGTGTGGGATATTCTGATCTGGCAGAGTGAGTGGGCTAAGACAAGGTCTGGGAACTTGCTCTCAACCTTATCTCCTCACCTACTTCGCTGTCTCCATAAGGTAGATAGCAAGTTCCCAGACCTTGTCTTAGCCCACTCACTCTGCCAGATCAGAATATCCCACACACTACACTGATGAGGGGCAGGTACCCCGAAATGCAGCGTCTGTAGTTTGGGGTTCTGATCTGGCACAAATCCCTTAGTTATATTAAAAGCTTGTAGGAAAGCGATTATGACTTTGAGGAAGCTGCTTAAATGTGGCATGGTAGTTTCTCAACTTCCTTAGTGAAGTGCAAATTTGCATATATACATCAATTAAAGAATCTTCAAATCCAGGACAAAATCACCAATCAAAGTTCAAAAGAACCATCACACTTCTTATCTATGAACTGTTTTAATATTTACTGCCCCAGCTGCTTTCACCCTCCCACCCTGACCATTCTGTGTTCTGCTTCACGTCACTTGTCTTTCCCGCCTGCTTCCATTATCCAATCCCCTTTTATGTATAAATATGTGACTTCAGATTTTGTGTTATTATCAGCCTGATGAAGAGACTCGAGTAGTGGCAAAAGCGGCTTTTTCTTACCATCT
The DNA here is from genome assembly GCA_033576535.1 of Allobates femoralis. Classification (NCBI taxonomy): domain Eukaryota; kingdom Metazoa; phylum Chordata; class Amphibia; order Anura; family Aromobatidae; genus Allobates; species Allobates femoralis. The sequence goes on along the minus strand of JARQOC010000008.1, from coordinate 53,966,455 downwards.
TCTCAGTTAGCCATTAAAAGGTATGAACCACTGAGGACGCTCATATCTTAATATTTTTCCACTTCAGAAGTGAGAATTATAATACTGACTGATCAGTTCTGGCAGAGAAATTAGCAAATTTGCCTGATAAGATAGTACAAAAGTTGCTTATTTTCATGTGTATGAAATAAAAATTAACACAACAGTTATGCTTTAATGAATTAAGAAGAAAATAATTCTGGCAGATAAGAAGAGATAATTACTAAAAGAGCCTTTGTCATAAGAGAATGACTGTTCAAACTAAGAACAGGCACTCAGTACACCATGGCGGGGCCAATCATTTATATACACCTTCCCACCTATCTCTTCCATTCTCTGGATCATTGAAGCTAGAGCTGTCAATCAAAGAGCAGGTGGAAAAGTGCACTTAATTGATTATCCCTGCCATGATGCACCGAGCTCCTGTGCTTGGTTTGAACAGTCATTCTGTGCTGACAGAGGCCCTTTATAAAGCAGGCTATTTGCTGACCATGTCTGGATCGTTCCATCCTCCCGGCCCAGCAGCACGGACCAGTTCATCTTGTAAAGATGCAGTGAAATCTATCACATACTTCAGACTTGCCCAAGAATCTTGGATATCATCAAAATTTCTCCATGAGTTACAGTACTCGGCAACTTCCGTGTAATTCACCTAAAAGGCAAAAAAAAAAAAATCTTTAGTGTATGTGCAAATCACAACATCAGAAAATAATTAAAGGGAACCGGTCTGGTCTTTTAACCCCCCTAACCTACAAATACCTGTCCCTGCAGCGTCCAACTACTTTACTATCTATCCCTGTCTGACCTCTATGTGATTTATAATGCCCGAGTACAGCGGTGTATAAACTTAGATCCTCCGTGGTGGGTGGGCGTTCCTATGTGCCTTGCCGAGGCAGCTGAAATTACGCCCCGATGGGCGGCATCATTGTTTGAGGAGCAGGCTGTGGATTTAAATTTCCCGCCCCTTTCTTCCGGGTTTATGACACGCAACGCCGGACGCGCGTCATTCCTGGACATGCGCAGTGCGGCCCGCTCTGCACCCACTACACCGGGCAACACTGCGCATGTCCGGGAATGCCGCGCGTCATAAACCGGAAGAAAGAGGCGGGAAATTTAAGTCTACAGCCTGCTCCTCAAACAATGATGCTGCCCATTGGGGCGTAATTTCAGGTGTGGGGAACGCAGACCTGGAGAGCCTGTCCACCCATCGCCAAGGCACATAGGAACGCCCACCCACCACGGAGGATCTAAGTGTATAAACCGCTGTACTACGGTATCATAAATCACAGAGGTCAGACAGGGATAAATCATAAAGTAGTTGGATGCTGCAGGGACAGATATTTATAAGTTTGGGGGCTAAAAGACCTGTCAGGTGCCCTTTAAAACAGGAAAACATGATGGGGAAAAAAAGACGTCATCGCCAGAGGAGAATTAAAATTACTGGCAAGATTGAAGCAACAATGATTTTGGCCATAAAAAGTGGCCACATACTGATACCATATTACATGAAGAACAAATAAGACTGTTCACAAAGCATTTTAGCATATATTCAGTTTTTCCTTTGGACATTATGTCTGAAGCCCCACAAAACCAAATTTATGTGTATATGTGTATGCATTGATGGGGCCATTGTCTGTAATCACAGTGTGACTGCCGGACATAGTTTTCCGCCCTTATATTCCTATGGAGAGCAGACACCAAGATTTAGTTGACAACATCTTGCTGCACGCATCCATTAGGTGTATACAGCCAAAAATTATCTCGAACAGTCACACTGTGATTCCATGTGCATCCTTACAGCCTTACATTCAATGACCCTGTAAGCATAATACGCCTGAATCCTGTTTAGTGGGGGTTCAGATGCAAGCCCAGACTAAGCCACTTTATTTATGCTAAAACACTAGGAGAATAGAACCTTAAATTAAAAAGATAGATACATCTAGAAACTACAAAATATCTGGTTCAATGTGGTCGTATATATGCATGCATTAATTTGGATTGTTTGACCATATTATAATACACCCTTAAAGTCCTTTTTTGACCAAAACTTGGCAGATCACCCACCGACTCATAAAAAGATTCACGACAGCGGCCTCTAGAATGCAGCCAAGAATATCTAATGTAGTTCCATCTTGGGACTTGAATACGGTACTTAAAGGGAACCTGTCACCTGGCTCTAAGCCCCTACACTATCACTACCTGTCCCTGCACCTTCCTAGCTGCTCCCTATCTATCCCTCTCTGAGCTAAATCTGCCCTATAAAACAGCAGAAAAATAACTTATAACTTACAGAAGTCCCTGAGGCTGGGGACTGAAAAGGCGGCCCCAGGCTCCATTCTGCCCTCCTCGATCTGGCAGCGCACGCCCCCACTGGGTGGCATTATTCTTTCTTCATCGCCGCCTCCTCCACTTGGAATCTCCCGCCTGCTTTACAACTATCATGTTGTGGTGATGCGACCTCGATGTGTCCCCTGACCGGGACACAGCATATGGGAGATTGCATCTTCTTCTCAGTAGCAGCACACACAGGGTGAGCTGCTACTGGAGCTGAGTGCTGATTGAAAGAACTGACGCCCAGGTGTGTGGGTGAATAGGAGATGATATGAGCTGCCCTGGGCTGTGGGGAGGGGGTGGAGTGTGTCAGGACTGCAGCAGGAGCTGCTGTGTAGAGAGCTGTGTGAAGATTTAACACAGCCTGGGAGCTCTCTCAGAGTGGACATTCATGAGGCTAATGAGCAGACGATGAGGAGAGAAAGGTTGTGTGCTGACCTAACACAGCCTACCTGGGGGAAGGTACAGAGCTTCTACATCAGCTGTTGGGATTGTATGAGGTTATACTCGGCTGTGCCCTGGAACCTGGAGGTCTGTGAATACCTGAACTGTGCCATTAAACTGTGTGCTGCGTGAGTAAATACCTGAGTCACTGTCTTCTGTAGTGCCGATCCTAACCGCTACCTTACAGTGTAAAGCGGGTGGGAGATTCCAAATGGAGGAGGCGGCGATGAAGAATAACGCCGCCCAGCTGGGTGTGTGCTGCTGCATCGAGGCGGGGCAGAATGGAGCCTGGGCCCGCCTTTTCAGTCCCCAGCCTCAGGGACTTCTGTAAGTTATGTTATTTTTCTGCTGTTTTATAGGGCGGATTTAGCTCAGAGAGGGATAGATAGGGAGCAGCTAGGAAGGTGCAGGGACAGGTAGTGATAGTGTAGGGGCTTAGATCCAGGTGACAGGTTCCCTTTAAAGGTCTGACTAGGTTACCTTTCAAACCAATATCCCATATTCAGAGGGACAGATTATGCTGGAAAGAAGCTTTCTTTGTAGTTGCAACAACAGCGAGGAGAGTTGGCGAGATCCAAGCCCTATCTATTAGAGACCGCTATCTGAGGATCCTGGAATATAGGGTGGTACTCAATCTAGAACCATCCTTCCTGCCCAAAGTAGCAACAGATTTTCATATATCCCAAGAAATTATCCTCCCATCCTTTTGTTAAGAGCCAACAGGCGGCAGAGAAGTGAAATTTCATTTATTGGATGTTCGGATGACTTTTCTTTACCATCTGGAGCAAACGGAGTCTTGGAGAAAGGATCAGAATCTATTTGGCCAGTGCTGTGGACACAATAAGGGGAATGCGGCATCAAGAAGTATGCTTGGATCAAGAAAGTGATCAGATTAACCCTGCTGTTGTCTTCAGATCTACTATACACTTATAATGTTCTGGTCATTTTTGACCGGACCTACTAAAGTCTTGATTTTTAGCTAATTTAAGTGTTTTATTGAACACCTGTTGCATTATTATACTGTATGGGAACATGCGTGTTCATACAGAAATAAAAAATTTCAAATTCATTCATTTGTGACCAAACAGAACAGCAGGGTTAAAATCAAGATAAGTCTTCCCCGATACTGCTAAAAGCTCATTCCACAAAGCTTTGTATGTCTCCTGAGCTGACATGGCTAGTGCATCCATTGTGCAGAGCCAATACCAGGTCCTGTCACCATACCTTTACCAAGCACTATAGATTAGAGGTCTATGAAAGATTTAGCGTTTGGAAGAAAAGTCCCCCAGTCCTTCCCTAATGTTAATTTTTGTCGTAGAGGGGATTACAGAAAATAGAATTAGGGTTACCGGTAATTCGGTTTCCAAGCATCCTCCACAACAGTATAGGTGGTTCCCCTCCCTTTTTGTGTTTTATGGTTATTTGATTCCTCAGTATTAAGTAAATATTGCAGCATTCATACCAGTGTGGTCCTTTAAAAAACACTGAAGATGGAGGAAGGGGAGGGGCGATTAAACCTCTCTGCATTTCCTGTCCCTAATTAGGATGGGGAGGCTGTGGTGCTGTCATGGAGGATCTTTAGAAACCGAATTACCCATATGTCAAATTCCATTTTTTGCATCCTTTTCACGTACCTTTGTTAAACGCCGAGCATAAAACGGCCACTCACAAGAATACACTATATTTCTCCCTGTGCGGTTCAATGCTATAGACATATGGCGGTAACCTGTAAATACACAAAATAAATTCACTAGTTGGTCTTACCTTACAGCTTTATGTGATAGGTGAAACAGTTACAGCTGGAGACATATTGCTGTTTCGGAGCATCTGTCACCACAATGCTGGTAGTTGGATACACCAAGTGACTACAGGGCCATTCAATACATAGAAATAAAGAACATAAGAAGCTAATTGTCCCTATGACAAATGGGCGTACACCAATGTGGACGTTTGCTTTTTCTCCTCTATGAAAGAGGATCAATTCATTGAAGAAAACAAATCCGTTTTATTATGGGGGCGAAACACTGGAACAGAGGAGGAACAAAAACAGTTCCACAATCGGTAAAACAGAGGCAAGTGCAAGAGGTATGCAGTTTATATAACAAAAAAATACAGTGAAAGGGGTCTTTAAAGTGACTGTTGATATTATACCAGGCTTACCTACTTAAGAATGTCTTCTATAACACACTAATGATACAATATTTTCGGCCTCTCACCATCTTCTAGCTGCTCCAGAGTCCCATAATTACAACCGTCAAACTTGAGCAGATCAACTCCCCAATCAGCAAAGGTTTGAGCATCCAACTCATAAAAGCCCTGGCTTCCCGGATATCCAGCGCACGTCTGTTTCCCCACATCCTGATATATTCCGAGCAGTAATCCACGAGCATGAACCTGGGGATATGATGACAAGCACAGAGTGGTTTCCCATGAACAACTTGGGACATTTGTTTCTTGCATTAAAACTGCAAACCAAGTTGTATGGACATCGACAGGGAGAGTTGGGGGTTTAGATACAGGTCAATGAACTTCAGTAATAGAGCTCTGAAAGTGGGGACTTTAATTTATATTGGGACAATCTGGTGACAAGTTCCCATTACAAACTCTGAAACTGGCTTGATCTTGATCTGGCCAGCTTTAGTATCCCAACCTCTATTTGCAGCATTGGAGTGATCACAGGTGAAACCAGCTCTCAATTAAAGTGGTTGTACACTACTTGGACAACCCCTTCTCATTCCCAATGTATAAAAATAAAAGCCTATAATCACCTCCAGTGCTGGCACCGTTTCAGTGATATCAGAAGTCGCAATCCTGGGGCCCATGACATTGTTATGACATCCGAGCCCTGCAACCAATCAGTGCCGGCTTCCTTCTTCCCGCCTTCAGACACAGCAGCCGGCTGCAGCACTCACTCCGTTAATTGCTCCTGAGTCCAAAGGAGGGAAGAAAAAAAAAACGGCCCCGATTGTTATGACATCCGAGCCCCACGACCAATGTCAAGAGGGCCTCGAGAACGCGACTTCTGACATCGCTATAATGGCGCCGGCATCGGAGGCGATTACAGGCTTTTTTATTTTTATGAGGCGAAGATGGGAAATGAGAAGGAGGTGTCCAAGTAGTGGCTATGCCACCTCATTTGGACTAATAAAATCAACATATTTCTTTTTTGTATATCAATCATTATTGGAGTTTGATGCTGGGAAAACTTTGCACTGCATTTTTTAAGGTATTTGGTGCTATTTCTATTTTTTGCTATATATATTATATTTATATATGTACACACATATACAGACATGCACACACTTCGGGGAAAATAAGGACTTCATATACTGCCGATTTTGCAAGTTTTATCACTGACAAAGATTGGAGAGGTCCAAGTTTTATTGTAGGTACACTTCACTATGAGAGACAAAATATTTGGATATAGAAACCTTTGTTTGAAATTACAGAGGTCAGACGTTTCCTCTTGTTCTTGACCACGTTTGCACACACTGCAGCAGAGATTTTGGTCCACTCCTCCATATAGACCTTTCATGTATTGGGGATGTCGCTGGGCAACATTGAGTTATAGCTCCATCCAAAGATTTTCTAGTGGGTTGAGGTCTGGAGTGTAGCTAGGCCACTTCAGGACCTCGAAATGCTTCTTATGGAGCAACTCCTGGATTATTGTCATGCTGGAGGACCCAGCCATGCCCCATCTTCAATGCTCTTACTAAGTGAAGGAGGCTGTTGGGCAAAATCTCACAATACATGATCCATCTTTCATTCATTACGGTGCAGTCGCGCAGTCCCTTTTGCAGAAAAACACTCCCATAATATGTTGTTAACACCCCCAATCTTCATGGCTAGGACAGTGTTCTTGGAGTTGTACTCATTCTTCTTCTTCTCCCTCCAAACATGCAGAGTGGGGCTGACACCACAAAGTTCTATCTCATCTGACCACATGATCTTCTCCCATGCATCTTCTGGAACATCCAGATGGTCATTGGCGAACTTCAAATGGGCCTGGACATGTGCTAGTGTGAGCAGGGGATCTTGCCTGTCCTGCAGGATTTTAATCCGTGTCGGCTTGGCGTTACTAATGGTAAACTTTGAGACTGTGGGCCCAACTTTCCAGGTCATTGACCTGGTCCTCCCATGTAGTTCTGACTGAATCCTGCTCTTACTCAGAATCATTACCCCATGAGGCGAGATCTTGCACGGAGCCCCAGACTGAGGAACATTCGCAGTCACCTTGTGTTTATTCCATTTTCTAATAACTCCGCAGGAGGACTTTTTAAAGAAAAACTAACATGTCTGTGAGACAGAATTCTTGCTGGTTGGTAGGTGGTCAAATACTTTTTTCACGCAATAAAAAATTCATATTATTTAAAAATCTTAAAATGTGATTTTCTGGATTTTCTTGGATTCTGTCTCTCACAGTAGAAGTGTACCTACCATAAATATTACAGACCTCTCCATTCTTTGTAGGTGGGGAAACTTGCAATATCGATACTGTATCAAATACTTGTTCCCCCGACTGTATATATAATACCCCTTCCACCATGTGACATTCTCCAACAGCATATATCATTCCTGTGAACTGACAAATGGTATATCAGTTCATACACAACTCACGTTAGGGATATTTGACTTTCCGACTAAATTTCATGATGATCCTAAAATGCCCTCCAACCTTTTCAGGTGAACGTAATGTGACCTTCTCTACACGTTTGGACGCACATCCAACTGGTCAATATTTCAGTACTTTTCGCACAACTTGCTGTTTTCCAACATGGAGCTTAATAACAAAATTCACAAGATGTATGTAATCCATGAATTGCCCAGAACTGCTTTAGACTTTGTGAATGATAGTGACAAGCTCAGACTTTCTGAATAAGATCATTATTCCAGTAACTGTGCCTCTGCATGAACAATTGAAGCCCAATTTCATCTTCATGGACGACAATGTTCCAGTTCACCGAGGTGGCATCATTTGGGAATGGCTGCTGGCGATAGGGATACCTCCAATAGAGTAGCCTACACTTTCTCCAGACATGAATCCCATAGAAAACCTATGGGATCAGCTGAGTCACTGTGTAAGGGCTCGTTACTTTGTAATCCAAAACCCCTATGTCCTGACGCCCGCCCTTCAAGAACAGTGGGATGCCGCCTCAGCAGACAATAAGGATACCGTCACATTTGGCGACGCACCAGCGATCCTGACAACCATACGAGCAGGTAGGGATCACTGGTGCGTCGCTGTCAGGATCACTGGTGAGATGTCAAATAGTCAGATCTCACCAGCGACGCAACAACGATCCGGAATGATACGGAGGTCATTGGGACCCTGTTTCTCAGACCTGTAGTATTGAGGTCGTTGGTCGTTGTCCGTGTCAAACACCCCGATACATGCTGCCCAGAGGGACCCCAACGATCAAAAAATGGTCCAGGCGACTGACACGACCAGCGATCTCACAGCAGGGGCCTGGTCGCTGCTAAGTGTCACACATAGCGAGATCGCTGTTGCGTCACCAAACTTGTAACTCATCAGCGATCTTGCTGGCGATCTCGCTTTGTGTGACGGGGGCTTAACTCCCACTTGTGAACGGCTGGAGACATTGTTTTCACGCTGTAATTGATGTTCAAGGATAACGTTTTGTGAGTAGTATTTGAGAGATTAAGCTGTGACACACTTGATCACCTGCCATGGTAATACATCACAGAGAAGGCATCTGGACATTGCAAATTCAAAGTGAAGGCAGCAAAACAATGAAGATATATGGAAGCTAGGAGTTAAAAACAAACCAGAATGTTACATATTCCTCACAGCACCCCCTTTTACTAGAACAACAGACTTGCAATTCTTGGAAAGCATCTTTATTAAGTCACATGGAATATCTTTCCATCAGTCTTAAAGAAGTCCCATAGGTGATGAGCGCTTATTCGTTGCATTGCCTTCTCCCTCTTGTTCAAATCATCCCAAACTCTCTCAAACCAGGTTGAGGTAGGGCAATGGTGGAGGTCTGTCTTCTAAGGTGATTTTTAGGTCATTGTAGTGTTGCAGCACACATGATGTTACCAGTGCGTGCAAACCAGATGGGATGGTGTGTTGTTACACAATGCGGTGGTAGACGTACTGGGTAAGGGATATTTAGCCTTTAAATTAATCACGAACAGAGTTACCAGAAAAGTATCAGCACACCATCACTCTTCTCTCTCAGTGCTTCAAGCATCTGCTCACCTTTTCAGTGTCTCACAAAAAACATGGAAGTTAACAAGACTGTGGAGTCAGTGTCCATCTTGATGGAGTCGGATTCAGGGAAATTGAGGAGTCTGATGTTTGGCTTACTGACTTCACAGCCATGGTTGTGGAGTCGGAGTCATGGAGTTGGTGTCCTTTTTGGTAGAGATGGAGTCAGATTCAGGGAAATTGAGGAGTTGGAGTCGGATGTTTGGTTTACTGACTCCACAGCCCTGGAGGTTAGTACAAAAAAAATCTGAAATTGTAACTCATCAGACCACAGTACCTACTGAATATCCACTGATCTAATGTCCAATCCTTGCGTTGTTTGGTCCAAACGAGTCTCTACTTGTTTGCCGTCCTCTGTAGTGACGGACGTCTTTGCAACAATTCAACAGGAAAACCCTTCTTCTTACAGTCTCTTCTGGACATCAAGAACTATCTGCTCATCATTTATGAGGACTTTGCAGCACAGGTCATTCTTGGTCTTCCTTTCCTGATCCTCATTACAGCCAGCTTCATTATAGTGCTTCATGGTTTTCATGACGCCACTTGAGGCTACTAAGACAGTTTCTAACAATTTTCCAGATTGACTGACCTTAATATCAAAGTGATGATGGCCGGTCATTATTCTTTACTTAGTTGACTTGCTCTTACCATCTTCTGGTCTAAAACCTTTGTGGAGAGGGCTCAGCACTGTACGGAGGAGTTGAACCACTGCTACTTCTGCAAAACACGATAGTGAACATTCCACAACTAAATTACTGAAGAGGCCATTGGAAAGCCATTCATGGTGACTGCCTGATGAAAATGCCTAAGAGAATGACAGGGGGTGAACATTGAGAAATCAAAGGTTTGACATAAATCCTGGCTGGTATCACACGTTCCTTTATTCTATATTTCCATTTGTGCCTTCATGGTTTTGTTGCCTTCACTCTGATGAACGTTCTAAAAAGGACAGTGAAAACCATTGATGAACAGTTTACATCAAGTTTTTGACTTCTACTACCGTGTTTCCCCGAAAGTAAGGCCCTGTCTTACATTAAATTTACCCCCAAAAGTCCCACTCTGCCTTACTTTCGGGGGAGGCCTTACATTAGACAAAAAAAATGACAAGGGATGTTGTGCAGCATCCCCTCCAGCTCCCCCATCCCTGTGTGCATGATCCCCTGCAGCTCCCCCATTGTTGTGCAGCATCCCCTGCAGCTCCCCCATCCCTGTGTGCATGATCCCCTGCAGCTCCCCCATCCCTGTGTGCATGATCCCACTGCAGCTCCCCCATCCCTGTGTGCATGATCCCCTGCAGCTCCCCCATCCCTGTGTGCATGATCCCCTGCAGCTCCCCCATCCCTGTGTGCATGATCCCACTGCAGCTCCCCCATCCCTGTGTGCATGATCCCACTGCACCGTGCACCCCCACTCTGCCCATGTGCTGCCACCACCCGCACGCAGCCCCATACACACACCCGTACGGCACCCATACACACACACACACACACACACACGGTTTCGCTATACTTACCGTTCCGTTGCCGTACTTTCGATTTCCTCTGCGGTGCCGGTGGGAGCCTTCTGCTGCAGGGGACGCTGGGCCAATCAGCTGCGAGCCTGCAGGGCCGTGACGTCGCGGCTGATTGGCCTTCAGCTCGAGCTCTGATTGGCCTATCAGCTGCGAGCCTGCAGGGCCGTGACCCGGGGCAGGAGAGAATGGCGGAGCCGGCCACAAGAAGCCCGCAGGCAGGCGAGAATGCGGGTGACAGCATGGAGGGGCCTGAACAAAGCGGTAAGCTACGGCCTTATGCGGCCTTACATTCCCCAGCTACCCCCCCCCATAGGCGGCCTTACATTCCCCACAGACCCCCCCCCCCCCGAAAGCGGCCTTACAATCGGGGGGTGCCTTACATTGGAGAACCCTGGGCACCCCCCTACCCTGCCTTACTTTCGGGGGGGGGTCTTATTTTCGGGGAAACACGGTATATCTGAATATATACACATATATACTACTGCTGGAAACAGTGGGTGCTGTAGTAAAATTAGTAGGAAGAAGAACTTCTCTATTATACTTCCTGCAGAAACTAATAAAGTTTTAAGGTCATATGAAAAGAAGCGTCCTTGAAGTGTTTTCGGTAGAAGAATTGTGCAAATTTGCATCATTTCTCTTTTTTGGGGGTGTCGGTGTAACAGATCTTTGGGACCTCTCATTTCTGCATGTATGTAGATACCGTAAGTAGATTCACAATGACTCACATAGTCGGCCAGTTTCTTGATACCTCCAGGAAATCTGGTGGGATCTGCTTGCAGTCGGTTGTTCTCATCCCTCTGTGTAGCCAGCCAGCAGTCATCAATGCACAGGTATCTGTATCCAGCTTGTAACCACCCATTTGACACCATCATATCTGCCATCTGCATGAAGAGCTGTTCACTGGAAAACATGCAAATATTATAATAATTGAAATTCTATTCACTGAGCTGCGAAGCCTGATGGTGAAAAAAGAGAATTTTGTTTACGTACCGTAAATTCTTTTTTCTTTAGTCATCAATGGGAGACCCAGACAATGGGGTTTAGGGCTCTGCCCTCCGGAGGTCACACTAGGTACTACAAGTTTGTAGACACCGCCTCCTCCGCTTATAAACCCCCACCGTAGGAGACATCCTCAGTTTAGTCCATAAGCTGCGAGGAGAAATTAAACCACACCCGAAACATCGGGAAGAATGCCGTGCACAGACGGTTCAACAACCCGGCAAACACTGTCTCAACAGAGAACAGAACAAGTGCAAAATATGCAACGGAACAACTGGGTGGGTGCTGGGTCTCCCATTGATGACTAAAGAAAAAAGAATTTACGGTAAGTAAACAAAATTCTCTTTTTTCTGGTCGTCATAATGGGAGACCCAGACAATGGGGATGTCCTAAAGCAATACCCCAGGGCGGGAAGAGTTCCTCAACAAGATGGATAACACATGGTTCCCTCTAAAGGTGGGCAACCGCCGCCTGGAGAACCCGCCTGCCCAAACTCGCATCCGCAGAGGCATGGGCATGCACCATATAGTGCTTAGAGAAAGTGTGCAGGCTGGACCAAGTGGCCGCCTGACACACCTGTAGAGCAGAAGCTCGATGTCGCAAGGCCCAGGAGGCACCTACAGCTCTCGTAGAGTGTGCCTTCAAACCCACCGGGAGAGGCAAACCAGAAGACCGGTACGCCTCCTGAATGGGAGCCTTGATCCATCTGGCCAAGGTCGACTTCGAAGCCGCGGCCCCCCTTACAGCGACCCATCGTGAGGACAAATAAGGAATCCGAACTCCTAAAGGAGGCGGTCCTGGACACATAAATGCGTACAGCTCTCACGAGATCCAGAGTATGGAGGTCGCGCTCAACCTGATGAACGGGAGCGGGGCAAAATGATGGAAGAACAATCTCCTGGTTTAGGTGAAACGTTGAAACCACCTTCGGCAGAAATTCAGGCCGTGGGCGCAACACCACCTTGTCTTGGTGAACCACCAGAAAGGGAGACTTGCACGAAAGTGCAGCCAATTCTGAGACCCGTCTCAGAGACGTAATCGCCACCAGAAAGACCACCTTCTGGGACAGACGAGAGAGAGAGACGTCTCTCAGTGGCTCAAACGGCGGTTTCTGCAGTGCCGCCAGGACCATGTTTAGGTCCCAAGGGTCCAGAGGTCGTCTATAGGGCGGGACCACCCGAGACACCCCCTGCAGAAATTGACGTACCTTCGGGAGGAGCGCCAAGCGCCTGTCAAACAACACTGAAAGTGCTGATACTTGACCTTTCAGAGAGCCAAGGGATAATCCCAACTCCAACCCCGACTGTAGGAAGGCCAACAATGTCGGGATAGACAAAGGCCACGGAGAGCGGCCACCAGAGGCACACCAGGTAAAAAAGATTTTCCACGTTCTGTGGTATATCTTCCTGGAAACAGGTTTCCTTGCCCGATTCATAGTGGCAACCACTGTAGGAGAGAAACCTCTGGATGTCAGCAGCCAGGCCTCAAGAGCCATGCAGTCAATCTGAGGGCCCTGGAATTGAGGTGGAAGAATGGGCCTTGCGCGAGTAGATCTGCGCGTTCTGGAAGAGCCCACCTGTGTCCGCCTGACAGTTGCCACAGGTCCGGGTACCAAGACCTCCTGGGCCAATCTGGAGCCACTAGAATGGCCACTCTGCATTCTGTCCTGATCTTCCACAGGACCCTGGGAATCAGAGCCAGAGGCGGAAACACATATGGCAGCTGAAAGCTGGACCAGCTCAGGATCAGGGCGTCCGCCCCCAGAGACTGGGGATCCCAAGATCTCGCCATGTATTGGGGCACCTGATGATTCAGCCGTGAGGCCATCAGATCCACGTCCGGAGTGCCCCACCTGCCGCAGATGTCCCGGAAGACGTCTGGATGTAGGGACCACTCTCCGGCGTCCATCCCCTGTCGGCTCAGATAGTCGGCCTCCCAGTTCTCGACCCCTGGGATGTGAACTGCGGAGATCAGGCAGCCGTTTTCCTCCACCCAGAGTAGAATGCGGTGGACTTCGGCGAGGGCCTGAGCACTTCTGGTCCCTCCCTGATGATTTATATAGGCGACGGCCGTCGCATTGTCGGACTGTACCCGAATGGGCTGTCCTGACAGGAATTTCTGAAACGCCAGTAGCGCCAGATAGACCGCCTTGATCTCCAGCACGTTGATCTGCAACGCCGACTCCGACTGAGTCCAGAGGCCTTGAGCCCTGTGGTGCAAGAACACCGCCCCCCAGCCCTTCAGACTGGCGTCGGTGGTCACCACTAACCATGACGGTTTTAGGAAGGACCGGCCCCGTGACAGGTGATGTGGCTGGAGCCACCACTGTAGAGAGTCCCTGGTTGGTTGTGACAGTGTCACCAGCCGATTCAGAGAGATCGTCCTCTTGTCCCATCTGCGAAGAATCTCCAGCTGGAGAGGACGGAGGCGAAACTGTGCGAACGGCACCGCCTCTATTGCCGCTACCATGCGACCCACCAGTCTCATCAATACCCGTAGGGATGACTGTGGAGACAGGAGGACATTCTGCACTCCTGATTGGATCGCAAGCTGCTTGGCTTGAGGTAGGGACACCAGGGCCGAGTCCGTGTGGAAGTCCATGCCCAGATATGTCAATGACTGGGTCGGAACTAGGGTCGACTTTTGAATGTTGATAAGCCACCCGAACCGTTCCAGGGACTTCATGGTCACCTCCAGGCTCACCCGACAAAGGTCTTCCGATGGCGCCCTGACCAACAGGTCGTCCAAATAGGGTATGACGGCGTGTCCCTGCGCATGCAGGAGAGCCATCATGGAGGCCATCACCTTTGTGAACACCCGTGGTGCTGAGGCTAGCCCGAATGGCAGTGCCACAAATTGGAAGTGCTCTTCCCCCACTGCGAATCTCAACCAGCGCTGATGAGCTGGTGCAATGGGGACGTGAAGGTAAGCGTCCCTGATATCGATGGACGCTAGGAAGTCTCCCTGTGACACAGCCGCGATCACTGAGCGCAGGGATTCCATGCGGAACTTCCGAACCAACACGTGACGGTTGAACAACTTGAGGTCCAACACCGGGCGAAAAGAGCCGTCCTTCTTTGGGACAATAAAGAGGTTGGAGTAAAAACCCCTGAACCTCTCTTCCGTGGGCACAGGGACCACCACTCCGTCTCTGCGGAGTCCCTCCAACACCAGGTGAAAAGCCTGAGCCTTTTCTGGGGATGGAACCGACCGATGGAATCGGTGTATTGGTTGTGACGTCAGCTCTATCCTGTAACCTCTTGAGACTACGTCTCGAACCCACTGATCTTGAATGTGAAGAAGCCACTTGTCCTGAAAGCGGGACAGGCGGCCCCCCACCTGTGGGGAGGCAGGATGAGAGAGCGAGTCATGTCGAGGCGGGCTTGGGGGTGGCAGCCGCTGCCCCCGCCGGCTTCTTCTGACGACTCTTGGAACGCCACTGAGTAGCAGGCTTGCCCCCTCGGTCTGAGCGAGTGGACGCCGTTGATGACTGTGAACCGGAGCGAAAGGACCACTGCTTAGGGTTCCTTTTCACGGTGTACCGTGGCTTAGGCTTATTCTGCGGGATCTTAGACTCAGCAGAATCTTTTATCAATTTGTCCAGTTCGGTGCCAAAAAGCCTGTCACCAGCGAACGGAAGATTTTGTAAAATCTTCTTAGATGTGGCATCTGAGTCCCAAAGACGCAGCCACAACAGCCTGCGGATCGCAATTGCATTGGCCGAGGCCACAGCAGAGCGAGTGGCAGTTTCCAAAGATGCCGTCCTGGCATAGTCCGCATAGGCCCTTGCTCTCTCAGTGAGAGCCAGGACCTCTGGACTGGACCTAGCTAGATCAGTGATACCATCCAAACAGATAGTAATCGCTTGTAGGGTCCAGACCGCGGCAAAATTAGGGGCAAACGAAGACCCCACAGCCTCATAGGAAGACTTGGCGAGTTGCTCGACCTGTCTATCAGTAGCATCCTTCAACGAGGAGCTATCAGAGGCAGAAAACAAGGAGCGCGCAGCAATCCTAGTCATGGAAGCATCCACCTTGGGAGACTGCGACCATTCCTGGAGCGCCTCCTGGGGAAAGGGAAAGCGATTGTCCTTAGTTTTACGGACATAACGCCGCCCAGGATGCAACCTGGGAGCTTTAATCACCCTTCCGAAATTAGTGTGGTCCATGAAGGAGCCACTTGGTCTAGCCTCTGGCCGCAGCCATTGGTATATCTCCTTGGGGTGTACAGTCACCTCCTCAGGAGGAGTGACAAGACGCAATGTCTCATTGATGGAGGACACCAGATCCTCCACCCCATCTGGAGGTTCAGACATAGACCCAAGAGTAGAACCCCCATCATCTTCCTCACCATCAGAGGAACGCTCCTCCTCAGAGAGAGTCTGGAGCTCAGGAGAAGCCTCACGGGCTCGCTTAGGGGGTCTTACAGCAGAAGTAAGAGACACCCGGGGGTAACTAGGAGGAGTAGCTGGGTTCTCCAGTCTCCTATGCAGTGCCTCCAGGGTTTGCGACATGGAGGACATCTGGGACAGCAGAGATTCATTGATCTTATTCTGCGTTTCCCATGGCCCTGGGATCACCTGAACCTCAGGGTATAATCCCGGATTTGCAGACTCAGTAGTAGCAGACCGGGCCTCTGGGCGTCTGCAGTTATTGCAGGACCCCTCCACCAGTGTCCCGTTGCATGTAACACAGGCAATGGAGACCACCGCCGCCTTAGCAGCATGCTTCCCAACTGAGGACATCTCCACAGTGAGGGGAATATAAGCCAAAGTTCACAAACAAACCGGGAATCCCGGTGGCTTACCGACCGCAGTAAAGCGGTAGGAGGAAGCGGTGTGTGTGTGTGACCTCCGCGAGTTCCGGTCTCCCTTGCAAGTGCAGACACGCGCTGCAGCCAGATCCCAGCCGGGAAGTGAGGGAGAAGATGGCCGCCGACAGTGAAGATGTGGGCGGAGCCAGGAACACGCGGGAAGAACACACAACACGCCCAGCGGTGATGTCACCATAAGGGCTGCCTCCTCCTCCTCCAGACTGCCTCAGCAATGGAGGTGCCGGAGCCCGCAGCGCGGGAAAAGAGTGTGAATATCACCCCTCACACTCTCAGACTGCATGTACACATAAAAACACTCGCAGTCTACAGCCTCAGCCCCTGTGATACACAGGGCGGTCAGCCAGGGAGACCCCAGCACAGGGTCACCGCCAGAACCGCGGACCCGAGGGTAACCGCGCGGTCTGAGTGTCATGACACCACAGTGACAGACACTACCCCCAGGCACACAGGAGACACACCAGGTGCCTCAGTGCCGGTCCGGTCTGTAAGCACCTTTAGGGAGGCCTCGGACGGGGGTACAGCACCAGTCCGGAGTGTAAGCACCATTTAGGGAGGCCTCGGACTGGGCTGGCTCCGTCCGGTCTGTAAGCACCATTTAGGGAGGCCTCGGACGGAGCGGAGCTGTGCAAGGCTCCAGGCTCCCCCTTACCAGAGCCTCCATGGAGGGATGGAAAGGAAGGAGCGCGACAGCGTACCGGGAGAACACTGAAGTGTCCAGGCTAAAAGCCCTCCGGTACCTCCACCAGCGTGTTCCGCAGAGGGTGAGCGGGGAGGCTGTCGGGGGTCCCGAGCGGGACCATTTTACCTTGTCTTCATACGCCATCACGTAAGCTGTGAGAATGCAGTGAAGTGCAAGCAAAGCGTGATCCTCCGAGCACACTAAGTTTAAAACTGAGGATGTCTCCTACGGTGGGGGTTTATAAGCGGAGGAGGCGGTGTCTACAAACTTGTAGTACCTAGTGTGACCTCCGGAGGGCAGAGCCCTAAACCCCATTGTCTGGGTCTCCCATTATGACGACCAGAAAAAGATGTATGGCTATTTGGATATTATTTTTAGTGTTCAATTGCTTCCGAAGTACAGAGTTGAAAGAAAGGATTTTGCTACTTCATCTGACAGCAACATACTGTAGGCAATGAAACCCTGAATCCAGTAATGTATCACACAGATTACTAGCTGAAGCTGTTCTGAATCAATCACAGCATTTAGATTCAGGGACACAACAAGGCTGGGAGAGCTGCCCCCACCCCCACCAGGCTCTGTATGTACAATGTCTGCAGATAGAGAGCTGCCCCTACCCACATCAGGTTCTCTATAGAGATTGTACATTGACACTCATGGTGGGTTTACACGTTGCGATATCGGCGTCCAACTCCGACCAAAAGTCACGTGGTTCGGGCGTTGGACCCGATATCGTTCGTGCGTTGTACGGTGTGAACATCCGATACGATGCAGGAACGATGGCAAACCGATATCGGGGGTCGAATGAGCGTGCTATTCAACCGCCCGATATCGTATGCTGGTTGGAGCCGGATTGTGCTGTGTGATAGTCCAACTACGATGTGTACTGCAACGTCACCCACTCACTCCCATGTTAAATGGTCGTTCCTGGGTCGGGGGGCGTACACATCGTAGGGACGTTGTAGCCCGATATCGCAGAGTGTAAACCGCCGATGCGATTCAGGGAAAACCGGGCACTAAATGCGCGCTCCCGCGCCGTTGTATGCGATATCGGAACGATATCGCGACGTGTAAACCCACCATCAGGCTTGTGCATGGCAGTGACATCACACACCGCTAAGCCAGCATGCCAGCGTCAGCTGCTGGCCTCCGATTGGTCGATAGCTAGCATTAGTACTGCTGGTAGTGCAGAGAGCATGTCCCTGTGCGGTAATACACTGAATGTGCTTAAGAACGCAAATCCATTTAAAGTGTATAAATTGGACGTGTGCGGTCTGATTTTTCATCACACAGCACACTGACACACGCTATTCAATAGGGTTATCTAGATCAACGATCTTTCTGTTGGTACGACTGCCCGTGAGAAAAAAAATCTCTAAGGGTACCGTCACATGAGGCCATATCGCTGGAGATATCACCGGCGACACGCGGGGGCGTGCACTTTTTTTGGCGCCCCTCCAGCATCGCGTGTTTACAGGCGGCGATACCTCTGGCGACATCGCCACTAGGGTGTCTACAATCCCCAGTGGCGATGCTGTAACATGGGAGCCTGTGGCTCCCAGCGCCTGTAACATCGCCTATCAGCATGTTACATGTACACATCGCCCCAGAGTGCTCGCCTGGCTTCAGAGCAGTGCTGAGAAACCAGGTGACCACTCAAAGGCGATATTTAGCACCGACATCACCCCTTTACATTAGGCGACGCAGCGGCGCTGTTGCCGGCGATAGGCCTCGCCCCTGCGTTGCCTATGTAATCGGCGGCGATATGGCCAGGTGTGACGGTACCCTAAGTCTGTGGGTGCATAAAAAAAAAGAAAACAGATCCCACACGGAACATCCAATCTTTAAGGATCGGTTTCTTTTATAAACCTGGGAAACTATGTCATCATATAGTTTTTTTTAATAGAGGTGTAAGAAAAAAAGATGTCAAACAAGTGTCACATGGACGAAAATCAGATAAAAATGATTTAAGTTTTCTGGATGGAACTTGTATGATCCTCCAGGGGGTTTCAGGTCCAACTGTGTGACAATCTGAGATGCCAAAACGAGCAGCTGGGACACAACACTGTGGAGCAACGTGCTGATATCTATCCAGAATTAAAGGGAACCTGTCACCAGTTTTTGCCATCCGATCTGACAGCAGCATAATGTAGAGATAGAGACCCTGATTCCAGCGATGTGTCACTTACTGAGCTCCTTGCTGTCGTTTTGATAAAATTACTGTTTGCTGCAGATTTGGCAGCTCCTACATATGACTGGACTACTTGAGTAGTCCTCTAATGATAATATCCACTGTTAAATCATCTGGAGATTATCAAAACTACACTGAGTAGCCGAGTAAGTGACACATTGCTGGAGTCAGGATCTCTGTCTGTATATTGTGCTGCTCTCAGGTAAGATGGCAAAAACCTGGTGACAGAGTCCCTTTAAGCTCCCCTGTAGTCTTTTGCTGCCAGGGACATTTCTATATTCTGTTATTTCCATTCTTTCACAGTCATTTTGCAGCCTACAGTTAATAACTCGTTCCTGTTTCCGTCCTTTACTATCACACAACGCCCCCGGGCCCGGTGAGACAGGACGCCCCCCAGGCCCGGTGAGACAGGACGCCCCCCGGCCCCAGTCTCACACTGGGATGAGATGTCACTTCATACTACATACAGTACATGTGTAGAAGTTTAATTTCTTTATACCAGAACACGTACAGCAGGGAAGAAGTATTGGACATGCCGCCTAGTTTCTAAGTAACTTTCTAAAGGTGCTATTGACATGAATATCTCCCCAGATGTCAGTAACAACCCATCCAATCCACTCAGGTATAGAACTCAATCTACAGGTGTCCCATACATTAGGTGTAATAATGACAAATGACACAGCGCATGCGCAGACAGCTGATCTCTTCCGGTCTTGTGATACTCCCTATAGTCTCCGCCTCCGCAGCTTCCGCCATGATCACGTGATCAGATTGCCGCACACTGCTGCCCTCCGCCTCACCTGATGCAGGTGCTGGGGTTCTTCTCACAGTCCGTCTCGCACATGAACCTCTCCCAGTGTAACCAGCCCATCGGAGGGGTCCGGGCCAGGCCATTGTCCAGAGCGGGCACTCCGGGCACACACAGCGCCAACACCGCACTCACCAGCAGCCACAACATGGTTATACCGCACTGAGCACGGGGTGTGCGTCCACAGCCAATCAGCGCGCATCTTCCGGGACAAAGCCCTCCTAGTGGGCGGGGCAGTTATTGAGCGGCCAGCCTCCTCTCTGTGCAGTGACGTCACGGGTCAGGTGACTGCAGACATTAGTGCTGAGCGCTGGAGAGTGCAGGGTGCAGACTGGAGCGCAGAGTGATAATGGCGTTACTTCCGGTCAGGCTCTGAGCCTGCACACTTGTGGTGATTTGTACCGGGCCCCGGAGCTGGTCCTCAGCCGCCATCCTCTCATGGGGGATCTGAGTGACCACCAAAGTAACAGGTCCAGTATGGACTAAAGACAGAGAAGCCGTACACTGCCCTACTGATGCCCCATCTCCGGGGCCCTGCACAGCGCCACTGCCCACCTCAGGGCATTGTGTATGTACCATCAGGGCCATCCATACAGAGACAACGTAACCACTGAGCCACGTAACTACTGAGCCATGTAACCACTGAGCCATGTAACCACTGAACCATATAACCACTGAGCCAAATAACTGCTGAGCCATGTAACCACTGAACCATATAACCACTGAGCCACATAACCACTGAACCATGTAACCACTGAGCCACATAACCACTGAACCATATAACCACTGAGCCACATAACCACTGAGCCATGTAACTACTCAACCATGTAACCACTGAACCATATAACCACTGAGCCATGTAACTACTGAGCCACATAACCACTGAGCCACATAACCACTGAACCATGTAACCACTGAGCCATGTAATCATTGAGCCATGTAACCACTGAACCATATAACTACTGAGCCACATAACTACTGAGCCATGTAACCACTGAACTATATAACCACTGAGCCACATAACTACTGAGCCACTTAACCACTGAACCATATAACCACTGAGCCACTGAGCCACATAACTAATGAGCCATGTAACTACTGAACCATATAACCACTGACCATAACAGATCCACATTACTACTGGGCCATGTAACCACTGAACCATGTAACTACTGTGCCAAATAACTGCTGAGCCATGTAGCTACTGAGCCACATAACCACTGAGCCATGTAATCACTGAGCCATGTAACCAATGAGCCACATAACTACTGAGCCACGTAACTACTGTGACGACCATCCACCGTGAGGCCGAGCTGCTGGTAGGCAGCACCCCGAGAAACCCCGAGACCCTTAACCCCTATACAGGGATCTGGAATTATAGCGGAGCCCAGGGGGTAGCTGCCTATATGAGCAACAGAGCCGGGGAGGTCGCCAGGGGAAAATCAAGACCCGAAAAACGAAGTCAGAAGTCCGAGTCAAAACCGAGAGGGCAGCGAAGGTACAAAATCGTCAGGCAGTAGCAGAGTCAAAAATCCAGGCAAAGGTCAAGGGCAAAACCAAGAGGGCAGCTGAGGTACAAAATCAATAGGCAGAGGCAGAGTCAGAAATCCAGGCAAGGTCAGACACGAAACTAAACACACACTATCACTGGGGAACCAAAACTATATCTGGCGGCCTGCAAGCCAGGCTCCAATGTACTTGAAGGGCACGGCTACCTCCCATAGGCTGGAGCTCACAACCTGATGACCTCATCCGGACCGCCCCTAGATCCAGGCCAGATGGAGATGCATGACTGGCTCCACCCACGCCTCCTCTGACAGAAGAACGCAGGCTGCGCCTAACGGACACCTCTGCAGGGCCCTTTCCTCTGCGACCAACACCACCCAGAGGGGAAACACAGCGGCGCTCAGTGACAGAGGCAGACGTCGCGGGAGCGGTTCCATATGAGGACAAGGCCCTCCTATCACCGGCGCCACCAGCCGAAGGAATCTGGCTCCTCCCAGCGGCCGAGGCAGGAACACCAGCCACCGAGTCCAATGGCGATGTGACAACTACTGAGCCATGTAAACACTGAACCATATAACCACTGAGCCATATAACCACTGAGCCACATAACTACTGAGCCACATAACTAATGAGCCATGTAACTACTGAACCATATAACCACTGAGCCATATAACTACTGATCCACATTACTACTGAGCCATGTAACCACTGAACCATATAACCACTGTGCCAAATAACTGCTGAGCCATGTAGCTACTGAGCCACATAACCACTGAGCCACGTAACCACTGAGCCATGTAATCGCTGAGCCATGTAACCACTGAACCATATAACCACTGAGCCATATAACTACTGAGCCACGTAACCACTGAACTATATAACCAATGAGCCACATAACTACTGAGCCACGTAACTACTGAGCCACTTAACCACTGAACCATATAACCACTGAGCCATGTAACTACTGAGCCATATAAGCACTGAGCCACATAACCACTGAACCTCATAACCACTGAGCCATATAACTACTGAGCCATGTAACTACTGAGCCATGTAACCACTGAACCATATAACCACTGATCCACATAACCACTGAGCCATGTAACCACTGAGCCATGTAACTAGGGAGCCACGTAACTACTTAACCACTGAACCATATAACCACTGAGCCATGTAACTAGTGAGCCACATAACCACTGAACCATATAACCACAGAGCCATATAACTACTGAGCCATGTAACTACTGAACCATTTAACCACTGAGCCATGTAACTACTGAGCCATATAACTACTGAACCACATAACTACTGAGCCATGTAACCACTGAACCATATAACCACTGAGCCATGTAACTAGTGAGCCACATAACCACTGAACCATATAACCACAGAGCCATATAACTACTGAGCCATGTAACTACTGAACCATATAACCACTGAGCCATGTAACTACTGAGCCATATAACTACTGAGCCACATAACTACTGAGCCATGTAACTACTGAGCCACATAACCACTGAGCCACATAACCACTGAACCATGTAACCACTGAGCCATGTAATCACTGAGCCATGTAACCACTGAACCATATAACTACTGAGCCATGTAACCACTGAACTATATAACCACTGAGCCACATAACTACTGAGTCACGTAACTACTGAGCCATGTAACCACTGTACCATATAACCACTGTGCCAAATAACTGCTGAGCCATGTAGCTACTGAGCCACATAACCACTGAGCCACTTAACCACTGAGCCATGTAATCACTGAGCCATGTAACCACTGAACCATATAACCACTGAGCCATATAACTACTGAGCCACGTAACCATGAACTATATAACCAATGAGCCACATAACTACTGAGCCATGTAACTACTGAGCCACTTAACCACTGAACCATATAACCACTGAGCCATGTAACTAGTGAGCCACATAACCACTGTAACCATATAACCACAGAGCCATATAACTACTGAGCCATGTAACTACTGAACCATTAACCACTGAGCCATGTAACACTGAGCCATATAACTACTGAGCCACATAACTACTGAGCCATGTAACTACTGAGCCACATAACCACTGAGCCACTAACCACTGAACCATGTAACCACTGAGCCATGTAATCACTGAGCCATGTAACCACTGAACCATATAACTACTGAGCCATGTAACCACTGAACTAATTAACCACTGAGCCACATAACCACTGAGCCACTTAACCACTGAGCCATGTAACTCACTGAGCCATGTAACCACTGAACCATATAACCACTGAGCCATATAACTACTGAGCCACGTAACACACTGAAACTATATAACCATGAGCCACATAACTACTGAGCCACGTAACTACTGAGCCACTTAACCACTGAACCATATAACCACTGAGCCATGTAACTAGTGAGCCACATAACCACTGAACCATATAACCACAGAGCCATATAACTACTTGAGCCATGTAAACTACTGAACCATATAACCACTGAGCCATGTAACTACTGAGCCATATAACTACTGAGCCACATAACTACTGAGCCATGTAACTACTGAGCCACATAACCACTGAGCCACATAACCACTGAACCATGTAACCACTGAGCCATGTAATCACTGAGCCATGTAACCACTGAACCATATAACTACTGAGCCATGTAACCACTGAACTATATAACCACTGAGCCACATAACTACTGAGTCACGTAACTACTGAGCCATGTAACCACTGAACCATATAACCACTGTGCCAAATAACTGCTGAGCCATGTAGCTACTGAGCCACATAACCACTGAGCCACTTAACCACTGAGCCATGTAATCACTGAGCCATGTAACCACTGAACCATATAACCACTGAGCCATATAACTACTGAGCCACGTAACCACTGAACTATATAACCAATGAGCCACATAACTACTGAGCCATGTAACTACTGAGCCACTTAACCACTGAACCATATAACCACTGAGCCATGTAACTAGTGAGCCACATAACCACTGAACCATATAACCACAGAGCCATATAACTACTGAGCCATGTAACTACTGAACCATATAACCACTGAGCCATGTAACTACTGAGCCATATAACTACTGAGCCACATAACTACTGAGCCATGTAACTACTGAGCCACATAACCACTGAGCCACATAACCACTGAACCATGTAAAACCCCTGAGCCATGTAATCACTGAGCCATGTAACCACTGAACCATATAACTACTGAGCCATGTAACCACTGAACTATATAACCACTGAGCCACATAACCACTGAGCCACTTAACCACTGAGCCATGTAATCACTGAGCCATGTAACCACTGAACCATATAACCACTGAGCCATATAACTACTGAGCCACGTAACCACTGAACTATATAACCAATGAGCCACATAACTACTGAGCCACGTAACTACTGAGCCACTAACCACTGAAGCCAAATAACCACTGAGCCATGTAACTCAGTGAGCCACATAACCACTGACCACTAAACCACGAGCCATATAACTACTTAGCCATGTAACCTACTGAACCATATAACCACTGAGCCATGTAAACTGAGTCATATAACTACTGAGCCACATAACTATAACCATGAATAAATACTGAGCCACATAACCACTGAGCCACTTAACCACTGAACCATATAACCACTGAGCCATGTAACATGAGCCACTGACCATGTAACCATGAACCATATAACTACTGAGCCATGTAACCACTGAACCATATAACCACTGAGCCATAACTACTGAGCACGTAACTACTGAGCCAGTAACTACTGAACCATTAACCACTGAGCCAAATAACTGCTAACCTGTAGCCTACTAACCATAACCATAGTAACCACTGAGCCATGTAATCACTGAGCCATGTAACCACTGAACCATATAACCACTGAGCCATAACTACTGAGCCACGTAACCACTGAACTATATAACCAATGAGCCACATAACTACTGAGCACGTAACTACTGAAGCCACTTAACCACTGAACCATATAACCACTGAGCCATGTAACTATGAGCCAATAACCACTGAGCCATATAACACAGACATATAACTACGAGCATGACATGAACCATATACCACTGAGCCATGTAACACTGAGCCATAACTACTGAGCCACGTAACTACTGAGCCATGTAATCTGAGCACATAACCATGAGCCACTAACCACTGAACCATGTAACCACTGAGCCATGTAACCTGAGCCATGTAACACGAACCATATAACTACTGAGCCACAATAACTACTGAGCCATGTAACCACTGAACTATATAACCACTGAGCCATAACTACTGAGTCACGTAACTACTGAGCCACTTAACCACTGACCATATAACACTGAGCCATGTAACTACTGAGCCATATAACCACTGAGCCATATAACTACTGAGCCATGTAACTACTGAGCCATGTAACTACTGAGCCATGTAACCACTGAACCAATAACTATGAGCACATAATACTGAGCATTAACCACTGAACTAACACTGAGCCATGTAATGAGCCACTACCACTGACCACATAACCACTGAGCCTATACTATGGCACGTCTATGAGCATTAACCACAACCTATAACCATGCATACGTAAACGACACATAACTACTGAGCACTAACCACTGAACATATAACACTGAGCAATGTAACTACTGACACTTAACCACTGAGCCATATAACCACTGACTAACCACTGAGCACATAACTACTGACACATACCATTGACAGTAACCACTGGCATGTAACATGAACATAACCCTGAAACAGTACTGAGCCACAAACATATAACCACTGAGCTATGTAACTACTGAGCCATGTAGCCACTGAGATGTATCCACTGAGCAATGTAACTACTGAGCCACGTAACCCCTGAGCTACATAAATTCAATAATAATTCAAAGTGAAGCTGTCGGCAAAAACATGCAGCAGCCACCACGATGGCGATCAGCAGGAAATACTGTTTTATCAGAGCAGTGAGTTGCTGTATTACAGCTAAGGACAAGAAAGCAGCTAAACATCTGAAAAGAGAGTGACCAAGCTTGTGAGCGCTTTATTACTTAGGCTACGTTCACACACTGCATATTTTTGCTGCTTTTTCTGCAGCTGCGATTTTTTACGTGCGTATTTTGTGAAAAACACAGCTCCTTTCACACACTGCGTTTTCCTCTGCGCTTTTCCAGAGCCCATTTTATCATGTGGGCAATGGGAAAGCGCAGGGAAAATACATAGAAAGAATTGACATGTCTATTCTTTTTAAGCGCGTGTTTTTGCAGTAAAAGCGCAAGTGTAAAAAAAAACAAGAATACGCAGTGTGTGAATGGATATTGGCAAAACCCATAGGTTTGGCTGGGCTGCGGATCCAGAACTGCGTTTCACTGCAGCGTAATAAAGTACAGCAAAAAACGCAGAAAAAGCCAAAAAACACAGGAAAAAGTGCAATACGAGGCAAAATACGCTATGTGTGAACATAGCCTTAGTGTGTATTTTTTAAAGGGGTTGTCCATTAATAGACGAGCCCGGGTTACACATAATGATGTCCCAGCGACCCCACCAACGATGGGGTCGCTGGGACATCGTTATCTGATCACTGGTGAGTTGTCACACAGGCAGACTCACCAGCGATCAGCGACCAGCGAGAATGCTGTTATCCAGGGTAAACATCAGGTTACTATGCAGAGCGTTGCGCTCAGTTACTCGATGTTTACCCTGGTTACCAGCGTCCCAGCGTGTCTGTGCGGTGCTGGGAGGTCGTTCATCGTTGGTCTCCCGCTGTCACACACGGCGATTCTGGCTGTCTAGCGGGAGACCAATGATCGTTGCAGGATGTCACACACAGCGACGTTGCTACGAGGTTGCTGCAACATCACAAGTTGCAGCGACATCGTTAACAATGTCGGTACGTGTAAACCCAGTCATAGAAGATCAATTTGAATGGAAAATCAGCTCCAATTGTTAGCGGACACCATGCCGCGTATGCAGCGCCGGACTGGGGTGTCTGGGGCCCACCAGGAAAATTGACCCCAGGGCCCACCCACCCGGGCCTGCCCATTTTTCAGCTAAATGCAAATACCTGTTATCCGTTATACCTATAATGGCCACTTTACACGCAGCTACAGGTAACAGGTTTTCCACAGGTAACTTACTGGCTGCAGTGAAATCATGGAGACATTGTTCCATTTGTACACAGCAACAAGATAGAACCTTGTCTCCATGATTTCACTGCAACCAGTCAGTTACCTGTGGAAAACCTGTTACCTGTAGCTGCGTGTAAAGTGGCCATTATAGTGGAGCGTGGACTGTAAAACCCAGGCGGCTCCTGCACATCACTGTGCGCTCACCATTACTGTAATGTACCATTACTGTAGTTTGCATTAAAGGGATTTTTTGATGAAAACAAGTTGTCAGCGATGCACAGGTTCGGAAGGTGATCACTTATTTATTGGTGGAATCCGCACCATCAGAAGAATGTGGAGTTTTGAGCATTTGGTGATATTTTTCCCTCAGTATTTGTAAGACAAAACCAGGAGTGGAGCAATCAGAGGTAATGTTTCTGCATTTCTCACCCTCTCCTGGTTTTTGTCTTATAAATACTGAGGTGAAAATCTCACCAAATGCTCAACTTGCTTTCACTGGCGAACCTCTGTAAGGCAAGCTTCACATTTGCGTTTGGCACTGCAGCGTATGCAGCACTTACCCATACGCAGTGCCGAACGCAAACACTTTCATGTGAACGCAGCGGAGATTGCGTTCACATGAAATGTCACTGTGAGTGTGCCCGGCCACCGAATCAGCGGCGGAGATCTCCTCCCAGCCACCTCCGCTGATCTCTTCCTCCCGCCGCTGGTTTAAAATAGCCGGCGGGAAAGCCAGCGGTGAAAAGTCTTCACCGCCGGCTTTCCCGCCCCACTGATGTTGATCATTTGAATTACTGGGGTTCACCGCTGGCTTTCCCGCCGGCTATTTTAAACCAGCGGCAGCAGCGGCAGGGAGGAAGAAAGAAGATGACAGAACAATAAGAAAGAAGAGGAAAGAAGAAGAAGAAGAGGAAAGAAGAAGAAGAAAGAAAGAGAAAGAAGAAGAAGAAAGAAGAAGAAAAAAGAAGAAAGAAGAAGAAAAAAGAAGAAAGAAGACGAAAGAAGACGAAAGAAGAAGAAGAAAGAAGAAGAAAGAAGAAGAAAGAAGAGGAAAGAAGGAAGAGAAAAGAAGAAAAAAGAGAAAAGAAGAAGAGAACGTAGATCACCTGTAGATGACCTTGGAGGAGGACATCTTCCACAGTGTTTGTGCACACAGATTCACTTTCATTCATTTTTTGTGCGCGGCTGTCTGCATGCGTATAAAGCAAGCACACAGCTACACACAAAAAATGCAACATTTTGCATTCGGCATGTGCATAAATTTTGCGCAGCCGAACGCAAACGCAGCTGAGCGCAGGTACACACAGGCACTATGCGTTCCTATGTTAAACATAGGAGCGCATAGTGCCTGCATTTTGCTGCGCTCAGGTATGCTGCGTTCACAGTGCTCATCACGCGCAAATGTGAACCCTGCCTAACTGCATCTCTGCTGCTGTGTCTCAAGACGGCGATGGGTTAAGCATCCAAGTATTTAATATCTATTGGAAATAAAGAAGTTTCCACTTATTGATATCAGATAAAACAAATGACCGACCACAATCAACTCTACCAAGACCAATAATACCAGATAGAAGGCAGAAATACCATCATACCATGACCAGACCATATATTACCACCATATAGTGCCCAAATGATGCCACATACAAGGCACAAATACAGTCACACCATGACCAAAGCACATAATACCACCACAGTGACCAAATGCTACCACATAAAAGGTATAAATACTGCCACATCATGAGACCACATATTACCACCACATAGTGACCGAATAATGCCACATACAAGGGATAAATACTGTCATGTCATGACCAAAGCACATAATGCCACCACAGTGACAAATAATAGTAAATTAATAAAAATGTAAAAAATCTATGTATATTGGGTCAGTCTACACTACAGTGATCACCAGTGACATTATACACAGGAGTTCTGTATATAGTGTACAAAGTTATACAGTCATCACCAGTGACATTATACACAGAAGCTCTGTATATAGTGTCAATGTACAGGTAATGCAATGATCACCATTGACATTATACACAGGAACTCTGTATATGGTGTCAGTGTGTGTATAGGTAATACATGTAGCTTCTCCCCCCCACGTTCCATATAGCTTCTCCTCCCCATCCATCCATGTACCTTCTCCCTCTATCCGCCCATCCATCCAAGCACCTTCTCCGCCATCCACCAAACCATCCACGTACCTTCTACCCCATCCATCCACTCCCTCCTTTTTCATGCCGCCCCCCGTCCATCCAACCCATTCTCACCCTTCTCTATGCTGCCCCCATCCATCCATCCATCCTGTTCTCTCCCCTTTCCATGATGCCCCCCCCCACTCATCCATCCCATTCTGCCCCTTCTTCCAGGCTGCCCCATCCATCCATCTATCAAATTCTGCCCCCTCTTCTAGGCCGACCGATTCATCCATCCATCCCACTCTGTCCCCCCCAGGCTATCATCTTCGGTTGTATCAGCGCCTTACCTGACTCCACACTACTGATTTCGGCAGCTTCTTCCTCTGAGGCTCCCGGTCTCCCACTTGCCGGCACCAGGCACTGGGCACCAGGAAGTTTCTTCCTCTGCAGCTCCTAGTCTCCCGCTCACCGGCACCAGGTACCAGGCAGCAGGCCCCTGGCAGCTTCTTCCTCTGTGGCTCCCAGTATCCAGCACCAGGTACCCGGCACCCAGCAGCTTCTTCCTCTGCGGCTCCCGGTCACCGGCACCAGGCACCCAGCAGCTTCTTCCTCTGTGGCTCCCGGTCTCTGGCACCAGGCAGCTCCTTCCTCTGCGGCTCCCGGTCTCTG
This sequence comes from Allobates femoralis, assembly GCA_033576535.1. Classification (NCBI taxonomy): domain Eukaryota; kingdom Metazoa; phylum Chordata; class Amphibia; order Anura; family Aromobatidae; genus Allobates; species Allobates femoralis. The sequence goes on along the minus strand of JARQOC010000008.1, from coordinate 53,935,943 downwards.
GCACCAGGCAGCTCCTTCCTCTGCGGCTCCCTATCTCTGGCACCAGGCAGCTTCTTCCTCTGCGGCTTCCGGCCTCTGGTGCCAGGCACCCGGCAGCTTCTTCCTCTGTGGCTCCCGGTCTCCGACACCAGGTACCTGGCAGCTTCTTCCTCTGCGGCTCCCAGCCTCTGGCACACAGCGGCACCCGGCAGCACCAGGCACCCAGCACTGCCAGGCACTTGGCAGCACCAGGCATCCGTCAGCACCAGGCAGCACCAGGCACCCGGCACCACAGCACCAGGCACACAGGGGCCCACATCACCAGGCACCCATAGGCCCGGCAGCACCAGGCACCCAGACCCCCGGCAACACCAGACGCTGTTGACATGAAATGTTTATATAGGGTTAAAAATATCTCAACTCTTCTCTAAAATATATATATTGTAATTTGGAAATGTTATGTTGTCATGCTGTCTGTTATACACTAGATGGTGCCCACGCTCCATAAATATATCTGAGATATAAGCCAACCCATTAAGGGAGGAATTTAGATATTAGAATAATTTGATAAGAATTGACCAATTAGGAGATTATCACTTTGTAGAAAGTTCTAGAATTCTAACACGCCTCTTGCTTTCTGTATAAAAATGTGTGTTTCAATAAACGCTTGCGCAGTGTTTAATCCCATTTGGCGTAGGCATGAGTAAGGCTTGAGACGGCTCTGGTGTCCGTATCATTTACTTGCAGTGTGCAGACGTGTACAAATGCCTATCTCTATACATAAAACTGCTGATTATGCCTACCCCGGAAGCGCCGGCATATTACGACACCCATGCCGCTGCCTGACGGCGGCTCCCTGCAGGCTCCCGTCACCGCACACCCCCGCACGCTCCTGCCTCCACCGCTCTGATGCCGCCGCCGCACTCTCTTTCCAGCCTCCAGGCCCGCCGCCCGCCAAAGCCACGGTAAGCCACATTACAGAAGGGGCCGCCGCCACCATCTGCGGCCCCCTTCATCACACACACACCGCACTCTCAGTCACCCTCCAGGCCCGCCGCAGCCCGGGGGAGCCCTATTACTGAAGGGGCCGCCGCCAGCACCTGCGGCCCCCCTTCATCACACAAGCTGCCCGCCGCTGCGGCCCTCGCTCTGATGCCGCCGCCACCGGCGCACTCTCATTGCAGCCTGCAGGCTCGGCGGCCTGCAGTCTGCTACCACCACCCCCCCCTCAACTAACGTTACAAGGGCAGCGGGGCTAACATCTGCAACACTGCCCCTCATTACACCCCAATCACCCACACTGCCCCTGCTCACCCACACTCACCCTCCATAGCCCTCCCAACTCACCCACACTGCCCCTGCTCACTCCTCTTCCCCCTCTATGCCCTCACTCACTCCTCACACTGCCCCTGATTACCCCACACTCACCCACACTGCCCACACTCACCCACACTGCCCACACTCACCCACACTGCCCACTCTCACCCACACTGCCCCCACTCACCCACACTGCCCCCACTCACCCACACTGCTCCAGCTTACCCCCCCACTCACCCATACACCCTGCTTACCCCTCTCCCCCCCAATTACCACAATCACCCACACTGCCCCTGATTACCCCCCACTCAGCCACACTGCCCCTGCTCACTCCTCTTACCCCCCCTATCTCATCACTCCTTACCCCTCTCACCCCCCCCAACTGCCCATAATCACCCACACTGCCCCTGATTACCCCACACTCACCCACACTGCCCCGGCTCACTCCTCTTACCCCCCGTATCTCATCACTCCTTACCCCTCTCACGCCTCCCCCCCCCCCAACTGCCCACAATCACCCACACTGCCCCTGCTTACCCCCCCAATCACCCACACTGCCCCTGCTCATGCCCCCACTCACCCCACACTGCCGGTGTTTATCCCTTCCACCTCCCCACACTGCCCCTGCTCACCCCTCTTACGCCCCCACATGCCCTCACTCCCCACACTGCCCCTGCTGACACCCCACAGGGTCAAGTCACAGCTGCTGGCCCCAATGCCAAACTGCCCGCCCCCCATCTTTATGTCACCCCACTCCCGATGCGATAGCATCTGGCCTTTTTACTAGTATATATATAATTAGGAGTGGCTGGTGGACTTGTGATTGAACTGAGACCCTCAACAACACCACTAGGCCCCCATCAGCGCCAGGCACCACCAGGGGCCCGGCAGCCCCAGGCACTACCAGTGGCCCGGCAGCCACCAGGGGCCCGGCAGCCCCAGGAACCACCAGGGGCCCAGCAGCCCCAGGCACCACCAGGGGCCCGGCAGCACCAGACGCCCGGCAGCATCAGGCGCCCAGGCCCCCGACAGCACCAGGCACCATGGCACCCCGCAGCACCAGACACCACCAGGGGCCTGGCAGCACAAGGCCCCCGGCAGCACCAGGCACCCAGGGGCCCGGCAGCACCAGGCACCACCAGGCACCCAGCACCACCAGGCACTCAGGGGACCGGCACCACCAGGCACCCAGGGGCCCGGCACCACCAGGCACCCAGGGGCCCGGCATCACCAGGCACCACCAGGCACCCAGGGGCCCGCACCAACAGGCACCCAGGGGCCCAGCAGCACTAGGAACCCAGGGGCTTGGCAGCACCAGGCACCCGCAACAACAGGCACCCAGGGGCCCAGTAGCACCAGGCACCAACAGGCACCCGGCACCACGAGGCACCCAGGGGACCGGCAGCACCAGGCACCTGCACCAACAGGCACCCAAGGGCCCAGCAGCACCAGGCACCAGGGGGCCCGGCAGCACCAGTCACCCAGGGGCCCGCACCACCATTCACCTAGGGACCCGGCAGCACCAGGCACCCAGGGACCCGGCAGCACCAGGCACCCAGGGGCCCGCACCACCGGGCACCCAGGGCCCGGCAGCACCAGGCACCCAGGGGCCCGGCAGCACGAGGCACCCAGGGGTCCGGCAGCACCAGGCACCCAGGGGCCCGGCAGCATCAGGCACCCAGGGGCCCGGCAGCACCAGGCACCCAGGGGCCCGCACCACCATTCACCCAGGGCCCGGCAGCACCAGGCACCCAGGGACCCGGCATTACCAGGGACCCGGCAGCACCAGGCACCCAGGGGCCTGGCAGCACCAGGCACCCAGGGACCCGGCAGCACCAGGCACCCAGGGGCCCGCACCACCATGCACCCAGGGGCCCGGCAGCACCAGGCACCCAGGGGTCCGGCAGCACCAGGCACCCAGGGGCCCGGCAGCATCAGGCACCCAGAGGCCCGCACTACCAGGCACCCAGGGGCCCGGCAGCACCAGGCATCCAGGGGCCCGGCAGCACCAGGCACCCAGGGGTCCGGCAGCACCAGGCACCCAGGGGCCCGGCAGCATCAGGCACCCAGGGGTCCGGCAGCACCAGGGGCCCGCACTACCAGGCACCCAGGGGCCCGGCAGCACCAGGCACCCAGGGGCCCACAGCACCAGGCACCCAGGGGCCCACAGCACCAGGCACCCAGGGGCCCGCACCACGGCAGCAGCAAAGATGGGATGGTGAAGCACTGTCTGGGACTCTTGGCCCCAGGATGGTGACTGAGGAGCCCATCTCTTCAGTCACCAGCACCCCCAGCCCCGCTCACACACCCCCCCCCCTACCTTCCATACTTAAGCAGCGCTGTTCAGCTGCTGCAGCTTGGCCTGGGGCTATGTCCTCTGCAGCGCGATGAGTGCCGGCACCCGCTCAGGAAGGAAGCAGTCACAGGGCGTGACGTCATCGCCCTGAGACTGTCTGTCTTCCTGCGCACGCGCGGGCTCTTGTCGCGCTGCACAGAGGAGTCAGAGCGGCACTGTGACAGCAGGGCAAAGCAGGGAGATCGCTCTCCCTGCTCTGCCGCTGCAAAGAGGGACCATCACTAATCATATCGGCAGTGCGCCGATATGATTAGCGATATTACAGGATGGGGGGCCCTCACCTCAACATACAGGACCCAGGGGGGGTAGGGGGCGGGGCTTGGGGGGCGTGGCCAGCAACTCTCGGGGCCCCCCGGGGATTCTCCCGATCCTCCGGTGGGCCAGTCCGCCCCTGCGCGTATGGAGAGCCCCTGTGTTGCTAAACATTGTGGCTCCCCCACAAGTGACCCCATTTTGGAAACTAGACCCCCCAAGGAACTTATCTACATTCATAGTGAGCACTTTGAACCATCAGTTGCTTCACAAATTGATCTGTAAAAATAAAAAAGTACTTTTTTTTCACAAAAAAAATTATTTTAGCCTCAATTTTTTCATTTTCACATAGGCAACAGGATAAAATGGATCCTAAAATTTGTTGGGCAATTTCTCCTGAGTACACCGATACCTCATATGTGATCATAAACCACTGTTTGGGCGCACGGCAGGGCTCAGAAGGGAAGGAGCGCAATTTGAATTTTTGAATAGAAAATTAGCTCCAAAAGTCAAATGGCGCTCCTTCCCTTCTGAGCCCTGCCGTGCGCCCAAACAGTGGTTTATGACCACATATGAGGTATCGGTGTACTAAGGAGAAATTGCCCAACAAATTTTAGGATCCATTTTACGCTAGGGTCACACTTGCACGATTCTAAGTTCCCTGCGTTGTTTGCAGAAAACTTATAATTTTTTCCTCACTACGCAGCTTGCACGCAGCCTTCACGAACGCTGCATAGAGGCTGACGCAGCCCCTAGCAACCCGCTGTGTTCCCTGGATACCAGCATCATGCTGCGTTCCCCTGTGCGTGGTGCAAATCGCACTCCCCGCAGCCCGCTGTGTAGCTGGTATGCAGGGAACCCAGCGGGTTGCTAGGGGCCGCGTTCGCCGCTATGCAGCCTGTGTGAAGGCTGCGGAGGGAGGAAAAAATTCTGAATTTTCTGCAAATAAAGCAGGGAACTTAGAATCGTGCAAGTGTGACCCTAGCCTTATCCTGTTGGCCATGTGAAAAAGAAAGAATTGAGGATAAAAGGCTAAAAAAACATTTTTGTTGGAAAAATTATAATGTCTATTTTTCCTTCCATGTTGCTTTAGTTCCTGTGAAGCACCTGAAGGGTTAAAAATCTTCTTGAATGTAGTTTTCAGTAGCTTGAGGGGTGCAGTTTTTGGAATAGTGTCACTTTTGGGTGTTTTCTGTCATGTACACCCCTCAAAGGGACTTCAAACGTGATGTGGTCACTAAAAAAATGGTTTTGTAAATTTTGCTGGAAAAATGAGAAATTGCTGCTGAACTTTGAACCCTTATAACTTCCGATCAAAAACATATTTTTTTTTCCAAAATTGGGTTGATGTAAAGTAGACATGTGGGAAATGTTATTTATTAACTATTTTATGTCACATCACTCTCTGGTTTAACAGAATAAAAATATAAAATTTGAAAATTGTGAAAATTTTAAACCTTTTGCCAAATTTTAGATTTTTTCACAAATAAATGCAAATATTATTGACCTAAATTTACTACTAACATGAAGCCCAATATGTCATGAAAAAACAATCTCAGAATCGCTAGGATCCATTGAAGCGTTCCAGAGTTATTACGCCATAAAGGGACACTGGTCAGAATTGTAAAAAATGGCAAGGTCTTTAGGGTCAAAATAGCCTGGGTCTTGAAGGGGTTAAAGTATTTCTGCATCTTGTCTGATGGGTCAGGGCTCCACCAAGCTGGGAATGTGCATGACTGGATAAAATGATGAATTTGGAGGTAGTGATAAAAGCATGTTTTGGGATTCTTGTAAAGTTGGGACAAATCTGCGAAGTAGGGGAATACATGGCCATCTAGGAGTTTATAAAGCGTGCTTACACCTGATTTCACCCACAGGTCTAGAGACAACCCAGAGACGTGTGCCTCGATCGCTTTCACAGAAATATATTTAAATAGAGATTTTGTCAGTGTTCTATCAAGGTTATTCCAATAAGAGATCAACAAGGACCTCGTATGTAAGGGGAAATTCAATTTCAGGGGCTTCAGTAGCTCGATCTCTAGTGAAAGTCTAGTAGACCTGTGTGGAGCAAACTTTCTATTGGGAGCCATCTATAATTAAGATCCCCAGCCCACCAATCCTTTGTGGCCTTGAGTATGGCCGCCTTGTGGTACAAAGATTTATGTCGATCGGATTTAGTACGTTAGTACCATCAGGTTTATTCAAGTATGCAGTCCTACTTCTTATCTCCCTTTTTTTTATTCTCCTAGCTAAAATCTTCCCTGCTCTATCTCCCATTGCATAATATTTTGTTTTGGACTTTTTAAGAGCTTTTTCGTACTGGAATAAAAGTAGAGCACGCAGCCTCATTCTATGTTCATTCTATGTTCATTTCTGGTTGATTTGTTCCAGATTGTTAATTTGAGTTAATAGGTCTGATACTGCCGCCTTTCTTCTTTTCTTTTCTACTGCTGCATTCCTAATAAAAATACCTCTAATGTATGCCTTGTGGGCTTCTAGAGTGTGCCTGGCAGGGAGATTAGAGGAGCAGGGACTGGGGGGATGGGTCTAAGGTTGAGAGGGTGGGTGATGGTGAGGTTATGAGAGTTGGTGATGGAGGTGGGGGTTGTGTGTAGGCAGGGCCGTATCAATGATGAGGCAATGTGAGTGGTCTGATTCAGGCGGCGCCACCTGCTGGTGAAGGAGGGGGCGGCATCTGCAGGGGTGCTCATGTTCTCCTGCATGGCACGGGAAGAAGTGAGAGCCGGCAAAGATCTGAGAGCAGCCTCGTGCTGAGATACCAAAGATAAGCAGCTCCTGGTCACAAGGTGACAGATCTACTGCTGGCCAGGGAGTGAGGGGGCTGGGACCCAGGGGCTGTGAGCATGTGAAGCTGCACATGTACAACCAGCACAGAGGACTGTGTGAGGTATCTGTATAATCTGTGAGTGAGCTGTGTGTGAGATTTGTGTGAGCTGTGTGTGAGATTTGTGTGAGCTGTGTGTGTGTTGTGTGAGAGTTGCATTTCTGTGTGTGAATTGTATGTGTGAGCTGTGTGTGTTGTGTGAATTGCATGTGTGTGCGAGCTGTGTCTGAGTGTGAGCTGTGTGTGAGTTGCGTGTCTGTGTGTGAGCTGTGTGTGAATTGTATGTGTGAGCGGTGTGTGTGTGTTGTGTGAGTTGCATGTGTGTGCGAGCTGTGTCTGAGTGTGAGCTGTGTGTGAGTTGTGTGTCTGTGTGAGTTGCGTGTCTGTGTGTGAGCTGTGTGTGAATTGTATGTGTGAGCGGTGTGTGTGTGTTGTGTGAGTTGCATGTGTGTGCGAGCTGTGTCTGAGTGTGAGCTGTGTCTGAGTGTGAGCTGTGTCTGAGTTGCGTGTCTGTGTGTGAACTGTGTGTGTGTTGTGTCTGAGTGTGAGCTGTGTCTGAGTGTGAGCTGTGTCTGAGTGTGAGCTGTGTCTGAGTGTGAGCTGTGTGTGAGTTGCGTGTCTGTGTGAGTTGCGTGTCTGTGTGTGAGCTGTGTGTGAGTTGTGTGTGAGAATTGTGTGTGTGTTGTGTCTGTGTGTGAGCTGTGTGTGAGTTGTGTGTGTGAACTGTGTGTGTGTTGTGTCTGAGTGTGAGTTGTGTGTGAGTTGTGTGTGTGAACTGTGTGTGTTGTGTCTGTGTGAGTTGCGTGTCTGTGTGTGGGAGTTGTGTGTGAGCTGCGTGTCTGTGTGTGAGTTGTGTGTGGGAGCTGTGTATGAGTTGCGTGTCTGTGTGTGACCTTTGTGTCTGTGAGCTTTGTATATGTGTGTGTGTGTTTAGATATCTTTTGAGTGAAGTGTGTGTATATACACTTTTGCAGCATCCATATGCTGTGTATATGATATGTACCTGCTGAGCATCTGTTATATAACTAAGACATGTATGATGTGTGTGCTTGTGTGAGTATATGATATGTATGTAATCAACATGTGTTGTCCAGTATATGTGTGGTGTATACATGTATATATAGTATTATTTAACCCCTTCACTACCTTTTGAAGTACATATACGTCAAAGCTTGTATTCCCGCCTTAGATACCGGCTCGCATACTCAGCACGCTTCAGGTTGCAGGACTGTGTCTGCCTACAGGACCACCGCTCTGCCAGCCATTGTGTGTCTGTGTGGTTGAGCCAATGGTGCCATTGCCATTAATGACCCTTGTTCTAGATTTGTCTGTGTGGTTCTTGTATGTGTGTGATGGCGCTGACATACATGTGTTTGAACAACTTTTTTTCTATTTCTCTAAATTAAAATATCCACTATTGTCCTCATTTGATTTTACAGGGTAAATATAAATCTGTGCAAACTAGATTTTTTTCTACCAATTGAAAAAAGACTTACTGGGGGGGGGCGCCATTTTGCAGTTCGCCTCAGGCAGCACAGAGGCTAGGTTCACCCCTGTGTGTAGGTGGCTGTGGGGATGTAACGGGGCAGGAAACAGGTAAGTCATGCAAGAAAAACAGATATGTAATTTGTTCACTTGTGCTGCAGTTATGTATACACTATGTAAACCCCAGACTACTCTTCACTACTGACCACTCACCCACCACTACAGCTCTTCTTCCTGCTGCATCTGACCCCCGCTACTCCCATCCCCCGCTCACCATCCACAATGTTTCCCCTCCTTTGCACTCTCTCCCATCCTTCTCCACTTCCTGCTACCCCCGCTCATCCCTCCACCCAGCAACAAAGTACTTCTCTCACCCTCCATCCTACCTAACCACCTCACCCACTCCTCTGAACTATTCCTTCACTTTCAATCCTCCATCTCCAATAAGGCACGCCCACCACATAAACTCTCTTGCTCCCACCTGCTAACCCTCTCCCTGCTCCTCCTGCTCACTGGCAACATTTCCCTTAATCCCGGCCCCCCCGCCGCATCCTAACAGCCACCTACACCCCACCCCCACGTCCCATCACCAACTCTCATAACCTCACCATCACCCACCCTCGCAACCTGACCAACCTTAGACCCATCCCCCCAGCCCCTGCTCCTCTAATCTCCCTGCTAGGCGCACTCTGGAACGCCCGCTCAGTCTGTAATAAACGTCCATACATCCATGAACTCTTTATTTCTAATAAACTCTCATTCCTTGACATCACAGAGACCTGGCTCACCCCCTCCGACACGGCCTCCCCTGCTGCACTATCCTACAGCGGATTCAATCTTTCCCACACCCCCCGCCCCTCTGACAAACATGGCGGAAGAATCGGCATACTCCTATCCGACATCTGCTCCTTCGCCCCTATTCCATTACCCCCCTCTGCTACTCTCCCACCTTTCGAAGCCCATTCTGTCCGCATCTTCTCCCCCTGTAACCTCCAGCTAGCCGTCATCTACAACCCCCCCTGGATCCATCCCCACTTTCCTCGACCACTTCACCACCTGGCTACTTAATTTCCTCTCTACTGACATCCCCACCATCATTATGGGTGATTTCAATATCCCCATTGACACTGCCCACCTAACCGCCTCTCAACTACTTTTCCTGATCTCCTCCTTTGGGCTTTCTCAATGGTTCTCCTCTACCACCCACAGATGGCCACACACTGGATCTCATCTTTACCCGCCTTTGCTCCCTTACTAACCTCACAAATTCAACCCTCCCCCTGTCTGACCACAATCTGCTGACCTTCTCCTCCCTCACCTCCCCTACTACACCACCACCTCTCCGCAAACTTGATAATCCCCGCAGAAACCTAAAACGCATTGATCTACACTCACTCTCAGAATCCCTTCTCCCTCTTGCCAACATAACATCTATGCGCGACACAGACATTGCCACCACCCTCTACAACACCACATTAACCAAGGCCCTCGACCTAGCCGTCCCCCTCACATATCATGCTCCACGCACTAACAGGCAACCCTGGCACACCACCCTCACTAAAGACCTGAGACGGGCATCCAGGGTCGCCGAGAGGCGATGGAAAAAATCACGTTCCACTGATCACTTTGCATGTTCAAACAGTCCCTTATCGCCTTCCTTCAAGACTGCACTTACTGCCGCCAAACAAACCTTCTTCTCATCCCTAATAACCTCCCTTTCCCGCAATCCCAAACAACTTTTCAAAACCTTCAATTTCTTACTCCACCCACCAGCCCCCTCTCCCTCTCCCCTTATCTCTGCAGAAGACTTTGCCTCCTTCTTCAAATAAAAGATTGATAGAATCAGAGACAGCTTTGATCCACTATCCCCACAGCCTCCTCTTTCACCTATACTGCCCTCTCCTTCCATCAACTGCTTTCCCCCCATAACTGAAGACCAGCTCTCCTCTCTCCTGTCAAAATCACACCTCACCACCAGCACCAATGACCTGCTCCCATCCCACCTCATTCCCAACTTCACCTCCTTTATCATCTTAGCCCTAACTCATCTTTTCAACCTGTCACTTACCACTGGCACCTTCCCATCAGCCTTCAAACACACCTTGATCACATCCATCCTCAAAAAACCCTCCCTCGACCCCACAACTGTCTCCAACTACCGCCCTATATCTCTCCTCCCTTTCGCCTCTAAACTACTTGAACAGCATGTCCACTCTGAGCTGTCCTCTCATTTCTCCTCCTGCTCCCTCTTTGACCGCATGCAATCTGGCTTCCGACCCCTCCACTCCACTGAAACAGCCCTGACCAAAGTCACCAATGACCTACTGACTGCCAAAAGCAAGCGCCACTACTCTGTCTTCCTCCTTCTCGACCTGTCCACCGCCTTTGACACTGTTGACCACTTCCTTCTACTTCAGATCTTGGAATCTCTTGGCATCACAGACCTTGCCCTCTCATGGATCTCCTTGTTCTTAATGGACCGGACCTTCAGCGTCACCCACTCCCACACATCCTCCTCGCCCTATCTGTCGAGGTCCCCCAGGGCTCGGTTCTTGGACCGTTACTGTTCTCAATCTACACTCTCGGCCTAGGACAACTCATTGAGTCCCATGGCCTTCAGTACCACCTCTACGCCGACGATACCCAATTCTACCTGTCTGGTCCTGACATCGCCTCCCTTCTATCCAAAATTCCACACTGCCTGTCCGCCATCTCATCCTTCTTCTCTGCTCGTTTCCTTAAGCTGAACATGGACAAAACCGAGTTCAAAGTCTTCCCCACAAGACGCTCACACTCACAACCTGACCTATCCATTGTCGTCAACGACTGCTTTCTCTCCCCAGTCCCACACGCCAAGTGCCTCTGGGTTATCCTTGACTCTTCCTTCTCCTTCAAGCCCCACATCCAGGCCCTCGCCACCTCCTGCCGACTCCAGCACAAAAACATCTATAGGATCCGCACTTTCCTTGACTACGACACTGCTAAAACCCTTATTCACGCTCTCATCATCTCCCGCCTCGACTACTGCAACCTCCTGCTCACCAGCCTCCCCAATACCTCCCTTGCACCCCTCCAATCTATCCTAAACTATGCTACCCGCCTAATCCATCTGTTTCCCCCCTCTGCCAAGCCCTTCACTGGCTCCCTACTTCCCAGAGATCCCAGTTTAAAACATTAACCATGACATACAAAGCCATTCACAACCTGTCCCCTCCATACATCTCTGACATGGTCTCCCGATACCTACCCTCATGCAACCTGCGATCCTCCCAAGAGCTCCTCCTCTACTCCCCCCTCATCTCCTCTTCGCACAACCGCATTCAGGATTTCTCCCGGGCATCCCCCATACTCTGGAACTCACTGCCCCAACACATCAGACATTCTCCTACCCTGGGAACCTTCAAAAGAAGCCTGAAGACCCACCTCTTCTGCCAAGCCTACCACCTGCAGTGAGACCCGATCTACCACAACACCTCACGACTGGAACTTCTCCTCCCACTGTATCCCCACATGCCCCTCGTAGACTGTGAGCCCTCGCGGTCAGGATTTCTCCCCTCTTGTATCTGTACGACCGAATTGTCCACATTTATTGTTACTTGTATTGTTACTATGTTACTTGTCCTAGTCTGCCCTTTTTAGCATGTAAAGCGCCATGGAATATAATGGCGCTATATAAATAATGATAATAATAATCTGAGGTGGAGTTATTATCATTTATGTCAAAGAAGTCTTTTAATTTGGTCTTTATTAATTCAATGTTTTGTTTGTTGGTCAGTAAAAAATCATTTAAATGCCAACTATTAGTTTTGACCGAAGATATGGTTAGTGAGACAGGAGCATAGTCAGACCACGAGATCACACTTATCGTTGCCTCAAACGCACGACCTAGAATTCTATCATCCACAAAAATATAGTCTATCCTGCTATAGAAATTAAATCTAGGGAGAAATGGGAGTAATCTCTCTCAGAGCTGTGGAGATATCGCCAGATGTCATGCAAGTTATATTCTGAAACCAGTGATTTCATCTCTCCTCTATCGGTACGTCTGTTTGAGCAATCTAACACGACAGACATGGGAAGGTTGAAATCTCCACAAACAATTTTAAACCCCTTGGAGAACATTTGTACTCTCTTAACTGTTTGTCTGATAAATGAAAACTGATGTGTATTTGGACCATGTAGAGATACAATCGTGTACCTAGTGTTGTTTAAAGAACAATCAAGGAAAATAAAACGCTCCTCCGGATCATTAGTAGTGTCATACAATTTAAAGGATAGGGAGTCTCTTATAAAAATAGCCATTACAGCTCTTTTAGTCTTGTTGTTTGCAAAAAACTGATGTGGATATCAAGTGTTCTTTAGCTGAACATTGTCCTGCGCCAATAGGTGCGTTTCATGAACACAAATTACATCAGCAGTTTCTTTGCAAATATTCTTCCAGAAGATGGATCTTTTACCTGGAGAGTTCAAACCACTTGCATTTATAGATATAACCTTAATATGCATTGTTAGTACTATATATTGCTTTATGTGAAACCACTGCTCCAAAATGAGTGACAAACATGGGAAGGACAGACAGGGTGAGGACGGATAGGGAAAGAAATTTGCTTGTATAAACAAATGAAAGGTTATCAAACCTAAATTTTTGCTTCATCATAAGAGGAAGTCCCCTTACAGTTCTAAAATCAAGCAAACAGTAAAGAAAAAGGAAAAAAAGTGAAGAAATAGTTTGAAAGAGAGTGAAAAAAAGACACTATGTGGGCAACTTTTTAACATTGCCATAGAGGCACCAGACAGAGAGTAGGAAGCAGAGAACATCTCTTCAGTAATCAATCATGCTGTAAACCAGTCTGGGTCCAGTTTTTTCTTTTTCTGTGCCTGAGGAGCTCTTTTGTCATTCGGATATATAGGCTGAATCTTCCACTTTAGCAATAAATCTCTCGCCTTTATCGGGGATGTGCAGACAAATATGTAATTGTCCTTCAAGACTTTCAATTTCGTGGGGAACCCCTAGTAGTACTTTATTCCTTGTTCTCTGAGGGCTGAAGTATACGCATATACTCCCTCCTCTGAGCTAAGGTACCTGCCGACAAGTCAGGGAATACCTTCAGGTGGGCCAAATTATCTAGAAGTTTCTGGCATTTGCCTGAGGCCAGCCATAAAAGTCTCTTTTATTGTATTGAAATGAATGTGGGCAATAACATCTCGTGGTAAATCTGGGTTGAGGCCTTTTAGTTTCGGAATCCTGTGTATTCTATCCACAATTAAGTCCTTGCTTACTGCAGAAGGAATCACTGTGTGTATGAAGCTTTGCAGAAGACTTTGTCAGGAGTAGATTCATCAATCCCTCTAATGTGAATATTATTCCTCCTGGATCTGTCCTAAAAAAATCCAAGGTTTTGTTGTGGATTTGAAAAACCTTCTTTTCTAAAGCCTCATTAGCATCTATTAGTTCATTATGAGATTTAGTAAATTCTGCCAGCTTCTGCTCCAGATGATCTATTCTAGTTCCCAGGTCCTTTAGTTCTCCCCTGAACTCTGCCTTAAACTCAGCTATCATTACTTTCAAATCAGCTTGACGTTCTTGCCTGAGGGACTTAAGCAAAGCCTCCATTGTTCCCCTCCCTCTCCTGTCCTGAGATGACCACATGTGAAGAGCAGGAACATAGAGCTGGGTAATGAGAAGCTGTAACCATGTTGGAGGCTGTATTCAGTACCTGGTCTTTGGAGAAATATGCAGTCACCTTCCTTGGGGATCTCCCTCTTGCTGACTTGTCCCACACCATTGGAACCACTATGTCCTCAGGTTACCAGATAACCTATTTAGGGCTTCCCAGAGCGGTTTTTCACCTTGTTGTGCCGAGTTAAAGCGATCTCTGCTGGAGCTCCTGCACTAAGCAGCCTGTGCCATTCAAAGCTCCGTCATTATGTGTAAATTGAGAATGAATTCACAGGCAATGTATTGATTGGGCTTGATAAACGCAACACAAACAATAGAAATGCGTGGAAATTGAAGGGTTAACTCCGTCTTCAGGAAAGGAATGATCCCTTCATGATAGCAATATGCTAGTAAGTATTCAGGATTGGGTGCAGAGAAACTTTTTACATCCTGAGAGTGTGATCATAACTTCTGATATCAAGTTCTACAGGTTTTTGTTTACCAGTAAAATATTGTGATGTTACGATAATTTTTGTGTTACACATGTCCTTACATGAATAAGTCATGATGAAGTAATATGTGAAAGGTGTGCACAGCTGCAAATTAACATCAGCTTCCAAATGTTTTATATTTTTTATACAATACATTTTTATATTTTTATTTTTTTTACACTCCCCTCGCTGAAAACAACAAATTTATGAAGAGTCTGTGTTAGAGATTAAAGGGTTTGAGTCTATGCCTTGGCTCTGTGACAATTCGAAGTGATAACATCTTGGCACTGTCGGCTCCTGACACCAGTTGGCACTAAGAACTGAAGTCAGCTATAATTAGAAGTGACTGCAAGTGAAAGAGAATATATTAGAACTATTTAGATATAAACCAAAGGGGAAAGAATCTGAAGGGGCTGAAGATTTCAAATACTGAACAGAGTCTCATAGATGTTGGGAAATGAAATAGAAGCAATTTATTCATTGTTTTAAGGTTGAGAGAAGACACAAGTCCATCATGTTCAACTTTTTAATCAACATACAGATCCAGAGGAAGTCAAAAATCCCATGAAGCAGATTGTAAATGCTCTCGACTCCACATACGGTAATTAGACTAGTTCCCTGGATCAACGTCCATCACAGAATCTCGCAGTCATAACCTTTAATATAATATTTTTCAAGAAAGGCATCCAGGCAATCCTTGTACTTCCTGTACTTTTAAAGTGAATCATCTATTACATCATGCGGCAGAGAGTTCCATAGTAGAGATGAGCGAACACCACAGCAATCAAATTCGGATTTGTTTGCTGAATGTGGAGTGTTAGTCGAATAAGTCAACAAACATTCGACAAATTTTCCAAACAAGTTTGAAATAAATGGCAGGCAACTTTCAAGGCATAGAAAACACCTGTCACGCTTCCGGGGAAAGGCGCCCTAGAGTGGACCCACTTGGCTGTAGTACCGAACTCCCTTGGGTGAGTTGGTCCTAGTTTAATCAACCCCTATACAGGGATTGTCAGGGGCAAGCCCAGGGGTCTAAATACACCTTGTTGTGCCTGCCAGGGGGGCGGCTCGTAGAGTTAGCCTATACTATGTTATAGCTAAGGAGGATTTGAGGTAACCGGGCCCAAGTCTAGGCGAGCAGGAATGGTTCTACCGGAGGAGAGCACAAGGAGACCTGACCATCAGCCAGCAAAGCAGAACCTTAACTAACTCAGTAATCAGGCACCTCCCAGCAGTGGAGGTGGCCTGATATACTGGAGGATGGACAACTATTGGTCAAGGGTAGTGTCAGGTTGAGCCGTGCCGGCCCTTAGATTCACAGGGAGGAGCGCGGCCGCGCCTAGTGCACCGCTGATTAGATTCATGACTGTGCTGATGTGTGAGCCCGGTGGTTAGCAGGCAGGAAGGGGACCTAGCGATGGCTCTGAGACACAGCACGCCCGGACACCGGAATCCCGATCGGTAGAGGAGGAGAGGATGCAGACCCAGGAGAGGTGAGCGGGGGAGTGGTGACAGGGACCTAACAACACCTTCAAAGGTGTCCGAAAGCTGCCAAACACAGACAGACACACACAGATCATCTTACCGGGTCTCCGCTGCTTGTGACGGTCCATCTTACCATGTCCCTCTCACTTCTGCATCTGCGCTGGTGGTGAGTGACGTGAGTGGTCAGCTGATCTGATCACCATAGCAATCGTGTCACGTGACCAGTGTCAGCTGATCTGGTCACCTGACTTGATTACTATGATGACCAGATCAGATGCCCCGCACCTCAATCACCGCCAGCTCTGCTCCAGGTGTGCAGTGACTTCCTGAGGCCACCCAAATTCACCGTCCAGGTAACAATGGTGGCCGCTAATCATAGCGGATACCATTGTTACCTGAACAGTGACCTCAGGTGAGCTCATCGAGTCACCACTTACAGACGGAGCTCACAGCTCATTCATTCAGTGACTGGAGCAGGGGTATGGAACTCCAGGCCTCGAGAGCTGCACACAGTGCATGTTTTCAGGATTTTATCAACATTGCACAGGAGTTGGAGTCATCACCAGTGCAGGTGATTCAATTATCACCTGTGCAATACTAAAGAAGTCCTGAAAACCCGCACTGTGTGCAGCTCTCGAGGCCTCATAGCCTCCTCATAGCCTCCAATGAAGAAGACGTCACAAAGGCTCGTGGAGGGTATGAGGGAGTAATAAAGATGGGTTCACTAAGTGTCTCTGTTTTTATTTTGAATAATATGATTTTTCTCTGTGTCATGTCTTTTTTAACCATTTATTTGAGATTCTTAATGGTTGGCTCTAACGTGGTCTAACATTAAGAATCTCAGGGCTTCATAGCAGCTGAATATACAAGGCTGATATTAACCCTTATTACCGAGCGTGCCACCCTCCACTAGGGCTGCTGGAAGAGCCTGGTAAAGCCCTTGGAAATTATACTATGATGAATGCACCATTTTCAGGGGTGGCTGTGAGCTGCTATTCTTTAGTGTGGAGGGCCCTAAAACCATGGGCCCTCACCCCGCTGAGAATACCAGCCCTCAGCTGCCTAGCTTTACCTTGGCTGGCAATTAAAAGTAGAGCGGAGCTCACACATTTTTTTTGCCAGCCATGGTAAAATGAGGCAGCTGATGGTGGCAGCCCTCAGCTGTCTGCTTTCACTGGGCTGGACTGAAAAATACTGCGAAGCCCCAATCATTTTTTTAAAATTATTTATTTAACACACTTTGATGGCAGATTGGTTGCCATACACTAATGTGTATGGCAACCAAGTATAATCACTGTTCAGATTGAGGAAATGCAGTCTGAGTGCAACAGGCAATCACAGATGCTCATGTAGTGTATGGCAACTATACTGCCGTCATAGTGTGTAAAATAAATAAATAATTGAAAAAAATGCGTGGGGCTTCGCAATATTTTTCATTCTGAGCATAGATAAAGCGGATGGCTGTGAGCTGCCACCCTCAGGTGCCTAATTTTACCTTTGCCCTATTTTTAATTGCCAGGCATGGTAAAACTAGGCAGCTGAGGGCTGGTATTCTAAGTGTGGCAGGGCGTTCGTTATTGGCCCAACCATGCTATAGAATACCACCCCGTAGAAACCCCTGAAAATGGCACATGCCTCAGAAGCGCCATTTCCAGGTGCTTTACCCGGCTCTTCCAGTGGCCTTGGTGTGGGGGTGGCATACTGGATAATAAGTGAGAGGGAACGTGGGAATATGGACCGGCGCAAGCAAGCAGCATAGATCCGTAAGATGATCTGTGCTTGTCTGTCTGTATGTATAGGATAATAGAGGGGAAGAAAGGGCACTATAGGGTCTTATTTCAATTTTATATAGTCAATTTTCTATATGGATCCACTCACCTGGTTTAGTTGTGTATGACACAACAACCATATGCACCTTCGAGTACAATCCACAGCATCCAGAGAACTGCAGCAATCCACCGGTATAGCAGATCAAATATAAAAGGAGAAAGAAAAAAACGGCTTCACGATCGCGCTGTCCTCAAAGATAATAAATCCACGTACCCATGGACTCCGACCAACTCTTTATTCCACTGTAAACTCTACGCGTTTCGTGTACACTGTACACTTCCTCAAGAATTGAAGTTACACTAGTGTCACACATCACACTTGTTATATACAACCCTCCCCAGGAAATGAGGTAGGCAACACATCACATGATCACAAACATCACATAAAACACATTACACTAACACATTATTTGCAATAAAAACTACCGTATATACTCGCGTATAAGCCGAGTTTTTCAGCCTAAATTTGGGCTGAAAAGTCCCCCCTCGGTTTATACGCGAGTATATATATTTTACAGCCGCAGCCCCGGAGGTATACAGGCCCCCCCATCAAGCTCCAGGGCCCCCCCCCCTTGCGCGGCAGCCTGTGAAGTAAAATCATACTTACCAGTGTCCTGTCGCACCGTCCGCAGCTTGCCGACACACGATCCCCGGCTTCATTCCGCGTCTTCCGCATTCCTGTAGTCGCGGGCAATGACGTCATTGCCCGCGACTACAGGAAGTCGGAAGCTGGAAGACGCGGATTGAAGCTGCGGACGGTGCGACAGGACACTGGTAAGTATGATTTTACTTTACAGGCTGCCGCGCAAGGGGGGAGGGCCCTGGAGCTTGATGGGGGGGGCCTGTATACCTCCGGGGCTGCGGCTGTATACAGCCCTGGGGCTGCTGTATACACCACTGGGGCTGCTGTATACTACCTAAGGGCTGCTGTATATACCTCTGGGGCTGCTGTATACACCACTAGGGCTGCTGTATATACCTCTGGGGCTGCATATACCTCTGGGGCTGCATATGGGGCTGCATATACCTCTGGGGCTGCATATACCTCTGGGGCTGCATATACCTCTGGGGCTGCATATACCTCTGGGGCTGTATATACCTCTGGGGCTGCTGTATACTACCACTGGGGCTGCTGCTGTATACTACCACTGGGGAGGCTGCTGTATACCTCACTGCTGGGGGTTGTATACCTGTGCTGGAGTCCACCCTCGGCTTATACGCGAGTCAATAAGTTTTCCCAGTTTTTGGGGGCAAAAGTAGGGGGTCGGCTTATACACGGGTCGGCTTATACACGAGTATATACGGTACTTAAAAAACTTCATTATAAAAATGTCATTCAATTTCATAATAAACATTCACAAAATATTGCACATATCAATAAAAAATCAAGTTGTATCAAAGAAATTATTTTGTCTCCAACTGCACTTAAAACATCACTTCAGGAATATTGGAGGACTCGATCCCAGAAATGGTCTCTGGGCCCCACATTCCTATTCAAATCACACCTATACTCAACCCCATGAGATATTCCCACTACTCACACACTGAGCAACCAAAAGGATAGACACCTCAGCACATTCCCCACAGAATTACAGCAGCTAGTTTCATCACATTTTATGAAGCGCCCTAAAACACATCACATAAATTATCATAAAAACAATATCAAATCGATATAGAATCGATAATTGAGATAAAAACTTTAGCATGTTCTTACATTCTAAAGGATTATTGCCTATATCCAGTATATATAAAAAATATATATAAACATTTTTTTATGTCCCTGGTATTTCTTTTAAAATCTCTATAGTCCTCAGATCCTCCCCTTATCAGGAACCACAAGGTTTCAATCCATACAAGGAGCATTCCATCAAAAATATTTATATGCCTAATCCTATATATTAACCCACAGTTTGCAGCATAAACAACGAGCTAAATTGCATCTAAAGGATCCAATCTTCATACTATTGTTTATTGACACTTTCTTGTTTCTCAAACAGGTAGGCGCCAATAAATTTTTTAGGGTTGAAGCCCTTTTGAATGTTTGTCCTGATTTTGCTGGTAAGCTCTTCCCTAATGCCGGGTCATTCAGAAGCACTGACCAGTGCTCATGTAAGATCTCATGTAGTTTTGTTGGATAGTTTCTTTCCAGAAATCTATCCTTCAGTACCCCTGCATGTAGTTTGAAATCTGACTCCAAGCTACAATTTTTCCTAATCCTCTTATACTGGCAACCCAGAATGTCAATTAACCATTTGTGGTAATGACCACTACCAAAATCAAAAAAACTATTGGCATCACATGGTTTAAAGAACGTTTTAGTGAACAATTTCCCGTCCAAATGAAAAATTATAAGATCTAGATATTCAATACTCCCTGGGTTGTAATCCCATGAAAAGGTAAGACCCCAATGATTTTTTTGTAAGGACTCAAGAAACTGATCTAAATTTCCACTTCCATTGTCATAGATAATCATTAGATCATCTATATATCTTCTAAAGAAGACAATGTATTCTGAGTAAACGGAATTCTCAATATGGATGGACTCGAAGGTGGCCATGAACAAATTTGCATAAGTTGAGGCCACCTTCGAGCCCATCTCTGTGCCAAGTTGCTGGTGGTACAGTACCTCCTGGAAAAAAAAATATTTTTTCATATAAATTTCATACTTTCAATTACAAAGTACTGTGGTACAGTGAAGATATATAATCTTCACTAATCCAGTGTTTTCTGTGCTGCTTGTGTCAGGCACAATTTCGGATCCGATATCCGGTCTTTGCGCTTCTCTGGGATGAGTCTCAGGGGACTCAGTCTCCCAGGTGTGTTCTTCTCTGCTCTGTCTCCTTTTCCTCAGACCCTGGCTTGGCCTGAAACTGGACAGTGGACCGTGGGGTGAGCCTAACACAGCTCTTTTACACCCAGGTCTCTCTTCCTCAGTGCTGCCCTGCACTGAACTAACTGCCACTTCCTCTCCACCCAGAATGTATAGGGAAGCAGCTTTAGCTTTAGCTCCCCCTTCTGGCCTGGAGGCGCTAGTGTAGTGTTGTGTAGTGTTGCTAGTGTAGTGTTGTGGGTTGGTGATTTTACTGTGGCACATTAAACCCTGAGGTGCCACATTCCCCCTTAGTAAAGAACAGTACTCCGGGACTGTAGAAAAACAAACAATTAACATATCAAACAATTAATATTTACAGAGTCTTAAAAGAAAAATACAAAAACCAATAAAGCTCAAAAAGAGTCCAAAAGTTCAATAAGCAGTCCTTCCGCGGGTTTTAGTCTATTGCCTCCGGGCTGATGAATATATACAAGAAAGTCTATACCACAATCAGTCCTGTGGTAGTTATGATCCATAGTTAATAAAAAGGAAGAAAAGTTCACGTATATGTAAGTAGTTCATACAGGATAGTCTCTGTAGGTACTGGGCTTTTTAACGTTGCAAACAAATATAAACACGTACGGGTGTCTCTGGATTAAGTGCAGTAGGCTCCTAAGCCCTCGGGTCACCGCATAAGAGACCAAGTTCTTACTCTTCGTGGCTGCCACCTAACACCATGCTACTCTCACCCTTTCTGTACACCTTCACTTTAACGGGTTCTATTTAACTTTACAACAAACATATATACATTTCACATTTAATTTCACATTAATCTCTGTACCTAGCTGGTAACTGACCCTTGGTACTACGCTGTGATCTGTGTAAGACTGGTATACTGGATGTACTTAGCATATTGGTGCGGGTGAACTAATACCACAAGTTGGGTTGAGAGAAATGACCATTCAGATTGGGAAGGTAGAATTGAGGAACCAGGGTATTATAATTATAGATGTTGATCGGCGAGATCGTGAACCAGTAATGTTACAAGGAATGAATGTAATTGAAAATTGTTTTTCCGAGGTAATTACTGTCTTACAGCAGTCACCGAGACTGCCAGAATTGGGGCAACAGAGACTCCTGCTAAAAGAAATAAAAGCCTTGATGCTGAAATAACAGGTAGAAATATCAGGAGGTGAAATTGGCAGTGTAAGGTTAAGTGACCCGATACCCATTGTAATACCTCCCAAAACTGAAATGTATATATAATAGACTGCCTACTGTATACACAAAAGACCGCTGGCTATATACACAATAGACTGCCTACTGTATACACTGCTGGCTGTATACACAATAGACTGCCTACTGTATACAGAATAGACTGCTGACTTTATACACAATAAGCTGACTGATGTATACACAATAGGCCACCCGCTGTATATGCAACAGACCACCTGCTGTATACAAAATAGACTGCTGGCTGTATCATCACCCAAGTTACTCAGACTTATTATAGCCACATTTGCCGCCAACCTGCCCTCCGTCTCAGTGTCTGTAAGGCTATGAATACTGCATGCAGGCCATGTTAGCACCCCTCAGTAATCTGATTGGCCATCTGCCTACAGGGCCTGGCAGGCCCTCAAATGCAGGGAAGTGAATGGCCCTGCCACCTGCTCATGGGGCCTGATGAGCACTGAGCAGAGGAATAAAAGAGGAGGTGCCTGGGCTGTCAGCATCTGGCCCCCCCTGTCTGCCGCTGCTCACAGGGCCCCATACAGGAGTAAGGGTAGTAATGCCCTGATGGCGGCCTTGATCATGGTATATGTAGTTTCAGCTGCATATAACTGGCTGCACCATCTGCTGTACCCTAAAGTGCAGGTGTATATTTGAGTTTTAATACTACTTCACCAACACCTTTTTAATCTCTTGGCATTGATCTGTTTAGGTTCCATGTCTAAACATCTGCTGCCTCTCTTGAACTTCTGTCGTTTAGGTTTACCATTGTGCTGAGTCCAGGCTAATGGAGACTACTCAGGGGTCAGAAACATGTGAATTCCAGAACTTCTAGTGGAGGTTAAGGGTGAATAAATCACAATCCTCTAGACCAGCGTTCTAGTCCTCAAGAGCCACCAACAGGTCATGCTTTCAGGGTTTCCGTAGTGTTGCACATGTGTTGAAATCATCACCTGAGCTGGCGATTAAATATCACCTTTGCAATACTAAGGAGATCCTAAAATCATGCACAGTTGGTGGCTCTTGAGGACTGGAGTTGAAGAACTCTGCTCTAGACTCTTCTTTCCGTTTTAGCCAACTTCAAATCTCCTAGTAATCTTGTAGGTCCACTTCATCCCAGGTATGCCTTCAAAATAAATTAGTAATATTTAGGATTCTGTTTCCAAAGAGAAGCTTTTTCCAGCATAGCTTACCTCTATAGCTAAGGTTTTCAGTACCCGAGAAACACAAACTCCTTACTGGCTTGATTCTGTTTCACTTTACAACCAGCAGTTGGACCCAAGAAGTTATCACGTATCCTATGACTAGGTGGTAACTTCTCTTCCCTTTAATGTTTTCGATAAATTGTACTAAACAAAAGGAAGAAAAGCCACAAGAATGACTTCCAACCTAAACAATTAAACATATTCAGTATTACATAGTCTATAAGTAATGAAACTCTTGACTTGAGAAATCTTATTCATTGTGTGTGAATTCTCTGCCTTACAGCTGCAGCTGGCCTCTGAATGGTCCTGGGTGCTAAGCTGTGATAGGAGCTGCCTCTCTCCTACAAAACAACCAATATTGGCAGAAGAACCAGATATTAACACTTTCGTTTCTTGCCTGCAAACAAAAAATGCAAAAAGACAGTGAATTGAATGGTCAAACATTACGGACATCGAAACCTGATTCATCTACAGTTCAGGACATCATCTGGAGTACATCGCGGTCTAAGACAGGAAGCCCCCTTCTGAGCTCTCTGATGATATTCTCTTTTACTGAGGGTATCTTAAAAGGAATGTTTTATTTTGCATGTACTGAACTCAGTTTTCATCTTATCGCTTAATTTCTCCAAATCAAAAAAGAAAGTAAGGAGTAATCAGGTATCATCAAGTCCCTGGACTCCAACTTGGCATTTTCTTAAAGGAAATCTGTCAACAGCTGTTTGCTACCTCATCTGAGAGCAGCATATTGTAAGAAAAGAAACCCTAATTCCAATGGATCACTTAGTTTACTGGATGCAATCAGACTTCTTCGATATAGCATGTAGCAGTGACAGTGAACTTGGGGTGTGGTCAGACCAGTGCTCATGTACACTGTGGTCCAGGAAGTGATAATCTCCTGGTGATAAAACCTTCATTGAATGGAAACAACTAGGGGTGTAATTACAACAGGGGTTGCAATCACATCAGAACCCTAGAGCCTAGTGGACTCTAAAAGTCCCTTTGGCCTATGGAAAAAGACTATTAAAGATTTGCAAAAATTGGGGGTCGGATTGGAGTTTTTGCATTGGTGACTATGAGCTCCAAGTTTTGCCACTGAAAACAACAGCACACAGCCTAATAAGTGACACATCATTGAAAATGGTGTCTCAGCGCCAACCTCATGTTGTTCTCAGATTACATAGCAAAAACCCGCTGATATAAAAACCTTTTGATACAAAAGGTTAAATATAAGGAGAAGTGAATTGTACTCTGTTTAAAATTAAAAAATTGAAATAAATATAAGCAGGATTATAAAGGGACTAAATAAATTAAAGATTGATATTTTATTCACTCACGGTGCTATCATCAGGTTTTTTTTCATCCTTTGAATCATTTTTTTACATTTTTAATATTTAACAAATCAGCAACAATCAGACAAATGGAGCTTTTTCATCCCCATCAGAATATAGCTTGTGCTTGGCCGATGTTTCACCCATTCAATATGAGGCCACCACAAAAAGCCAAATGTTGCTCGTGGCAGTCTCATTAAGAATAAATATAGTGTGAAATGAAAGTTCCCCATTTTGCCAATGACTGGGGGTCCCAGCAACCGATTTATAAGTTATTACTTTTTTTTTTTGGTAGCTACAGTTATAACTACTCTTCACCGGACACCCCCTTTAAGGATTTCAATGAATAATACTAAGCAATAGAAGGACAGCCTCCTTTGCAAAGAATTACTTCCAGCCTAAACAATCAAACATATTCAGTATAACATAGTATACAAGTAATAAACAAGACTCTTTACTCGACAACTCTTATTCATCGTGTCTGAATTATCTGCCTTATATTCTAGCTGCAGCTGGCCCCCGAACGGTGCTGGGTGCTAAGCTGTGATAGGAGCTGCCTCTCCCCACCACAAAACAACCAATATTGGCAGGAGAATCAAACATTAACCCTTTGTGGAGGTCCTGAGGCTGGTTTGTTGCCCGCGTCTAACAAAATGCACAAAGAAAGTAAGTTAGATGGACAAATAGCTGATGAGCAAGTATTGTATCATACAGTGTTACATGTATTTTCTAAAAACATTGCTCTAAGTGGTAGAAACAAGCTAATAATCCTGTAGTTGTGATACCTTTTAATGGCTAATAAAAATAAAGTAATTGATGTTACAAGACAGCAAGCTTTTGAGACTTCTCACGTCTCTTCATCAGGCATGGTATAACTAAATATTAGAAGAAATATTCTAAATATTCTAATGTTTAGTTATACCATGCCTGATGAAGAGACGTGAGAAGTCTCAAAAGCTTGCTATGTAACATCAATTACTTTATATTTGTTAGCCATTAAAAGGTGTCACAACTACAAGATTATTATCTAGTTTCTCCCACTGAGAACAATCAACTGGCTAACACGGCACCAAAGCTTATTTTTCTTCTAATATGTATTTCTAGGGTTAACAGTTACATAATTCTTAGATTATTCTCCTCTCCTTTAAGTAACAATAAAGCTTTATATTATTCTCAAGAAAGTGACGAGTGGGGAGATGGCATCTGAGGGCTAACACCCACAATGAGCACGTTTTAACCAATGTTTTGCCACTTTGGAGGAAGATTGCCCCTCTGTTCATTATTCAATTGACCATTACTGTAAACCCTGGAGAAATGAATGTGTTAAGGGGCTTGGCGAACATATACAACAATCCAAATGACACTGTGAGGACACACACTCTGGTGACAGAGACTGAGAGGAAAAGATACCTGTCTACCAAGGCTCCTCCACAGTACTGAATACCATGGGTAAGTGACAATAAACGTAGGAAGAACCTTATTTAGATCAATAGAATTTCTCGAGAATCTGTCATTGTTTTGTTATATGTTTATTGGTATGTTGATATGATAATTGATTTAATTCAAATGTTACAAAAACACAAATAACTTTCTGGTCCGTAGAGTTTGTAGAACATTCTCTGTTCACACTACATCCAAAGGGAAGAGACACTTTTCATGTTCCCATCATTGGATTATTGGGAGCGACTATAAACCCAGAATCTACAATTTCATCTCTATAACAGAAATTATAGATATGGACAAGTATGATTTGTTTTATTTAAGATAAAGAATCATGAAATGCTGGGGTACATTATAGAAGGCTATGATCCTGATACAAATCAATCAATGATATCAGATAAATCAGTCTGAGGATATCTTCTATCTCAAAGAAAAATAATGTATCCTTCACAAAGGTGGACCAAATCTCTATAAGCTAATCATGTCATGTATTATTGGCATTACTGATATAATTACACTATATATTTTTTTTTTTCATTTTATGCAATAGGTGTAAAAGTTATCTAGCAGAATTTACAAACTTCATAAACTTTATTATTTTGGTGTAAAGACCTTTGTAAAGCTTTGTTCCCTTATTTAAAGTGAACCATATTGGTAGATGGGTACACCATACTTTTACTGTTGTAAAGGTTCATCTGCAGCACTTTGCTTCCAGCGGCACTGGGGATGAGAGCAATCAGTGCTCAATACAGCGACTTGTAATCTCTCCCTCCTTTCTTTTTGACAGATATGTTGCAGGGAGAATACAATTTAATTTTAACTCTGCAGCTGCACTTCCAGTATCTTTGCGCCATGTTTATTTTATGTTATTTTGTTTATAAATAAGGGGCTCTTCAGAGCTTGTGTTATTATGAGCCTGATGACGAGACCTGAGTAGTCTCGAAAGCTTGCTATATTTATCTTTTCAGTTCACTATTAAAATATATCAACCACTGAGGACTCTCAGTTTTTTAAAAAAATGTAGTCTGGGAAAACATTTTTCCTCTATTAGTGGCAACTGTAAAAAATAAACTTACCTGTACTCTCACTTCCCCAGTAGAGCTATGCTTCTTTGCTGCAGGCCAATTGTTGTGCTTAGTAGTTTTGCTGATATTCATAGCACAGCCCTATGAGGTTATTTTTTTATCTCATTAAAGGTACCATCATACAGCTCGACATCATCAACGACATCGCTGATACGTCACGGGTTTGGAGGCGTACCAGCGACGTCATTGCGACCTTGTTGCGTGTGACTCTGGCAAGTTGCTACAATAAATCGTTGGATCAGAGTTGACAGGTTTACCAACATGTTGGAAAACCTGATGATATCAACTCCAGCAACCTGCTGTATCGTTGTGTGTGACACCGCGATAACGACGTCGTGGACGACTTCGCCCATTCACTGCAATGAGCAGGGATTGTTCGCTGGGTTGTGCGAACGATACCTGCTCACAACATCGTTGGTGATTAGTCCACGATATCTAGACGTGTGACATCTCACCAGCGATATTGAAATGATGTCAAAAACGACCGCGCGCCCCCGAGATCATTGCCGACATCGTTTCAACGTCGTGCCGTCTGACGGTACCTTTAGAGGCATTGCTCCATAAGGGTAACAGCGTGAGGATGGTCCAATGGAGCTGCTGCCACATAGGAAATATAGCATTGTATGAGACTAATTAATTCTGGGTCTGTCATAGCAAGAGCTAATGCCTTGTTGAGTATTTAAAGGGCAAATAGATTGGGATAGTATAGTGTTTATTGTTGGTTATCAACATTGATACTATAGACTGTGAGCCCTCGTGGACAGGGTCCCTGCCCCTCCTGTACCTGTACGTCCTGATCGCCTAGATTTAGTGTACTTGTTCTTGTCTTCCTTATCCTCATGTAAAGCGCCATGGAACCTAATGGCGCTATATAAATAAATAATAATAATAATATGTATGTACTTGATGAATGTACATTATGCTGCTGATCATTGACAAGTCGATTTTTTTTACTTGATAGATTGACGACAACAAACAGAATTGACGACAGTTTACCAATCGTCCCCCTCTACAGTGCTGGCTCTTGATCACTGCTTTCAGCCTTTTTGAACAGACTGCAGTGGTAACGCCACAACCGCAGCACTGCAGCCAATCACTGGGCTCTACTGATGTAGATCTTACAAGCCTCTCAGTAAGGTGATTGCCTGCAGCACTGTTGAGGTGTAACCAGAGCCAAATTAGAAGAGCCAGTGTCAGAGCAGGAGAGGAACAGTAAATATTTGTTTGTTATTTTCATAAAATGGGAACCTATAAATTAAAGCATTATTCCTGGAATCCCCCTTTAAAGTAAAGCTCCACTTCAATCCTTAGGGAATTGGCAGTTTGTCTAAAACTAGATTCTTCATCATATATATACTCCATAGAGATTCCATGTCAGGTGATCATTCTTCAAGTCACTGACAAAGGTGATTGACGAAACAGTTGCTGTTATATAGCGCCATCATATTTTACAGCGCTACAGATATGATCATATTTGCTCCTATCGTGGAAACTCCTTTTCCATGGAAAGCTAATTTGGGGTGAGATCTGCCAGTGTTGGCCCATTTCATAGCGATGCATTTTAGACAAGAACCAACAACCAAGTATCGGTGTACAAGGCTTGTCTGCTCTTTGGTTGATCAGACCAAGTATTTATTATAGGCACAAAACTATAGGGGAGGATTAATGTAGTATCTAAAAGACATGCATGGTTGAACACAAAGTCCATAAGACATGGATTCTGCTGAATTACTTCAAAGATAACAACTTGGTTGACCTAAACCTCAGTGTAGCAACACAATGTCAAATATGCTATATCATTGCTTTTCTGACTAACACAATTCTGGCACAAAACACTAAGTGATCAAATATATATAAATGCTTAAATGATAATAATCAAAATAGAATATAAAGTAGTAACCATAACACCCTTAATGGAGCTTAAGTTGCCTATACATATCTCATTATGTTTACTAGAGAATTTGATTTGTCCACCATCTTGCTATAAATTCACAATAGTTTCTATAGTAAATCCCATCTGTATGCTCTATGTATAGCAATTGCATAATATATATATACAGTTGTGGCCAAAAGTATTGGCACCCCTGCAATTCTGTCAGATAATACTCAGTTTCCTCCTGAAAATGATTGCAATCACAAATTCTTGGTATTATTATCTTCATTTAATTTGTCTTCAATGAAAAAACACAAAAGAGAATGAAGCAAAAAGCAAAACATTGATCATTTCACACAAAACTCCAAAAATGGGCCGGACAAAAGTATTGGCACCCTCAGCCTAATACTTGGTTGCACAACCTTTAGCTAAAATAACTGCGACCAATCGCTTCCTGTAATCATCAATGAGTTTCTTACAATGCTCTGCTGGAATTTTAGACCATTCTTCTTTGGCAAACTGCTCCAGGTCCCTGATATTTGAAGGGTGCCTTCTCCAAACTGCCATTTTTAGATCTCTCCACAGGTGTTCTATGGGATTCAGGTCTGGACTCATTGCTGGCCACCTTAGAAGTCTCCAGTGCTTTCTCTCAAACCATTTTCTAGTGCTTTTTGAAGTGTGTTTTGGGTCATTGTCCTGCTGGAAGACCCATGACCTCTGAGGGAGACCCAGCTTTCTCACACTGGGCCCTACATCATGCTGCAGAATTTGTTGGTAGTCTTCAGACTTCATAATGCCATGCACACGGTCAAGCAGCTCCAGCCTGGCTTTTTTATGTCTCGGGGTAAGAAGTGGGGTCTTCCTGGGTCTCCTACCATACAGTCCCTTTTCATTCAGACACCGACGGATAGTACGGGTTGACACTGTTGTACCCTCGGACTGCAGGGCAGCTTGAACTTGTTTGGATGTTAGTCGAGGTTGTTTTTCCACCATCCGCACAATCTTGCGTTGAAATCTCTCCTCAATTTTTCTTTTCCATCCACATCTAGGGAGGTTAGCCACAGTGCCATGGGCTTTAAACTTCTTGATGACACTGTGCACGGTAGACACAGGAACATTCAGGTCTTTGGAGATGGACTTGTAGCCTTGAGATTGCTCATGCTTCCTCACAATTTGGTTTCTCAAGTCCTCAGACAGTTCTTTTGTCTTCTTTCTTTTCTCCATGCTCAATGTGGCACACACAAGGACACAGGACAGAGGTTGAGTCAACTTTAATCCATGTCAACTGGCTGCAAGTGTGATTTAGTTATTGCCAACACCTGTTAGGTGCCACAGGTAAGTTACAGGTGCTGTTAATTACACAAATTAGAGAAGCATCACATGATTTTTCTAACAGTGCCAATACTTTTGTCCACCCCCTTTTTATGTTTGGTGTGGAATTATATCCAATTTGGCTTTAGAACAATTCTTTTGTGTTTTTTTCATTGAAGACAAATTAAATGAAGATAATAATACAAAAGAATTTGTGATTGCAATCATTTTCAGGAAGAAACTGAGTATTATCTGACAGAATTGCAGGGGTGTCAATACGTTTGGCCACAACTGTGTATATATATATATGAATATATATGATGTCCCTCCCAATCCAGTTGGGTACAGATGATGTCATAAATGAAAGCTATGCAGTGTAAGTGTTGCTCATGCCTTACTGTCCTATACAATGTGGCATGTTTATCAACACAATCGCACAGTCTTTTATGTGTTCTTCTAAGTGAGTAGGAGTAACATGAGGTTGCCGGTGTCAGAGCATGCCAGGCGCCCCCCACATAGTCGCTTGTTTGTATTACAGAGGCTAATTGTCTATTCTTCTGATTGCTAGTGGGAGTGTTGTGTATTGTATAGAGGTTATGAATATATTTTCTGTACACTACTACTGTACGTTATGAGACTAAACAAATGGATCACAGTCTTGGTAAATAATTCAAATACATCAACTTTTTTGGCACCAAAAATAAAAATATTCTAGATAAAAATCCGGAGAGTATGGACTATGCTCCATTGTTTGATGACTTGTTTATTTATAGTTTGCTGAACAATACAATACTGTTGGTATTTGGTCAGTGATAGATGGGTGATTGTAAAGCTGTAATTATTAATAATTATGATTATTATTAATAATCCAGAGAAATATCTGTAACAATCTATATAGAACCAAAGTCTCATATAAAAGCATCCCAGCTAATCTAGTGGAGTATTAGATTGACCCTATCAGGCACTTATCATTTTATCACTGCTTTCCAAAATTCATATATTAAGATGAGTTAAAAAAAAAATTAGCAATGTTTTAAAATTTGATTTTACGACATCAACCATGTGATATAGATAAGACGATAACTTCATTCTTATTTTTTTGGAAGGAGGATAAACAGAAAATAATGTTTGCACTGCTATATAAAGATTGTAGATGTCTTTTGGTGCAATTTTTATACTTAAATGCATGCATTTTTGTCTAAAAATAATTGTTTTTGTGGTTGAGTTTCATTAATAATTTTCCACTATATGTCTTCCATACATACATTTTCTATCGCATTGAGTGCAGATTTCAGCTTATCAGTGGAGGTTTTTGGGTTTGGATGCCGCCAATCTCATATTGACGATCTATACTGTTTCCTTGAAAAATAAATCCAATGATACAGGTTCCTGTGAGTAAAAGAGATTGCCCCCAAACCTAAAAATTAGATGGGCCATCATTAGCAGCAACTACTGCAATTAGGTATTTGCCATAACTGGCTATGAGTTATTTATAGCGCTCTGGAAGAATTGTGGCCACTCATCTTTGCGGAATTGTTGTTATTCAGCCACATTGGATGGTTTCCACTCATTAAATGCCTTTTTAAAGTCATGTCACAGCATCTCAATAGGATTAAGGTTTGGACATTGACTAGACCATTCAGAAGTCTTACTTTTGTTTTAATTAAGCCAGTCACAGGTGGACTTGCTGTTGTGTTTTGGATCATTGTCCTGTTGCATAACCCAAGTGCGCTTCAGCTGAAGGTCATGAACAGATGGTCAGACAATCCCTTAAGGATTTTTTAGTAGACAGCAAAATTATTATTTTTATTATTATTATTTATTTATATAGCGCCATTAGATTCCATGGCGCTTTGCATATGGAAAGGGCAGACAAGGACAAGTACAATATATATAGAAAATCAAATCGTACAGATACAGGAGGGGAGAGGAACCGTGTCCGCGAAGGCTCAACAGCCTAAGGGTACCGTCACACTGTGCGACGGCACCACTGATTTCTTAGGTGATGCAGGGGCGTGGCCTATCGGCACTGATATCGCCCCTGCATCACCTAATGTAATTAGGCGATGGCGACGCCTTTTAGTGGTCGCCTGGTTTCAGAGTTGAGCTCTGAAACCAGGCAGCCGATCTGGGGCGATGTGTACACATCTCCCCATGTAAACAGCCGACGGCGATCTGCCAGGCGATGGGAGCCATAGGCTCCCATGTTATGGCATCGCCACTGGGGTTTTAAGAAACCCCAGCGGCGATGCCGCCTGTCAGATCTCCGGGGCATCGCTGGAGGTGTCGCCTGATGTAAATGGGGGACGGCGACGCTGGCGGGGGCCGCAAAACCATGCGCGCTCCCACCCATCGCCGCCAGCATCTCCGGTGCCATCGCACAGTGTGACGGTACCCTAAGAGGAACCGGTGGGGATACAGTAGGAGGGGGAAGTTCCGATCGTGAAATGATGCCGTGAACTGGGACTCATTGCAAGTTGTAGGCTTGATGGAAGAGGTGGGTCTTCAGGTTTCATTTGAAGGTTCCCAGGGTGGGCAAGTGTCTGATGTGTTGGGGGAGATACTTCCAGAGTATGGCAGATGCATGGGAGAAATCCTGTATGTGGTTGTGAGAGGAGGAGATGAGAGGGGAGTAGAGAAGGAGCTCTTGAGAGGATCGCAGGTTGCGTGAGGGTAGGTATCGGGGGACCATGTCAGAGATGTATGGAGAGGAGAGGCTGTGGATGGCTTTGTATGTCATAGTTAGTGTTTTAAACCGGGATCTTTGAAAAGTGGGGAGCCAGTGAAAGGCTTGGCAGAGGGGAGAGACAGGGGAGTAGCAGGAAGACAGGTGGATTAGTTGAGCAGTGGAGTTTAGGATAGATTGGAAAAGTGCAAGGGAGGTAGCAGGGAGCCCGGTAAGTAGGAGGTTGTAGTAGTTGAGGCGGGAGATTACAAGAGCGGAAAACCAGATTGTAGGTGGTCAAAGAGGAAGCAGTAGGTGAGATTGGAGGACAGTTCAGAATGGACGTGTTGTTCAAGTAGTTTTGAGGCAAAGGGGAGAAGAGATATGGGGCGACAGAAACAGATGCTGGGTTGAGGGAGGGTTTTTTGAGGATGGGTGCGATCAAGGCATGTTTGAAGGATGAGGGTAAGATGCCAGTAGTAAGTGATGATGGGATGAGAGCAGGTCATGGGCGCTGGTGGTGAGGTGTGACTTTGACAGAAGAGAGAAGAGCTGATCTTCTGTTATGGGGGAGAAGCAGCATTTGGAAGGAGAGGGCAGTGTAGGTGTGACGGGAAGCTGTGGGGACAGTAGATCAAAGCTGTCTCTAATTTTATCAATCTTCTGCTTAAAGAAGGAGGCAAAGTCTTTAGTAGATATAAGGAGAGACGGAGGAGGAGCGGGCGGACTGAGTAATGACTTGAAAGTTTTAAAAAGCTGTTTGGGATTGTGAGACAGGGAGTTTATTGCGGCAGTGAGTGCAGACTTGAAGTTGGTGAGGGACTGCTTGAACAGCGCGAAGTGCTCAGTGGAATGAGATTTCTTCCATCTCCTTTCGTGGTTTCATTTACCACAGCAAGATTACCAGGTCCTGAAGCAGCAAAACAACCCCAGGCCATCATACTACCACAATATTTTACTGTTGGGATGATGTTCATTTCTGAAATGTTGTCTTTGTGGGCAAAGTTAAGACTTTGTCCACGAAGAACAACCTTGTAAGTACTCAGTCCTCTTGCATGGAGAAAGAAAAATTATGCTATGAAGAAGAAAAGGAGAGTGGTGGTCATGGAGGAACAGGAACAGAGTCCACTATCTGCAGACCAGATATAACCTCAAGAGAAATGTGCTGTCTTCCAGGTGCAAAAATCAAAGATGTGTCTGACAGGATATCAGGACTCTTCTGACCTACAAATGACTTCTCATTCCTTCTAATATATATAGGGACAAATGACACTGCAAGAAAAGACCTGGAAACCTTCTGCAGTGACTTTTATGACTTAGGTAAGTAAGTGAAAGAACTGAGAGCACGCATAGTCTTCTTATCCAGTGGCGGACCTTGAGCCCAGAGGGCCCTGGTTCAGCAGCTGCTGGTGACGAGCGGGGGGAATGGGGGTGCTAGTGGACGTCGGCGAGGAGTGTGTGGGGGGGTGCGCTAGTGGAAGTCGACGTGTGGGTGATGCGGCTCCTACCTGCTGCTCTGAGCCGCGCTTTGCAGTCCTGGGAGCCGGGCCAGCAGAGGAGAGGAGGGGCGGGATCAGCCAGGGCAGGAAGCTTCCCTCAGTTACCCTCCTCTCCTCTCTCCTCTGACACAGGGTCATGGGGGTCAGCTGGAGGCCCCCCTGCAGGCGTGAGGGGCTCCCTAGCCGGTCGGGGCCCTGGTACAGCTGGACCAGCTGCACCACGGTAGGTCCGCCCCTGTTCTTATCCATCCTTCTAGTGGATGGTCATGGAACAAGGAGGTGGAACACAATTCTACAGGTGTACAACTGGCTACGTTGACGGCTCCGTCAGCAAAGATTTGGATTTCTGGATCACAGAGTGAATTACCTCTACGATGACCTACTTGCTCAAGATGGGCTGCACTTTACCAAGACTGGAATACAGATATTTGGAAGTCGCCTTTTTACACTCATCAGGAGAACTGTAAAGTACAGCAGTGTGAGAAGGGAAACAAAAGGCCGGGGAAAGCCATATAGATGACAAATATTATTGGGAACTCTGCTATTAAAAGTGGAATGGAAGAACAAAGACAAAAAATCTGAATAAAAAATCACAATCACAATCTAAAATGTTTCTATACAAATGCACAAAGCTTGGGCAACAAACAGAGAATTGGAGCTACCAATGCAGGAAAAGAAATATGATGTCATTTGAATCACTGAAACTTGGTTGGGACGATACAGATAATTGGAATTCAAGGCTAGAAGGATACAACTTATTTGCAAGAAACAGACTTAATAAATGGGGAGGAGGTGTGGCATTGTATGTTAGAAAAGCATATATCTCCACATAGATTGAAGCTTCAGAGAATGGGAGTTCTGTAGAAACTATTTGGGTAAGAATACAAGGAGAGAACAATGGAAAGGACATCACTGTAGGTGTTTACTACAGGCCGCCTGGGTAAGCTAAAGGTCTGGATGAACTAACTCTTCATGCATCAGATAGCCAAGTTCTCCAAAAAATATGACGTTGTGGTCATGGAAGATTTAAACTATCCAGACATTTGTTGGGAATCTCTCTCAGGCAAAACTAATGGGTCCAGCAAATTCTTATCCTCTCTTGCTGACAATCTTCCAAAAGGTAGAAGAAAAAACAAGAGCATCAACCGCTTTGGATCTAATCCTTATAAACAGGGAGGAAATGCTTGAGGAGGTAAGGGTGGCTGAGACCCTAAGACTTAAGCGATCATGCTATTATAGAATTTTGGATAACTAGAGGAGGTAGACCTGTGAAGACTATGGCTTCAAGGTTGGATTTCAGAAAGGCAGATTTTAAGGTATTCAGAAAGAGGATAGGAGGGATCCAATCGCTGGATGTCCTTAAAGACAGAAATGTCCAGGAAGGGTGGGGAATTTAGGAACATGAGATTCTCAAAGCAAAATCTTTAACAATCCTTAAAAGAGGGAAGAATAGGAAGCATTTAAGGAAACCAGGATGGATAAATATAAAGGGTGGGCCATCCATATGGATACACCTAAATAAAATGGGAATGGTTGGTGATATCAACTTCCTATTTGTAGCACATTAGTATATGGGAGGGGGGAAACTTTTCCTGATGGGTGGTGACCATGGTGGCCATTTTGAAGTCCGTCATTCTGGATCCAACTTTATTTTTTCAATGGGAAGAGGGTCATGTGACACATCCAACTTATTGGGAATTTCATATGAAAAACAATGGTGTGCTTGGTTTTAATGTAACTTCATTCTTTCATGCGTTATTTCAAGTTTACATCACAATTCATTCCCATTTTACTTAGGTGTATCCATATATATGGCCCACCTGGGCAATTGGGCCATATATATGGATACACCTAAATAAAATGGGAATGAATAGTGATATCAACTTGAAATAACTCATGAAAGAATAAAGTTATGTTAAAACCAAGCACACCATTGTTTTTCTTATGAAATTCTCAATAAGTTTGATGCGTCACATGACCGTCTTGCCATTGAAAAATGGCCTCCATGGTCATCACCCATCTGGAAAAGTTTCCCCCCCATATACTAATATGCCACAAACAGGAAGTTAGTTCAAACAGGAATGGTGTCTCACGGTCCGCACTGCTGCTTCAAAAAATGCACTGGGAAGACATTGCTTTCTCCATCTCCTCCTTTATTCCTCCACACATCACCAACGCGTTTCGGTGCACCCAAACCATTTCCATTTTATTTAGGTGTATCCATATAGATGGCCCACCCTGTAAAACTTAAACACATGCTGAAAAGGAAGAAAGCAATGTTTATCAATCAGATCATCTGACGTGTGGGGGATGACGCGAGCTCAACGAGTGAGCTTGCATCAAAGGGAGGGAGGCAACCTATGATGTTCCTATACATGATAGGTCGTGAAGGGGTTAAAGACATCAAAATTAAAAGTTGGGCCATTTTTTCACCAAAATTCTGATATTTTCAGAAATTCGGTTATGTTTACACTGTGAGTTTTTCTCTCTTTCAGCTGGAATTCTGGATCAGCTTTTCAAAAAAACGCATCAGATACGGATCATCCTTTTCTGATCTGTTTTGGCTGCGTTTTTCTGGTGCGTAATCTTTAGCCCATAAACAATGGTTTCAATGGGAAAAGCGGATCTGAAAAGCGCACCCATAATTGACAGCTCACTCTTTTTGCGGATCACTTCATAGGGGACAAAACACACTATAATAATATATAATATAATAATAATAAAACTTTATTTGTATAGCACCAACATATTCCACAGCGCTTTACAGTACAACGGTACATATAAGAAAAATATACGGTACAGAAAGGTAATGCAGAACAGTAGTTACATACAATAAACAGAATCAACTTAGGAAATACAATAAAAAGGCAAAAAATGAAGGTCACCTTGCTCGAAGGAGCTTACAATCTAAGACGGGATGGGAACACAAGGTACAGGAACACTAGGTCATGAAGGCACAGAGTGAACAGCAAAAGTGGAAAACGCATTGACTTTGCTGGGATTCCATTTAAGTGATGGGTTCACTGCAAAAATAGATCTGAAAAAATGGATCAAAAACTCACAGTGTGAACATAGCCGATATGTAAAAAATTTATATCCAATTTTACCACTAACATTATGTACAATAAACATTTTCAGAATCACTGGAATCCATTGAAACGTTCCATCATAAATTGACATTGGTCATAATGGTAACATTTGGAAATTTGGCCTGGTCATGAAGGTGAAAACAGGCTGGGGGTGAGGGATTTTATGATTAGGAGCCAACTTATTCCACCCATTTTTATTTCTATGAAATTTAGCAAAAATAGAGCAACTATGGACTAAGGTTTAGTAAGGATACTTTATATGCTCTACTGAATGTAGTGATGAAATGAAGCTGATCAGATGTTTCATTAGCTTTAGTTTGGATGTTATTTTGAGTTTTATTTTTTGGATTTCACTATTAATACAGGATCTCTGTTGGGGGCATGAAATCCTCCCACATTCTTGATTTAGCGTAGATTTAGGATATCCATTTTCAAGAAACCGTCTGCTTAAATAAATTGAATTGTGATATAAAGTACCCTGGTTAATACTGCTCTATGTAGCAAACATTCCGGTCTTCTATGAGTGCTAATGCCAGCACGGGCTGGCACTCATATAAGTACTGTCATGACAGGCTACCAGCTGTCATGTCAACCCATTGGCACCCTGAGATCAATTGGGCAGTTCCTGCAATGTAAATCAAACTAACTCAGCAGTGACGCCCCATCGACAGAATAGAGTAGAAGAGAAGTATCTGCTCTGTCAACGTTACTGTGGCACCCCAAGGGTCCAGTTGCCACAGTGGCATTGCCTTCCTCAAAAGGGATGATCTCATACCTGGAAACAAGAAGGATTTCTCATGCTAGGCAACACCAGCATCCAACATGTTTCCTGACTCCAGGCCAGAAGGGGGAGCTCTACACTCGGATTCAGTGGAGCTTCCCTATAAATTCTGGCCTGGGGGAGGGGGTTAGGAGAAAAAGGAAGAAAGAAGTGAGAGAGGGAACAACACAGGCGTCCTGGGGACTGGAGCCACTGAGAAGCTCATCCCAGGGTAGTGGAGAGCGAGTGAGAGGGAAGAGAAGAGAAGTTGAGGAGAGCCTGGGGAGTGGAGCTGTGACTGAGCTCACCCTAGAGTGAAGCACTAGAAACAGAACACCGGAGTCTGTGGTTGTATGGGTACTGAAGTCACGGCAGCTGAATCTGGAGGGCAGGAGATTGCAAGTCTCCTGGCCACACCAAACACCCAGCGGCACAGCAGCATACTAAAGCCCAGAGCTGCCAACAGAAAAGCAGCATCTGTAAAAGGCTCAAGCTGCCTGCCATATGGGTGAGGAATCAGCACGCAGGAGGAGGGCCACAGCATAGCTTTAAGCAGCAGGGGCCAAAAGAGACAGCGCAGAAGGAAGGCCTCCGAACCCACCTGGTGTGGTGAATCCCCAATTGCTTCCCGGCTGCCCGGCTCTCTACTATCACCTATTACTAGTGTCCAGGTCTGCACCATCAACTATCAAGTAAAGGTAAAGGAATCCACCATCCCTGTGTCCTCTGGTTATTTTCTGCGCCCTCAGTCCTGCACCCCAATGTTCCCTACCCCTTCAATGATTGTACCAGTCACCCTGGGGCCCTGCTCCACCCGTGGGGAGCTGTACCATCTTTGCTGCATTACCAACTGCCCCAGTGATCCTGAACCGCAGCGTCGGCCATCCCATGCCGAATACCACGGGTGGCGTCACGACTCAATCCCATATCAATATCCCCCATTTTTGTGACACGGCCAGAGCCACGGAGTCGGGTCACAGTCCTCTGACCTCCCCGAAGAACTGTCCAGCCCGGTTCCGAGTACCCCACGGCCCTTGCGGGCATGTCATTATATCACAGGAAGTGTGAGAATTGAGGTCAGGAGCGGTTTTGTGGCTGATCTGAGCCAGAACAGATCAGTGCATGGCAGAACAAGCAGGTAGTTAGCATCTACTGCCAATAAGTGCTTAACCCCATAAAATAAATTAAAAAAGGTCTTGTATACCCCCTTCAACACCAAATTCAATCCAAAATAGAACAATGCATAGTATACCGGGTGATAGTAAATTTCCTTTTCTGATACAATAGTAGACCGGTTACACACGTCACTGTCACCTGAGTGTTTGCACCACTCTGCCCTTTCTAAGTATAAATAACTGACAAGTCTCATTGACAGAAACCTAAAAATATTACATCGTCCTTCTATAGTCTCATCCACACTCAGCAGAATATATCATGATGCTTCAGACCTCTATGACTGTTTATACTGATATTCATTCTACACATATGATGAACTTGTTCTAGTTTCAGATTCTAGAATGAAATCACCAGACCAATTTTGGCATTACAGCTAAGTTTTCTACTAGTTCATCCTAAGTGATAAACCTACCAAATTACGAACGCAGCCTATTTACACGTCATTATGCAGTTTTGCTATTTTCCCCCTGCATGGGGCTTTAGGCTGAAGGCACACTGTCGTGCATCAAACACGGAGCATGTCTGAGGCATGACAGTGAGGAGAGTGTGATGCGTGTGGGTGTGTGTGGTGCGAGTGTGGTGTGAGTGGGTGAGTGTACCTGGCTATATTCATGTGAGTGTGCTGCGAGTGTGATGAGAATGGGCTACGTGAGTGTGTGTGCTGTGATGCTGTCCATGGCCCTGAAGCAAACTTCAGCACCATGGATAGCATTTACCGGCATATTCAAACTCCGCGGCTGTCAAAGCCGCAGAGTATGAATGTGCCGGTTTCCTGGTACAGTAATGAATCATTTTACGCCGCTGTGTCAGCGGTGCAAGATGATTATGATGCGCTGCCTAGATACCCGCTGTTTATCATAGTTACCAGCGTCCTCCCGCTTCCAGCGATGTGGAGGTTGGCTTCCTGGTCCCTGGTCACTGAGTAGATCTGCCTGTTTGACAGCTCCCCAGGGAGCACGTAGCGAAGCTCCAGCGATCCCAGCCAGGTCGTTATCACTGTCGGGATCGCTGGAGCGTCACTCAGTGTGACAGGCACTTAGTCTTTAAGCTGACAATATGACTTTATTTTCAGGTCAGCTTGTAGGAACATTAAAGAATTTGTCCGCCAAACAAGGTACATTTTAATCTTGGAATAATAATTATTTCCAAATTGGATGTTAGAAAAATGTTCCTATGCTGAGATAATCTTATATATGTGTCCCTGCTATGTACTGTGTAATGGATGTGTCTGAACATACAGGGACATGGCCAGATCATACCACATCTCCTGTGCTGAGATAATCTTAGATATGTGTCGCTGCTGTGTAATGGATGTGTCTGACCGTACAGGAACATGGTCTGATTATACCACATCTCCTGGGCTGAGATAATTTTAGATATGTGTCCCTGCTATGTACTGTATAATGGCTGTGTCTGACCATACAGGGACATGGTCTGATCATACTACATCTCCTGTGCTGAGATAATCTTATGTATGTGTCCCTGCTGTGTACTGTGTAATGGATGTGTCTGACTGTACAGGGACATGGTCTGATCATACCACATCTCCTGTACTGAGATAATCTTATATATGTGTCCCTGCTATGTACTGTGTAATAGATGTGTCTGACTGTATAAGGACATGGTCTGATCATACCACATCTCCTAGGCTGAGATAATCCTATATATGTGCCCCTGCTGTGTACTGTGCAATGGATGTGTCTGACAGTACAGGAACATGACCTGATCATACCACATCTCCTGGGCTGAGATAATCCTATATATGTGTCCCTGCTGTGTACTGTGTAATGGATGTGTCTGACAGTACAGGAACATGGCCTGATCCTACCACATGCCCTCTATCTCTCCCACTCCCTGTGTATACTGTAGACCAGGGGTGGGGAACCTTTTTCCTGCCCACAGATATTTGAAAATTTCTACCAATCACTCGGAGGCTGCACAAAATTATCACATTGAAAATTACCCTGCTATATTTTGTCAATTAACTCACCCCTAATTTGACGGCCGGAGCTACTTTTGTTTGGTGCAGCTGTGATGTTAGGAGATATTGATTTTGTTGCTTCTGACAACTGTTTTAACAGGCATCTCTGGGGAGGGTGGGCACATGCAGGCAATCAATCGCTGCTGCGACAGCCGCTTTTCTGGGAAGGAAGCTCAGTGCATTGCACGCATGCCATGTCCACAAAAGGCCTGCAGCTTTTAGCGGCAAGCAGTGGCATAACTTCAGGCCCAGGGGCCCCGATGCGAAGGCTCCAACGGGGCCCCCAATTATTGCAAATCTTTAATAGTATTAGTCTTTTTCTATAGGACAGAAGGACTTTTGGGGCCCTAGGCTGCATGGCCCGGGTGCGATCGCAACCTCTGCACCTATTGTAGTTATGCCCCTGGCGGCAAGCACTTGGGGATTAAAATATCGGCAGCCAGGAAGATGCAGCAGCCGCACGAGTACCGCGATCACCCTGAATCTACCCAGAACCATTGCGAGAGCCATTTTCCCTAGAACTTCAAACAAATGTAACCATTCTAGGTTGTGAAACATCGATGGCATCAACCCTGGATTAGCTACTTTAAGGATTGATTCAGCTCTGCAGCCGCAATGCTCAAACTGGTTAAGGGTCCTCTTTGAGAAAGATGTTTCTTATCATAGTATATACACACATTTTTGTTCAAAACGCAATATGGACCCTATGGGCATTTAAGTAACCATTCTAGAACAAATGCCAAAGGATGTTCATAACCATTTCCGCAGATTAACCCCTTCCCAAAAATAGATAATAATGTTTAATTTGCCATTGATTTACTGCAATTGGGTTTACAGTTATGTCTGAAGCATGGCATGGGCTCAGGAGTTGTGCTTGTGCCATCCGTAGCAAGAGCTGGCTGTTACACACAGATGAACTGGACACAGCTGAGATACCAGCACGTTAATCCCTCAGATTCCACTGTCAATAGTGACAGCAGCATGTGAGACGTTAGACAGAGAAAGATCACTCTCTTTCAGTTCATGGGCCTCCCCATCACCCACAGTGCAATCACTGGGCCCAATGGGTTGTTGATAGCCTCCATATCTGCCATATCACTTAGGCTATCAGATGCCGCAGGAAGTTGAATTTAAAATACTGTCAGTCAAACACTGGCAGATTACATAATCCACTGTAATGGCCACTTTACACGCGGCAACAGGAAGATAGAAAACGGCAGGTGTCGGAGACAATTGTACCTTTTACCTTCAAAACACCTTGAAGTGGCTGCGTGTAATTCAGGTATCTGCAAGGTGTTTTGAAGGTAAAAGGTACAATTGTCTCTGACACCTGCCGTTTTCTATCTTCCTGTTGCCGCGTGTAAAGTGGCCATAACAGTTAATCAGTAGGTTAACAGGTCACACACCCCCCTGATCTCACCCTGTTGTTACTACTGATCTAACTGAATACTGGCAACAGCAGTTTAGCTTTAATGTGTATTCTGAAACTAATTGCTTTCCATATAAATTGAATGTACTATCTTGATTGCAGGTTGGCACGCTGGTTGCATTCGTTGTATGGTTGGAGTCCCAGTTGCTTCAGTCATTGCCACTGTCCTCTGTTTTGCTGGGGTTGCCCTGTTTTGTGGATGTGGCCACGAAGCTCTCAGTGGAACTGAAAAGCTAATTGAGACCTACTTCTCCAAAAACTACCAGGAGTATGAATATCTGATTCATGTGTGAGTATCTCAATATTTCCAACATTTGCAGTTTGTTCTTTAATGATATATATATAATGAATTGACACCATCTATCTGCAGAAGTGCCAACATTATACAGCTGCTTTGGGGATTCAAATATAATTATATGACAAGGGTTTTTCTTATATTCTCTGAACTCTGGTTGAGCCTTTAGATTAA
The DNA here is from genome assembly GCA_033576535.1 of Allobates femoralis. Lineage (NCBI taxonomy): Eukaryota > Metazoa > Chordata > Amphibia > Anura > Aromobatidae > Allobates > Allobates femoralis. The sequence continues at coordinate 53,892,893 of JARQOC010000008.1, read as the reverse complement.
AATTGCAATATCCATGACTCTTTTGTATGCAGATTTTTGTTTTGTAAGCTTAGGTTGTCATGCTGTAGGGGTTAAAAAACAAAAATCAACTGTTCCTCTCTTATCCGGCTATGTGATATTGTTTTCTTAAACTAAAGGCTTTATCACCTATTCATTACCTTACTGGATTAGATTGTCATGTGGTCCTACACATTCTGCTGTGATTAACCCTTCACTGTCAATATGCAGTCTCTATTGAGAGTCTGATGAGGCAGGGCAGCTCTCAGCTCTGCTACATTGCTAAAACTAAAACCTTTGACTGTGTCAGAACGGATGCACTAAGTAATCTAAGTTAAACATCATGGGATTCAGACACTCTTTGCCTACATCATGATGCTCTCAGATGACCTGCTGACAGATTGACTTTATCAGTATCTGTAGTTTTGCAGACCATTTTCTTAGTTTCTTCATTTTCTTTTGAAATTCATGAAACTGTATTTATAATTCACATATTCAAATATGCACAAAAAATTCTGTAGTTTCAGTGATCCACATATACTTAGCAGAGTATTCTAATCATATTAGGTTTAGCCAGAAGTTGGTATAAATAGTGGATGCTATTATTATTACTACTAGCTGGGTGCCCGATGCACAATGCATCGGGATTCTAGCAGAGCGAGTCTCTGACTCGCAATGGCCGCTTCGCGGCCAATGCTTCGCGCTGCTAAGGCGACTCGCCATGCCCGCTGCGCGGGCATAGCGAGTCGCCTTAGAGCTGCTCGCAATGGCCGCTGCGCGGCCAATGCTTCGTTCGTATCCACATGACCACGCTGACTCGCAGCGTGAGCGGTCTCAAAAGGGGCAAAAAACCCATTCGTGATTATATAATAGATTATTATTTATTATAATAGAGCCATTTATTCCATGGAGCTTTACATGTGAAAAAGGGCATCCACAGACAAGTACAATAATTGTGAACGATACAAGGCGCAGACAGGTACGGGAGGAGAGAGGACCCTGCCTGCGAGGGCTCACAGTCAACAAGCGATGGGTGAGGATAGAGTAGGTGAGGAGAAAGGACCCTGCCCACGAGGGCTCACAGTCTACAAGGGATGGGTGAAGATACAGGTGAGGAGAGAGGACCCTGCCCACGAGGGCTCACAGTCTACAAGGGATGGGTGAGGATACAGTAGGTGAGGAGAGAGGACCCTGCCCCTGAGGGTTCACAGTCTAGAAGGGATGGGTGAGGATACAGTAGGTGAGAGGACCCTGCCCCTGAGGGTTCACAGTCTACAAGGGGTGGGTGAGGATAGAGTAGGTGAGGAGAGAGGACTCTGCCCCTGAGGGTTCACAGTCTATAAGGGATGGGTGAGGATATAGGAGGTGAGGAGAGAGGACCCTGCCTACTAGGGCTCACAGTCTACAAGGGATGGGTGAGGATACAGTAGGTGAGCTGAGAGGTCCCTGCCTCTGAGGGTTTACAGTCTACAAGGGATGGGTGAGGATACACTAGATGAGGAGAGAACCCTGCCCCTGAGCGTTCCAGTCTACAGGGGATACGTGAAGATACATTAGGAGAGGGTAAAACTGGTTATGCGGCGGTTTAGTGAACTTAGGCTCACTACAAGTTGTAGGCTTGCTGGAAGAGGTGGGTCTTCAGATTCTTTTATGCTAAAAATACGGTACTATAAAAGTGCTATAAAGTGTGACGTGTCCAGCAATAGGTGAGAAAAGTTAATCAAACAACTGGATTCATATTTTCAAAAAGTCTGATGAATGGATCTGATTCTCAGTGGAAGAAATTCTTGCAACAAATTTGCTGCGTTTGAAAACCCCTAGTGTGAATAGAATAGATCTAGACAAAACTCTCCTCAACCATAGAGGCCAAAAGCTGCACAGAAGATTTCATGAAATCCTATTCAAAATGCTTCTACTGTAATGCCCATTGTTCATATATCCTTAGTTTTCATAGTTTAACATACAGAAAATACACTAATCTATCTAGTTCAATTTATAGCCTTGCATGTTGATCCAGAGGAGGACAAAAACCCCATGGAGCAGATGCCACTTGCTCATATTAGGGGAAAAATTCTTCCCCGATCCGAAATATGCCAATCAAATGAGTTTTCTGGATCCATGTCCCATCCTCAAAACCTGTAATATTTTTTTCTAAAAAGGCATCCAGGTCATTTGTTATTTTGTTTTTTTTTAGTAAATTACCCGTTACAGCATGTTGTTCCATAGTTACTCACTGCTCACTGACAGCAGCACTTAAATAATGCCATTGCTGTTACTCATGCACACTGGCCTCTTTAGCCCCTGTGAGATGTGATTGCTGGCAGTTGATAAGTTATAAAGGCGGCCTGTTATCTTAGTTCTCCTGTGAAGCACAGCCACAGGCTGGGCTTCATCAGAAAACCACAATTTCACCATGTATAGTACACTACTTTATTGCAATATATAGTGTACACAATCAAAGGATTACAGGTTCAAGTCCCCTAAAAGAACTAAAAAAATAAAAATGTTTAAAAAAAAGAATATATATATAAAAGATTAAATCATTCCTATTTTCTCCCTTCAAAAATAAATTTAACACTTTTTACACTGTTCTCCCCCCCCCAAAAAAAAAGTATAAAGAAATCATAATGTCAAATGTACCCCAAAATGGTAAAAGAGAAAACATCATATCAGCAAGCAAAAAACAACCCCCCTCTCAGCTCTATAGATGGCAAAATTAAAAAGTTAAGGGTTTCAGAAAATGGCGACACAATCACATTTTTTATTTAGTAAACTTTTCAGTTTGGCATTCCCAATTTTATTAATACATTATTTTGTAAAATGAATGTTGCCATTCAGAATAACTACTGTACTTGTCCTGATTAAAACTAGAGTTCATACGGCTATGGGAACAGAGAAATTGCAAAGTTATGGAATAAAAGGAGGAAGAAAAGAAGCTGAAAATCAAACAGCGTCTGGGTCCATAAAGAGTCAAAGCTTCCAGTCTCTGGACGTAGAGGATGTCCTGCAGATACCCCAGTCCTCTAATAACCTTGGTTGCGCTCTCTAGTTCTATTATGTCTTTTTTATACATAAAATTGTACGTAGCATTGTAAAGGTGGCCAGGCTTATATAAAGGCAAAACTCATATACACTTATATAGAGGCAAATTGTCTGTGAAAACCACTTGGTTGCATTAGTGAACATCTAACTCAACTTTAGTGATCAGACTGCTGCTGCCAAAGCAAATAACATAATGGGATGCATTAAAAGAGGCTAAAATGCTCAAGAAAAGAACATAATCTTAGTCTCTTGTAATGCATTCCATTATATTATTTGCTTTGGCAGCAGCTGCCTGGCACTGAACACTATAGTTGAGTTAGATGGACACTAACGCACCCAAGTGTTCTTCACAGAGAATTTAACTTAACTGCAATAAGCTCTGTGTACTATGCAGAAGGTGAAGGAGGCAATGATTGGCATCAGGGAGGCGGCGGTGGGCGGATTAAACATACAGGGGGTGTGAAACTGCACTTTGGCTCCAGCCACAAGCCACCTCCTATTTGGCTCCACTATGTAAGTTTTCAAAGTGTATCATCTCGGGGTACAGGGGGGCTCAAGGACTGGGGGACCTCTTGCATGAATGCAGCAGACATGCTGCATTCAGTGCTGTAATTAGATCACCATGCATGGTTGGTGACAGGTCTTCTTGAAAATACTAGCCTACAGCCACCCCAGAAGTGGAGCATTATGAGATGAATTCTGGAACTTCACCTCGGCTCTTCCTGATGCCATGGTGCGGTGGCAATTGTGGTAATGGATTTTGGGGTTGATGTCTGTTGTGTAGGGTCCAAAATCACAATTTACATCAAGTCCTGGTGTTAGTAATGGAGAAGTGTCTATCAGATACCCCCATTACTAACCTAGTAATACAAAAATACTAACCTAGTAATACAAAAAAAAGACACACGCAAAAAATACTTTATTGAAATAAACACTCCTCAACATTTTTCCTTCCCTTGATCACTGTGATTCTGTCGTAATCCAGGAAATCCATCGTAGTCCACATATGGAAATCTGAATAAAAAAGAAACACAAAAACACAAAGAAGTAGAACAAGACACGCACTCTCATTTACCACTCTATAAAAAAAAAATCCCCGGCAGGTCCATTTGATTATGACAGATTTGCTGAACTATAGCATTATTGCTGGACTATTGTGACCATACTTTTTTTTTTATATTTTTTTTTTTTAATAAAGTGGTGAACAAGGGGAAAGTAAATGTTAGAAGTGTTTATTTCAATAAAGTAATAATAATAATTTTATTTATATAGCACCAACATATTACGCAGCACATTACAATTCGGAGGGGACATGTACAGACAATATGAGACAATACAGAGTAACAAAAATTCAAAAACCATTAGGAGTGAGGTCCCTGCTCGCAAGCTTACTATCTAAAGGAAATAGGGGAGGTACAAAAGGTTACAGTAACAAATTATGTCATATATGGTCCAGCCATCAATATAATAATTAGGGGATTCACGTAACGCTTCATGAATCGGTCATCGGTCGGGATCTGTACAATTACAGATAAAGTGCTATATTATGCATGGGGGACAGACAGACAGTCTGCAGGTGCAGACAAATGACAAGAGGCCAGATTTAGAAAAGGGAAGATAGGAATAGTTAAACAAGTGAAGTGAGGTGATAGGCCAGTCTAAAGATATGTGTTTTTAAGGCTCGCTTAAAACTATTGGTATTGGGAATTAATTGAATTGTTCTTGGTAATCCGTTCCAGAGAATTGTGTATGTTTTTGTGTGTGTCTTTTTTTATTTTTTATTACTGGATTAGTAATGGAGGTGTCTGATAGCCTCCTCTCCATTACTAACGTCAGGGCTTGATTCCAGCTAACATTACACAGTCAACCCCAAAAACCATTACCTCGATTACCACCAGTACAGGGCATTGGGAAGAGCCAAGGTAAAGGCTTTGCTAGTTATCAAAAATGCAGGGATGCAAAGTTGTTTTCTTCATTTAATTATTTATGTGTTTAATAACTGTACTATCTCTCTATCTATCTAAATAAAATCCCAAAAACAGTCAGCCCTCAATAAGTAAGGTTCATACTTCTCCTTTTTTATTGGCCCATACCGACCGCAATCGCAGTCGGTATGGGCCAATAACCGATCACATAATGATCATGACATCCCTATATTTCTAGGCATTGTGCACTGTAATACTCATTGTACCCTACTGTTCAGCATTAAGAGTTAATGAAACAGGAGAGCAGTAAAGTATTATCATTATCATTACACAGATATGTCAGTGATAACTGACCCATTTCATGATTAAATAGATGTACATCGGGAATTTTGTTACTGATGAAATCAACAATTCATTCGGAACTAATAGTTTTTTTTCCATACAGGGTCAATGCCTTCCAATATGCAATTTATGGAATTGCCATCTTCTTTTTCTTATTTGGAATTCTACTCCTAGCTGAGGGATTTTACACCACTACTGCAATCAAACACATCCTTGGAGAGTTTAAGCCACATGCTATAAAAGGGGGACTTATCTCCACGGTTACAGGTGGACCACCCAGAAGTAGAGGTCCCCGATCAAGACACCCAGTCCACACCTTAGAACTGCTTTGCCGTTGCTTAGGGCGGTGGTTGGGACATCCCGACAAGGTAATTATAGTCTAATGTTAGAAAAATGAAACCCATATTTCTGAAATCATGGGGTGAGTTTAATCTTGCCACAGATTTGATTATAAAACAGTTGTTCTGGTTGCTCCATAATCGATGTGCTCTACATGTCGTTATATTTGTTCTGAGTAGTAACGTGAATGTGTTTTGGTATTTCCATGTAGTTTGTTGGTGTTACATACGCTGTCACCATCTTGTGGATCTTAATCTTTGCCTGCTCAGCCGTTCCAGTCTACATTTATTTCAATACTTGGGTTACCTGCCAGTCTATTGCATTCCCAGCAAAGACCTCAGCTGGCATCAGTAATCTATGTGCCGATGCACGCATGTATGGTAAGTGTGAAAGGCTACGAGACCTGAAGGCATGATTTTATCATCACAATGGTAATGGCTAACACTAAGCATTAATAAAATGTGCACTGCTTTAAAAGTTCTTGTCCCAAGGTTGTCTAGTTGCTTTAGAAATGAAAATACATTAATATTTGGAAATACATTCTTTTTTAAAATAATAACACAGTATGGAGGCTTTACCTCAACTGGAGATCTATCCTTAAGTTTTAATTTTCCAGTGTAGTCCTTGTATGGCAGGAGTGCAGAACTCAAGGCCTCAAGGGCCACCAACAGGTCATGTTTTCAGCATATCCTTAGTATTGCACAGGCGACAATATAATCCCCTGTATAGGTGATAATTCTAACCCCTGTGCAATGCTCGGGAAATCCTAAAAATATGACCTATTGGTGGCCCTTGAGGCCTGGAGCTCCCCACTCCTGCTGTATGGGATCTGTAGCAGATCTAACTTTAACAGGTAGATTACCATATACCCATTTTTTCTCTTATCTATTGGCCCTATCCTACAGGCCCCTCTCTCACTGTTCAGGTTGAGCATGCACATAAGTGCTTGCTCTAAACTCTTGTATTCGGTTTGTCTTTGCCATTCAAGATGTGACGTATCAGACTATGTGTGTGCTCCTAATTAAATTAAAGAGACCACGTATGTACAAACATGGAGAAATTCCCTTGAGACAATCATGTATCAGACGCCGGTCTCTCCTTGACCACTGACCACGTTTTTTTGCGGCCGCATCTGCCGAAACCGCACTTGCTGCACCTGCCGCACAGTTACCGCAAGCCCCATAGACAAGTGCGGTGGTTATGCGGTAAATGCGGCAGATGCGTTTTTTTGCCCGCATTGCCGCATTTTTCAAAAAACACTGATGTGAAAGGGGCCTTATATAGGCATTTCTTGGGCATACATTGTAACATTCTAATTGGCTTAGCTTATCTCTTACATAATGCTGGCAAATATATATCTACAGGCTAAATGTTAGTCTCAGGGATTTATTAATAATTAATATTATAAATAATATAAGTTGCCTGCCCCTGTCCTGATTGATATGGACTGATGCATGCGATGAAAGAAATACACTGATAACACAATCAGGTGTAAGCTCTCCTCAGCCCTCCACAAGGCACAGCTCCAAAGTGAGTTTTATTTGATCACACATGGGTTTTTAACAAAGCTCTTTAAGGGGCTCGGTTACAAGTAATGAGGACAAATGGAATGTATTCATTGGTTAATGAGCTAGGACATGGGCTAGTCCATGGGGGGATTCTTGAGGTCATCAAGGTAGATTATTCCATCAGGTCTTCAGGTTAGGTTGATCCACGAAGCCATCAGATGAGGTGTCATTCTGTGTGATTGATCAGTCTTTGTCTTGACTCAGAACATGTGGTGATGTGGCAGGAAATGGGAGCCATCTTTGTCTGAAACAAGCTTATGTAAGGTGAAAATAATACACTCTATAGATCATTTCTCCCAAGCCCTTATGTCTTTAAGGCTAATTAAGTATTTGATCCTATGGTTCTCCTCAACATTAGTATCCCATACACCCAGCTATAAGAGTTTGTGTGTGACTTAAGCCCCCGTCACACATAGCGAGATCACTGATATGTCACAGGTTTTGTGACGTAACAGCGACATCCCCAGCAATGTCGCTATGTGTGACATGTAGCAGCGATCAGGCCCCTGCTGTGAGGTCGCTGATCTCTGCACATGGCTCAGGACCATTTTTTGGTCCTTGGTCAGCACGCATCACTGGGTGTGACAGAGAGAGACCAACAATCAGCGACTTCACAGGCTGTGCTAAGCAGGGAGAACGCTGGTAACTATGATAAACACTGGGTATCTAGGCAGCACGTGCTGCTTAGTTACCCAGTGTTTATCATAGTTACCAGCGTCCTCCTGCTTCCAACAATGTGGAGGTGGCTTCCTGGTCCCTGGTCGCTTAAGAGATCTGCCTGTTTGGCAGCTCCCCAGTGACCATGTAGAGACGCTCCAGCGATCCCAGCCAGGTCATTATCGGTCAGGATCGCTGGAGCGTCGCTCAGTGTGACGGGGCCCTTACACTTCTTCAGTTTCACATTCCTAAATTATTTAGCTTCAATTTAAACAGAAGAAATCATGTGTGGTTCTTATCTAAAACAAACAGTTTTCGCCATTACTCAGAAGAGAGATATATTACAGATACTAAAAATGAAGTCTAGAGAAAACTCTCACAAGCCCTGATGTCTCATTTCCCTGAACAGAGAAGGTTTGCATTGGAAGTGTGGCTACACTCACTGCTTGCTGCACACCCTGATTAGTTTAATCATGCCTGAAAGACACTCCAAAAGTTATAATATATACACTTCACTTAAAGGAAAACCATCATAAGAAAATAATCTATTGTCTTAAAACAGATGAAAGTTTCCTTTTAAAATCTGTGCCGTACTTCTGTTTATGAACAGAAACACTCAGTGAAATTCAAATTTGTGCAGAAAATTAACACTAAATATACATTTTATGTATAGATCGTAAGGAATCGTGCAGGAAATCTGTAGGTATCTGCATGGAAATTAGTAGAGGCAGGTTTATACAAAATAAAACTGATCCTCCTACAAATTTCCCTGTATAATAGCAGCAATTTTGTAAATATTAAAGAAGATACCCTGGCAGGTGATTCTCCAATCCCAGTGCATTCCACCCCTGTGCTAGCGGTCTGATCCATATGGTTGGCTGTACCGATCACATGGGATGGAACACCTGCACAGGTAGTCGGGATTTACCTAGATCGGGATAGAAGTTCAGTTAAGACTGAATATATACTGTACATCTCAACTTTTGGTCTTTAAGAAGATTCTGCAGTGGACCCTCAGTAAACTCTACTGGGCTGTGTACTTATTATGGATTTTAGTCACCCATTCTTGTCTAAAAATATGTTACGTCTAATCATACCCTAAACGTTCTGGAAGCATAACTTCCCATGAGCTTTTGTCAGAAGCTGGATGATTTGTCAAGTCTTAAAGGAGTCCAGGCGGCCTCTTCTTTTTCCAGGAACCTCCCAATATTATTGAGAAAGTTGAGACATAGAAATTAAATAATTTCACACTATATGACCCCTTTATAGATAGTTTTTAAATGTCACCATTTACATTGCCAAGGTTGAATCCTCGCTAGCATTTGCAGCATAAGTTTACAATAAAAAGTCAACATATTTATGCCCTGTGGGAATGTAAAGAGTTAAAATGTTATTGAGACCCAATAGGCGTGAAAAACGCATGGAAACTGGAAAGAGAGCAGTGTGTAAATGAGTGTGTGGCTCATTCTGACACATTGAAGGATCCTTTTTGCCCACTTAATCCATTGAACTCTTTCTTGACATAGTACATAATAGTATGTCTTGTGTCAGGGTCTTATTAGTGATGAGCGAGCATTATGCTCGGGTGCTTGATACACCAAACTAGCAGTTGGATGCTCAGATTGGCACCATTCAAGTACCCGAGTATAATGGAAGTCGATGAGGAACTTGTGCATTTTTCTGGATCAACCTACCTGCTACACATTTGCTTTTTTGAAAAAGAAATCTTTAATAATTCCATAAATCAATGTTTCTTTTTTCATCTCATCAGGAGTCCTACCATGGAATTCATTCCCCGGAAAAGTGTGCGGAACTAGTTTACTTGCAATCTGCAAAACGTCTGAGGTTTGTGTCTTAATTCTTGAAATATATCTTGTAATGTTTCTATTCATCACCAGATCTCAATATCATTCAATAAGAACTATTCATAGAAAATCAGGAATAGTTGAAATTTCTGCTCTCTGTGACCATCACCAACCTCTAGAATAGGGATTGTGAGTCCTCCTACCTGCTCCTTCTACTGCATGATGACAGTGAGGAGCCTCACATACTGTAGATCAGTGGTCATGGATGTGGCCTCCTACCTCACGTAATGTCTATGGAGCTGCCTGGAAAGGGCTGAACACAAGGTCAGTTGTCTCCTTCAGTTCCACAGACATTGACCGAAACAGCGGAGCGCACTCACGACACCCACTTCACTCAAAAGAAAAACATTATCCCCCTCTAATTGACTGTAGATAATTGTCTTACAGTAAAGGAAATACATATATATTCATGACCCCACGTGCCCGCTGCATATTTCCACTGGATAAATTGAATGTTATTTCTATCTTCATGAATGGGCACTGTTGGAAAGTGCTCGTAAAACAAGCACTTTTGTATTAAAATCTTCTTGATAATATTTGTTTTACTATTTACAGCTCATTTCCTAGGGCAGAGGTCCCGTACCTTTCTAAACTTGACAGCCACATTTAGCTATGAAAGAGGCTTGCGAGCCACATTCACCAAGAAGAGATGGTCACGAATCACATACAGCTCACCCCTGTTCACAATAGTGACACCCAGAGCCCCCATAACCAGTATACTTCCAAAGCCTATCCACAGAAATCACATCGAGGCAGTATACGAAGTTCCAGGGATGTCTACCTCACCCCCATTCACATCTGCTCTTCTATGTGAGTCTACTCACAAACGTCTGGAGACCAGCCCTTAATAGCTGTCTACTAGACCTGGTGCTTATGCACCAAGCTGGAATACAGCTGCCAGTCACACATCATGGGCCCCTTAAACCACATGTGGGTCTCAAGCTATAGGTAGGGGACAACTGTCTTAGCGCAATGGTCACTGCTGGTGCCCAAACAGGCACAGTGTTTACAGCCTTTTTCTAATAATGTAAGCAAAGCTCAGAACAAGCGAACAACCAGCATTAATACTCCCTTTTATCTACCTGGAAAAGGGTCTTCCAAGCAGGTATCCCTTGCATCCTAGACCCTAAACCTTCCTCCACAAATACGTTTGACAGGGGGATAGCATCTGTGAATATGTCTCATACTTGGTGAATAGCTTGGCATTACCTGTCATTGTCACTGACTAAAGAGCATTGTGCATATAGATAGGGTTATAGAAAGTCCTTGGATGGTCGCACACCTCTGCCTGCTCTTCAGCTCACCTCTTTTCAGTGCTGTATTAACTATAATACACTACATTTTGATGTGGATTAGTTTCAATCTTTCTAACTGTTAAAGAGTAACCATCCTTCACATTTTTACTTGATACATCAATAGTACATGTGACAATAAGCAACTTTGTAATATAGCTTATCAGACAAATTTTCTTCTTTCTATGTCAGAATTGATCAGGTATTACCAAAATTCTTAATTCTGAGTTAAAATCTGTATTCAGTGAAGACTTTCCCATCACTGAGATAGGAGATGAGATTCTATGTAGATAAAATAGGGAGGAGGGGGTGGAGCTGTGCCTTTAGTCCCTCCCTCTGTCTTCAGCTCCTCCCTCCTCCAATCATCATAAAGTCTCACCAGTAACCATTGCCATCTCCTATCTCAGTAATGGGAAAGTCTTGAGTTTTGAGAATGACTTATCAATTCTGCCAAAGAAAGAAGCAAATTCGTCTGATAAGATATATTACAAAGTTGTTTATCTTCATGTGTACTATTGAATAATGAAATAAAAATTAAAACTATGCTTTAAGAATCTTTTGCTGTACTGATATTTTCATCTCTTCATCTGTATATGTAATGCTGTCCCCTGTGAAACATTCTATTGTACTTCAACTCTTCTCTGTCTATCTTACCCTAATCTTGGTTTACAGTTTCAGATGACGTTCCACCTTTTCATTGCCGCCTTTGTGGGAGCAGGTGCAACTCTTGTGGCTCTGGTAAGCTAAAGTGCTAATATAAAGTACTATGCAAAAATTTTAGGCAGGTATGGAAAAAATGCCGAAAAATAAAAAGGCTTTAAACCTAAAGATGTTAATAGTTTTTTTTACCAGTTAACAAAATAGAAAGTGTATGAACAAAAGAGAAATCTAAATCACCAATATTTGGTGTGACCATCCTTTGCCTTCAGTTCTTCTAGATATGCTTGTACTCAAATTTTGAAGAAACGTGGCAGGAGATTTTTCCAAATATCTTGGAGAACTAAGTGCAGACCTTCTGTAAATGAGGCCTGTGCAAATACTTTGGTTGCTTCATGTATTACCAGCAATCTCGATGATGCTAAGATCAGGGCTCTGTGGGGCCATATCATCACTTCCTCAACTACTAGTATAAATACTAAAGATAATTCGTAATGACATTGGCTGCATGTTAGGGGTCAGTATTCTGCTGCAGAGTAATTTTGGAGCCAATCAGACCCTTCCCTTATGAAGTTACGTGATAGATACATACAGGGCTGCATCAAGCCTCCCTGCCGCCTGAGCCGATGTGAGGAGCGGGGGAAGGGGGTGGTGGTGCTGTCAGACTTCAGCACCGCCGCCCCCCTGTAGCCATGGGTGAGGAGCGGGGGGGGGGGGGGAGAGGATTGGGTGCTGTCAGACTTCAGCACCGCCGCCCCCTTTAGCCTTGGGTGAGGGGGGGGTGCTGTCGGGCTTCAGCACCGCTGCCCCTGTAGCCCTGGGTGAGGAGCCAGGACTCCTCGGGAGGCGGCTGTGCTGCATTGCTTTCCCGCTGCCGGCGGCGCCCATCACACAAGAGGTCAGTGTGTGATACAGGCACCGCCCCCTTCTTACACTGGCGCTCCCCAGCCTGGCTGCCGCTTGGTCCTTAGGGCTCACAGTGTCCAACGGACGGTGCGGCCCTGGATACATAGTGTAGCAGATGAAAGACATTTCATTCTTACTTCACATTGAAATTTAAAGATGTCCAGCAGTGCCATCAGCTCAGAACTTACAATAACCTTTGGGACCCAGCTTTACTCATATACTATTTAGAGAAGTCTTGCAAGAAATTGTCCTCATGGTAGAATTGTAGCCAAAAACAATATCTGTATCTTTGAAACAAGACCAAGCGACTCAACTATGAATGAAAACATTAAGAATTAGGATGTAGAACAATGGCAGCAGGTGCTTTTGACTAATGAGTGAAAATTGTAAATGTTTAGAAGTGACAGAAAGGAGTTTGTTCCCCAAAGGGCTGCAGAGCGGTACAATAATGAATGTCTGCAGGCAGCAGTGAAGCATTGGGTTGGGGCTGCAATATGTTTCCGGGATGCAATACAGCAAATGGAGTTAGGGATTTGGATAGGATCTGAGAAATACTCCCAGATATCTATCCATCATGTCCCATCAGATAGGCATGTGATTGACTCCAAATTTATTGTGTAGCAGGACAATGATCCAAAACATTCCGCCAATTTCATTAAAACAATCTTCTGCTGAAAGAAGATCAAGGAGTCCTGGAAGTGATCATATGAGGGTCACAGAACCCTGATCACAATATTACAATATTATCAAGTCCGTGTGTGATTAATTTAGGGGTAGGGACAGGAACAGGTCATGTTTTCAGGATTTCCTTACTATTTCACAGGAGTTGGAATTATTCCCTGTGCAGGTGATTCAGTTATAATCTGTGCAATACTAAGGAAATCCTGAACACCTGCACCGTTCGTGCCCATCGAGGCCTGGAGTTCGCCACCCCTGGATTAGATAAAAAGATAGTAGGATATGCACACTTTAGGTGCATAGAATATTGTTAGTTCACCAAAAATGTTTCGCACAACGTCCCTAAAGATATGCCTCAAAAAACTGTGCAAAAAAGGTACTGCAAGCAACACCGCTGAAAAGTCCCGGGTTCAGCGATGTTGAAGCGACATCATAAGTGCGTTGTGCCGTGTAACAGCACGATGCAACTGCGATAAATCGCTGGATCGCAGTTGACAGGTTTTCCAACATGTTGGAAAACATCGAGATGTTGCTCCAGTGATATGCTAACATCGCTCTGTGTGACACGGCGATAACAATATTGCAAGCGATGTCGCCTATTCACCAACATTGATTCGTATCGTTCGCTGGGTTGTGCACAACCCAGCGAGCAATAGCTGCTGCAACATCGTGGCTGGCTCACTTACAACATCTCTCCGACACCTAAGTAAGCGATGTCGGAAGCGAGCGCGCACCCTCGGAATCGCTGCTGACATCGCTTCAACATTGCAATGTGTGACGGTACCTTAAGTGTATCTGAAATAATTCATGCTGTTCTGAAGGCAAGAGGTGGTCACACGAAATGTTGATTTAGATTTAGATTTTTCACTGAAGTGTTTTGTTCATTGATAATAAATGAGCACTTCTATTTTTTAAAGCATTTATCATTTGCAACACTTTTTTCCCATACCGGCCTATTTTTTTTCACAGAAATGTAGATCAAAGAATAAACATTATAGTTATTTGCCTTGACTCTAACTCGTAGACATGAAAGGATGCAGAAATAGAGAACACTTGGTAGATACACAAGGAAAAACATAAATAATAGCTGTAGTACGCTTCACCAGTGCCCAGATTAGCCATTTCATTGTTTGAGACTCCAAAAAAGTTGATACTTTTCCAGTATTACAGGGAAGAGGTCAAAGAAAATGGGGCTCCAGGTGAGAAGCAAAGTAGGACAGATCCGTGACTCATAGCTCACCATTTTTGGCTGCTTTTCTTTCACAGTAATTTCAATATCTTTCATTGTTTAGGATAAATAAAGGTTCACTTTTAAGTTCCTTTTTAGTTTAAGCAACAGATGGCCGCTTTACACGGCACGATATCGTCGTCCAACTTCAATAAAAAGTCACGTGATTCGTGCGTTGGCCCCGATATCGTTCGTGCGTTGTATGGTGTAAATGTACAATTCGATGCAAGAACGATGCCAAAACGATATCGGGGGAGAAATGAGCAGGCTCTCCAACTGCCCAATATTGGATGGACTGTCTGGCAGGATCGTGCTGTGTGACAGCCCAACAACGATGTGGAGTACAACTTCCCCTATTCTCTCCCATGTTAAATGGTCGTACAAGGGGGCGTAGACATCGCAGTTGTGTTGCCTGCCGATATCGCGCTGTGTAACATCTCCTATGTGATCTTGGATTTCTGCCCAAAAAATGCGCGCTCCCGCGCCGTTGTATCCAACATTGAAACGATATCGCGACGTGTAAAGTGGCCATGAAACCTGCATTCCTGGGTGGTGCAGTACTGATAGGTAAATGTAGGATGTTTTTGGAGGTTATTCACATTATACCCCTAGAACATATTGTTTGACAAATAACGTTGCAGTGTAATCTGCATTGCAAGACAAACAATTGCAGAGTTGAAGTCACTAAAAGCGTATCTAAGCTTATAGTATATTTTATAGAAATCTATAGAACCATCAGATAAACTATTATGACCGAGAAAAATGTTCGATTAACAAGTAACATTTAAGGAATGTATCCAATGTAGTAAAAAGGCAATTACCAGAACTCAAGACCAGGCAACCTCATTTAGAAGGTATTCATGTACCATATGTAGTTGGAAAAAGCTACTGTACTCTGCAAAAATTTTAAGCAGGTGTGAAGAAATGCTGCAACAAAAGAGTTCATCCAAAAATAGAAGTTTAATAATAATAATAATAATAATAAAACTTTATTTGTATAGCGCCAACATATTCCGCAGCGCTTTACAGTACAATGGTACGTATAAGAAAAATATACAATACAGAATGGTAGGTAATACAGAACAGTAGTTACATACAATAAACATAGAATCAATGTAGGAAGTACAATAAAAAGGCAAAAAATAAAGGAGACCCTGCTCGAAGGAGCTTACAATCTAAGAGGGGATGGGAACACAAAGTACAGGGGCTTATAACAATGTATGTATATCTTATGTCTAAATGACTACTGTTAGGGAAAAGGATAGGCCGCCCTGAAAAGGTGTGTTTTTTTTAGGGAGCGTCTGAAGCTATGCAAGTTGTGGATGGTCCTAATTTTTGGGGTAGAGCATTCCAGAGGATTGGTGCAGCTCGATAGAAGTCTTGGAGTCGGGAATGGGAGGTTCGGATTAATGCCGATGTTAGTCTGAGGTCGCATTCAGAGCGAAGGGGATGGGTGGTAGACAGAAATGAGGGTAGAGAGGTAGGGAGGTGCCGCACCATGAATAGCTTTGTGGGTGACAACAAGCAATTTGAATTGGATTCTATAGTGTACGGGTAGCCAATACAGTGACTGGCACAGAGCAGAAACATCTGAGTAACAGTTTGCTAGATAGGTGATCCTGGCTGCTGCATTGAGGATAGACTGGAGAGGGGAAAGCTTACTGCGGGGAGGCTAGCTAATAAAGAATTACAGTAGTCGAGGCGGGAATGAATCAGGGCCACGGTGAGGGTTTTGTTGTTTCCATGGTGAGGAAAGGGCGAATTCTGGAGATATTTTTCAGGTGCAAACGACAGGAGCGGTTGAGAGATTGTATATATGGGGTGAAGGAGAGATCAGTGTCCAACCTAACACCCAGACAGCGAGCCTGCTGACTGGGCGTTATCGTGGTGCCACACACCGAGAGAGAGATGTCAGGTTTAGGGAGGTTGGGATAAAAAAAAACCTCTATAGAAAATATAAGGCCCTCCAAAAACAACCAATTCCTATAAAAACAACCCTGGAGTCAGGCCAGAGTAATGTTCAAAGTGCTCTTTATTAAAAGTAAATGCATAAATGCAGCAATTAAAAGTAATGTCTAGGCAGCACACATGACAGGAGACCACATGAGGTACAAAATGCAAGTATGGCAGTAAGAAATAATAGATCATATACCAGGCACCAAGAAATAGTGCTACTATCTAAATCCAAACCATACAAGCACAACAATAAGTGCACCCAAATTGTCAATCCATGGGTCTAGAAGTATTACCTGTCCGTGGCCACCGCCCGCTAACGCGTTTCGCTTAGGCTTCTTCGGAAGAAGCCTAAGCGAAACGCGTTAGGGGGCGGTGGCCACGGACAGGTAATACTTCTAGACCCATGGATTGACAATTTGGGTGCACTTATTGTTGTGCTTGTATGGTTTGGATTTAGATAGTAGCACTATTTCTTGGTGCCTGGTATATGATCTATTATTTCTTACTGCCATACTTGCATTTTGTACCTCATGTGGTCTCCTGTCATGTGTGCTGCCTAGACATTACTTTTAATTGCTGCATTTATGCATTTACTTTTAATAAAGAGCACTTTGAACATTACTCTGGCCTGACTCCAGGGTTGTTTTTATAGGAATTGGTTAGGGAGGTTGGGAGCAGAAGAAGTTCAGTTTTGGAAAGGTTGAGTTTCAGATAGACAACGGATATGATATTGGAGACTGGTGTTAGACAGTCATTGGTGTTCTGTATTAGAGAAAGAGAAAGGTCAGGGGAGGAAGTGTATAGTTGTGTGTCATCAGCGTAAAGATGGTACTGAAAGCCAAATCTGCTGATGGTTTGTCCGATCGGGGCTGTGTAGAGAGAGAAGAGAAGAGGTCAAAGGACTGAACCCTGAGGGACCCCAATAGTGAGGGGAAGAGGGTAGGAAGTGGAGCCAGAGAATGATACACTGAAAGAGCGGCCAGAAAAATAGGAAGAGAACCAGGAGAGAGCCGTGTCCTTGATGCCAATGGAGTGCAGCATAGAGAGTAGGAGATGGTGGTCAACAGTGTCAAAAGCTGCAGAGAGGTCAAGAAGGATAAGCAGAGAGTGGTCACCATTATTTTGCTGTCAGAAGGTCATTGGTCACTTTGATAAGGGCAGTTTCTGTAGAGCGTAAGGGGCGGAAGCCAGACTGCAATGGATCTAAAAGAGAGTGAGTGGCGAGGTAATGGGTGAGGCAGGTGTAGACTAGGCGCTCCAGGAGTTTTGAGATGAAGGGGAGATTGGAGAGAGGTCTATAGTTATTTGTGCAGGATGGGTCGAGGGACATTTTCTTTAGTAGTGGAGTAATAATAGAGTGTTTGAAGGAGGAGGAGAAGATGCCAGTAGAGAGGGAGGGATTGAAGATAGTGGTTAAGTGAGTGGTGACCACAGGAGAGAGGGTCTGGATTAGGTGTGAGGGAATGGGGTCAGTGGTACATGTAGTGGGATGTGAGGACGAGAGGAGCCTGGAGACTTCTTCTTCTGTGACTGGGTGAAAAATGGAGAGTGAGCCAGAAGGGATGTAGGGACAGATGGGAGTAACAACACTTGAAGGTTGGGAGCTGATTTCCTGATGGATATTTTCTATTTACGCTGTGAAGTAAGAGGCCAGATCATCAGCACAGAGGTCAGTGATAGGGGCCTGCACTTTCGGACTGAGGAGAGAGTGAAAGGTGTCAAAGAGTTTCTTTGAGTTGTTGGCTACTGAGGAGATCAGGGTGGTGAAGTAGGTTTGTTTGGCGAGGTGAAGGGCAGAGTTGTAGGTTTTGAGCATGAATTTATAATGGATAAAGTCTTCTGGTGAGCGAGTTTTCCTCCATAGGCGTTCGGCACTCCTAGAGCATCGCTGGAGGAATCGAGTTTGTGATGTGAGCCAGGGCTGTTTTACTCTGTGTTTGGAGGTTCTGAGGGTGAGGGGTGCTACTTGGTCCAGGGTATTTTTGAGAGTATCATGGTAATAATTCACAGCCAGATTGGGGCAGGAGAAGGAGATTGGGGACAGTGATGAGAGAAGAGAGTCTGTGAATGTATGAGGGTTAATGGCCTGTAGATTTCTAAATGTGTGATAGGTTGGACTATGCTGTGATGGGGGAGGGTTTGTGAGTGTGAAGGAGAGAATGTTGTGATCAGAGAGAGAAGGAGATGAGTTGTCTAAGGAGAAGGTAGAGCAAAGTAGGGTAAAAACCAGGTCAAGGGTGTTACCATCTTTGTGTGTCTCAGAGGCTGAGAACTGCGAGAGGCTGAGAGAAGTGGTTAGAGATAGGAGTTGGGATGCAGATGTGGAGTTGGGGCTGTTCATGGGGATGTTAAAGTCTCCCAAAATGAGGGTTGGTAATTCTGAGGACATGAAGTGCGTCAGCCACGCGGAGAAGTGGTCGAGGAACTGGGTGGGTGAACCCGGGGGGCGGTAAACCACCGCTACTCTGAGGGGGAGGGAACGGAACAGCCTAATGGTGCGAACCTCAAAAGAAGGGAATGAGAGTGATGGAACGGGGGTGGGGGGGATGACCTGGAAAGAACATTGTGGGGACAGGAGTAAGCCAACTTCACCACCACGTCTGCTCCCAGGTCTCGGGGAATGGGAGAAGTGGAAACCGCTATGGGAGATAGCAGCAGGGGAAGCAGCGTCTGAGTCCTGGATCCAGGTTTCAATGAGAGCCAAAAGGTTAAGAGAGTTAGTGAGAAAGTAGTTGTGGATAAAGGGACGTTTGTTGCATGCAGACCGTGGATTCCAGAGGGCACATTTAAAAGAGGGAGATGAAGGTGTGCAGGTAATACTAATGAGGTTAGTGGGATTTCTATGTGAGTTGGGCAGGGGCTTGAAGTTGGAAGAGGGTGGCCCAGAATTAGGAGAAATATCGCCTGACATGAGCAGTAGTAGAAAGCGAAGGAGGGAGTTATTTTTGGCTCTATGACATTGTTTTTGTTGACGCAAGACTCTGGACTATGACGGGCTTAGCTTATTGAGTAGGGTGAAGAGAGTATGGGAGCAGGACATAGTAAAGGGAAGTAGAGAGGGGCTGATGTGGATAAAGGGTGATGGAGGGGGAATGGGGCGGTAAAAGTGGATGACTAACGCACATAGATATAAAGGCATTGGACTGAAAGACATTTTGATGTAATGGAGTAAGACAAATTTTGAAAGTTAGTAGATGGGTAGAGTTGTTACCTTCTGGTTACCTCTGGCTTATCTCTGGAATATCTTTGAAGTCCACTTTAAAAATGCCACTTTGAAATGACACAGAGACCAAGGCACATAGGCCATAGACCTTGCAATTTATAACTCTTGTGGTCATCAAACAATATGCCAAGTATATAGAAGGGAGGGGTCAGAGGAGAAAGAAGGAAAACAACACACAGGGGACAATTAACAAATCACTTCTAAGAGAAATGTTTGGGGCCGGATTAGCAGGAGAGAGAAACACGGGCAGGAGGAGAGAATATGCATATTTCTAAGGTACAAAGCAGATGGGAGAATATGTCATACCATCAAAATACATGAGAGGCACACAGTGAGATTGGATACATCATAAATTAGATACACCACTAGTCAGTCTGTGTCCATACCATCAAAAGACATGAGAGGCACACAGTGAGATTGAATACAGCCGAAATTAGATACACCACTAGTCAGTCTGTGTCCAAACCATCAAAATACATGAGAGGCACACAGTGAGATTGGATACAGCAGAAATTAGATACACCACTAGTCAGTATGTGTCCATACCATCAAAATACATGAGAGGCACACAGTGAGATTGGATACAGCAGAAATTAGATACACCACTAGTCAGTCTGTGTCCACACCTGCGAAAGAAGACGATGATAGATCAGGACATCATAGCATTGGGAAGTGTAGGTAATACATCTCTGGAATATCTCTGAAATCCACTTTAAAAAGAAGTTTATTTTTTATCAATTAACAAAATGCAAAGTGATTGAACAAAATATTTTTTTTTATTCAGTATTTAGTGTGACGGCCCATTTGCCTTCATAATAGCTCCAATGCTTCTTGGTACATTTGTATACAGTCAGGGATTTGTAGAATTATAGTGAGATGTGTGAAGTTATACAATATGGATGACAATGATCATCATTTACATATTTAGGTTAAAACAGTCATTAACTAAATCAAAACAGTTGTGTAGGAGAATTAAAACTGTGTGAGGAACGAGCAAACAAAGGTAGAAAGGTGAGGTTGTGGAAGACAGTTTCATGTCATTGGGGCACGAGTGAGGACAGCTACAATACACAAGGTAATTATACTGCATAAGCAAGGTCTCTCCCAAGGAAATCTTTCAAAGCAGACTGGTCTCAAGATGTGCTGTTCAGACATTGTTGAAAAGCACAAAGCAATAAATAACATTAAAAATAAACTAATAATACTTCTAATGTTGTCGAACGCATTCTAATTTTGCAGCATTTTAAAACTCACAAAAATCCAACACAGACAGTCTAAAATCATGAGGGTCACAGTAATGATCCGCATCAATGATCACCCATGACACTGTATTGAGTTATTTCCAGATGAAAGTGTAGGATAAAGTTAAACAGTGATCTCTCCCTTTTCTAGTGCAAATTGTCTATTTAGAGAGGAAGAGGACTTGAACTCTAGTGTCACCAATTAGAAGTAACAATCCTAAAAGTCAATAATGACCCTTCTAAAGTATATGAGTGCCAATCCAGTGTCCAGCTCCAACATGTATCACAAAGTCTTTGTATACCACACAGATTTGGCAACACAAGTTGCAGCTGGAAAATTGATTGACGTGGATCATTTCTGTTGTCCCTGCAACTTAAAGGGGTTGTCCGGTCTAAAAAGGTAATTCTGCAGTCACTCTGTGTGACTGCAGAATTATCAAACCTCCCAGTGCCCGCAGTAGGCGCTGCGAGGATTCACTGTTTCTAAACTTGGAACGTATTGCAGTTATGCAGTATGCATGTTCTCGGACACTCTGGCTGGAGCCCCAATCTAGTGGGCGTAGCTTCGCTCTATACAAGTGTATGGAACAAGACTAGACAGCGATGCCCACTTCATACACTTGTATGGGATGACGCTTCACCCGCTAATCTTGTTTCACTGGGAACATGCATACTGCATAACTATGGTCCGTTCCAGGTTTACAAAAGAGTGAATCCTCGTAGTGCACGGTGCGGGTGCTGGGAGGATTGATAAGTCTGCAGTCACACATAGTGACTACAGAATTATCATTTTAGACTGGACCCCACACCCCTTTAAGAGTGGCTGTGTTGGATTTCGATGAGTGTTGTACTTTTACTCTAATTTGTGGTACATTAATTATTATCTCATTGCCTGTGTACTATTTTGGATACATTAATTAAAAGTTAAGTTATAATTAGATATTTTCTCTGTGTGAAGAGGTCACAAAAATTCATGGAGTATCTATACCCTCCACAAATTCCATATTACCAAACTATAGAAGTAACAAGTTGATTGCATATCTATTTTGTACATGACTCCAGAGGTTTTACTAACAAATGAGTACAAACAGATACTTTCATTTGCAATTCACTATACTGAAGGGAACCTGTCAGGTGGTTTATGCCCCCTCAGCTATCACTATCTGCACCTGCAGCTTCACAATACTATTCTAATCATCCCTGCCTGAGCTCATAGTGTAATATTAAAGGTGAAAAAAAATGCATTTATACACTTACATTTTCTGAGGCAGTGCCTTGGAGGATGTAGTCACTCTGGCAGGTTAATAGTTAACATTTCAGCCAAATTTTATAAGATGCTGTATGGCCTGTGTGATGTCACGATCATGTGACTACAATGGGTAGAGCTAACTCTTCATAGCAATAATGATTTTTGCTTGCTGAGCTCCGCCCACTATGGTCACATGATCGGGACATCACACAGGTCCTTTATACAGAGAAGTTAATAGTGAGTTAACTATTAACCTGCCTTAGAAAATGTAAGTGTATAAATGCTTTTTTCCCACTTTAACACTACAGTATTAGCTTAGACAGGGATGATTAGTGTAGTACTGTGAAGCTGCAGGGACAGATAGTGATAGCTGGGGGGGCATAAACTAGCTGACAGGTTCCCTTTCAAATTCCAGTGGCTCAGAAGTTTACCAACACATAGAATATTGTGCTTGAAAAAGCTTGAAAATTTTGACAAAAGAATGTCTTTGCTTTTAATAAACTAATTTTGTATATTTGAGTTAGTACATCTGTAGGGGCATACATAGAAATCATGGGGCCCCATAGCAGAAGTTCTAGTTGCCCCCCTACACAAAAAATATATACATTTAACCAGTGATTAATATTTGTCTGGGTTACTAACATATCGCAATTTTACAGTCCTTACAAATCAATGTTCCTCCTACTGAAGCCCCTGGATTCCCATTTGATTGCAGTCATAAAATGCAATGCCTACAAAAGTGTCCCACAGACACTGTGTAAAACTCCCGTAGTGAATTCCTCCACAGTACCCTCCGCACACAGTATGATAACCCTACTGTGCCCACCCTCAACCAACCCGTGAAAAGTATGGTGACCGCAACACAATATGATCCCTGAAATGTGACCCCCGAACAGCCCACCATGCAGTATAATGGCCACCACACATCTTCACACTGCATAATGGCCCCCACTAGGCCTCCAAACAGTTTAATGGCCCCCCACAGCCCTCTGCACCATATATTATGCACCCACCATAAACCTCAATATAGTATAATGGACCCTTCATTGCCTTAAATATAGTGTAATGCACCTTCCATAAATTATAATGTATCCCGCATAGTACTCTATATTATATAATGCACCTCATTGTCCTCCAAATATTATAATGCACCCCCATAGCCATCTATGTATGATAATGCACCTCTTAGTCCTCCATTTATAACGCAACCCCATTGTCCTCCATATATTATAATGACCCCAATAGTTCTCCATATATTGTAATGCATCCCCATAGTCCTCCATATATTATAACACATCTCATAGTCCTTCATAAATTATAATGCACCTCATAGTCCTCCATTTATTATAATGTACCCCCATAGTCCTCTATATATTATAATGACCCCCACATTCCTCCGTATATTGTAATGCACCCAACCATAGTCCTCCATATACTATAATACACCCCACAGTTCCCCATATATTAAATTGCACCCCATATTCCTCCATATATAATGCACTCCCATAGTCCTCCATATATTATAATACACCCCCATAGTCCTCCATATATTATAATGCAACCCCATAGTCCTCCATAAAGTATTATGACCATTGGCTACCAGTGTACTCACTGATTATAAAAAAAAAAAGAGAAAAAAGCTCACCTTTCCTCCTCCCCGCTGTTCCGGTCTCTGCAGTGGGGTGTGTTCTGCAGCTTTGCACATGTCGTCACAGATGGCGTGCAGTACTGGCACCATTACGCCTGCTGCACTGAGACATCAGAGCACAGACACAGTGGGACACTAATGGAGAAGGTCCCTCTGTCATCATAGCTTTCAATTGTATCTGCATCCAAGATACCATTACAGTTGAAAGTGCGGTGCCCGGGCAGGGGGAGCGGAGGAGGGATGATGCGTGCATTGGAACTGGGCCCACCAGCATCACAAGCCCCATAGTGGCCGTGTGGTCATCTGCCATTGGAGGTATGCCACTGTACCTGTGCAGTGTTTTAAAGGAGTTCTCTAGACTTGTAATATTGTTTGATAGGTCATCAGTATCAGATCCATCAACTGCTTTCAACTCTGACCAGAAGAAAATGGCTATCTGAGCCTGACCTATTCACCATGAATAGTATACCGCTGATAAGCTCTCCAGGTCAACTTTTTAACACTTATACTGTTCACAGATTACATGTGACTAGAATTGGAGTGCTACTATCAGACATGCAATTGATAACCTATCCTAATGTTAGGTTCCATAAACTACAAAGCAGATGTGCTGGTAAACATAGGACATCACCGATATGAAGAAAAAAGTTAAGAAAATGAGAAAGCAAAACTGTTCACATGAAGGTGTGGCGCTAGGTGCAGGACAACCATAGGGGCATGACAGGTGGTTGCAATTTTTGGGTTTTATCAGAATCCAACTGTTGGATGAAGTCTCAGAATGCATGTAAAGGAAAGAAAATAGCACTGTGCTCAGCACTACTTCTCTAGAAAATGAGTGAACAGGAAAAAGCAGACTGCAGAAAAAGGACAGAAGACGTGTTCACCCCACGCTGCTGCTGAAAACTTTCCAAAGGGAGATCCAGGACACCAGTGGAGGTGAGTGCTTTTGATTCAATGCATTTCAAAGTCATTACAAGCTTCTTCAGGAAAGAAACCACAGTACTGAGTACATTGAATAAAAACCACTCACCTCCACTGGTGTCCTGGATCTCCCTTTGGAAAGTTTTCAGCAACAGCGCGGAGTCTGATGTCTTCTGTCCTTTATCTGTGCTTTGGAATAGGGCTCTCACTTGATAATTTTTGCATTCATTTCACATACTTTGTATCCTACGATAAGTCATTAATATCACAAGATCGAACAACCCCTTTAATGTCTGCCTTTAAGGCCCACTTGTGTAAATCAAATCAAATCAGCCAAATGATAAGAAACAAAATTTGTAGGCATCCACAAGTCTGTTAAATTCCTGTGAGCAATTTCCAAACACCCGAAAGTAACTTGTTCATTTGTTCATAAACAATATGCAAGTTTGATCAGTCTGCTTTCTTATTGTGCGGGAAGGAGAAGCATTCTGTCTCTGAGAGTATATGCTCACGATCCAGAGGAGTTGCGTCTTGGACGCAGTTTCCTGTATCTGCGGGAAGCCATGGGTGCACGCAGGGAGACCACAGCCACCCTGTACTCACAATCTGCGGTGAGTGCAGGACGGCTTCTCCCTGCATGCACCCAATGGGGACCGCTTCTGATTCTGCAGCATGAAATGAACATGCTGCAGAGATACGGAAGTCTGGAAATCTGCACCGCAGTTGACATTATGCTGCGGTGGGGAGAAGCATAGTGAGCATGGGATTTCTAGAAATGCCTTCCACTATGCTGCTATTGTACAATGCAGCATTTTGGATGCAGCAGCAGGACGCTGTGTCCAAAACACTTCTTTTACTGATTGTGAACATGCAGCCTTAGAGATTAATTCAATTTAAAGTGTAACCATTGTTCTCATTTTTGGTGAATAAATCAATAGTACACATAAAAGTAAGCAAATTTGCCTTTTTCTCTACCAGATGTGATCAGTCATTATCAAAATTTTCAATTCAGTGAAAACTTTCCCTTTACTGAAATTACTATGAGTCCTTGCAAGGACTTTGGAGTAGCCACCACTGACACCAGTAATATCCACCCTGACTTTTGAATGATGGATGCTTAGCCCTAGTGAATGCTTTTAAAGCGTGGAGCATGACGACCACACCTGCCATAGCCAGTTATCATGATCCCAGCACTTCTGATACTGCAAAAGCAGATAAGGCTGCCTTATGTAGTGGCATCAGAGCACAGACAGTTCAGGAGAGCAGTGGGACTTTGCTGCTGACCCAAACAAGCAGTCAATGAGGTGTGCTAGCCCCTCAGCAGAGCAGAAGTTGTGAGATTGGGGAGTGATGCGCTTCTGGAGAGATATTTTGGGATTACCTCTCTCAGGACAATTTATAAGTAATGGCATGGTGATCACAAAACTATGACTTAAACTCCATGGAAATATTAGGGGTAAAAATGAAAAGGCATGTGTGAGCAAGAAGGCCTACAAACCTGACTCAGTGACATCAATTCTGTCAGAAGAAATGGGCCAACGTTTCATCAATGTAGGGTGCATTCCCACTTGCGTATGATTTGCAGAATCTTGCAACGGCATCACCTAGCGCGACCGCCCGCTCTATTGACAGGAGTCTGGAGCTTCTTGTATTTCTATGCTGCTGCAGGCTCCTGTCTGAGAAGCGGGCAGCCGTGCCAGGTGATACCGCTGCAAGACTTGGCGAATCATACGCAAGTCGGAATGCACCCTTAAAGCGAGGACTACTTGGAAAAACCTGGAAAGCTTGATCTCAAATTAAGGCCCAAGCAGCTGTCAACTGCTGATCGGTACACTTTTACTGATCGCGGATATTTGAATTCAGTAATTCAGTGCACACAGGCTGCCATAGATCCTGTCATTCACACTGAGGTGATCAGCAGTCACATAATTGTGAAAGCAGCTTTAGACCATTTAAAGCCGATTCTTCCGAAGACGATGTGTGTGTAAGCTTCTGAGCCACTTAGAATCTGAATAAATGAAAGTTTAGGTAAACAACTTACTCTTTCACATAAGATTTCACATTCTTGCAGTATAGTAGTTATCCTAATTAACCTAAAGGAGGGAATTGGTACTAAGTTTAAGGGTGGTTTACACGTTTCAATATCGTTGCGATATCGCAATTCAATGGCGCGGGAGCGCGCATTTAGTGCACGTTTCTCCCGCATCGCATCGGAGGTTTACACGTTGCGATTTATGAATCCAACGTCCGTACGATGTCTACGCCCCCCAACCCAGGAACGACCATTTAACATGGGAGTGAATGGGTGACGTTGAACTTCACATCGTAGTTGGGCTGTCACACAGCACGATCCGGCTCCAATCTCCATTCAATATCGGAGCATTGAATAGCACGCTCATTCAATCCCCGATATCGCATTGACATCGTTCCTGCATCGTATTGGACGTTCACACCATACAACGCAGGAACGATATCGGCTCCAACGATCGAACCACGTGACTTTTCATTGAAATTGGACGCCGATATCGCAACGTGTAAACCCCCCTTTAGGCTATGTTCCCATGATGAGTGTTAGGTGACTTTTTGATGTTGCAGATTTTTCCACCATTTCTGCACCTATGATGTAAATTAAGCTACTTGCATTGTTTTAGATGCATTTTTGTGCGCATTGTTTTATATGCATTTTTGTGTGCATTCTTTTATATGCATGTTTGTGTGCATTATTTTATTTGCATTTTGTCACATTTTTTACACTGCGGTTTGTGTCTTTTGGTGGTGAAATTGTAAAATTCTGCATTTTTGACATACGCAGCATCAAAAGCTCAATTAAAACTCATAGGAGCACAGCCTAAATGTCAGCAATTGTGAGAATCTGAGTTTTGATAAATCTGGCTGTGGTGTGTAAACCTTACTACTTTAACTGCATAAACCATTACTGCCCGTGTTTATACAATCCATGTTCTTTCTTCTGTATGTTCCTTTACAGCTCACATATATGATAGGTGCATCTTTCAACTATGCTGTGCTTCGAGTTACTGGCCGTAGCGATCGAAAGTTTTAGACTCCAAGCGACTGAGTAAAATATGGCACCATTTTATGTTCATAACATATTTTTAAATCCTCTTCATTTTAATGTTGGAGTTTTAATAATGTATCCGATAGCTACTATAGTTGGTCTGCCCTTTGTATACTATTTTTAGTCTTTATCTTGCAGATACCTTATAGTAAAGATGGCCATACAGTATAGGGGCTGGTGTCATGGCGTGGGTGTAAACAAATCTGTCATATCTGGGAGAAATATACATAATAGCTTTTACTCACACCATCCTCAGACTGACAGTCATTTCTTATATGCTTTATGAGATATAAGACAATGAAGAAGATTTGGGGCATATACATAAGCAATTTATAGACAATTTGGTCTAAAATGATCTCTTTTTACACTCTAATTTAATAAATGAAATGGTGCTAATGTATATAATGATCTAAGTAGGGGAATAATTAAACAGGTAGAAACGGCAAAGATATGAATCATAATACATGTCGCATATATGTCCATATATATATACCAGTAGGTACAAAATCTATTTATGTGTGAACAATTAATTCTTACCAGTTCATTACTTTACGCTATTACCAATGGACAGCAACACTTTATTAAAGTGTTATTCCGGTCCTAGAATATATATTCCTTTCTCCTTGTAACTTAAAACTATACTCCATGCTTGGTGATGTAACATCACAAAATAAGAAGTCAACCAGCCATTTAGCCCAACTTTTAATCACAGAGTTGTACAGTTGGAAGGGACCTCCTGGGTCATTTGGTCCAACCCCTGGGAGCGGGATTCACTAAATCATCCCTGTCCAACCTCATTCCATTGAAGGGGAACTCTCCAACTCTCGTGGCAGCCTGTTCCTTCAGACCCATGTAGATGCGTGTAGGGTTTGATTGGTCTCACAACTTCTGAAATTCTAAAGGAAGGAACATTTTAAGCACTCATTTTATTTCTCTTACATAGTATAATTGTCCAACATATGTCACCAAAGACATAAAGTATAGTTGTTATTCTCAGTTGTGCACTATTGTGGTAGTTTATGGCCAAGTTAGAAGACTGATCAGTTTGTTTCGCATTAGGCCAGAATCACCAGACCTCAGTGTGTGACCACCATTACTTGGTACAAGTACAGTTCTTGTCTAGTTTCTTCAAAATATTCTGTATTTTATGACTGAAATCTAATAAAAATGTAATGATATACACACAAACCTTTAAAACCTGATATTAGATTAGCAATTATGGGTGGAGACAACTATGCACAATTAATTTAACGTTAGGATACTACAACCAGCCTATTAAAATAGATATATAGCTGATCTTTAGCAAAATGCAATGCAATAAAAAATATCTGCCAGTTGGTAATATTGCTTAGCATAAATCTATATGTCAGATCTGTCTCCATTAGTGCTAGTCTTTGTTTAAAAAAGTCAATGAAAATGTGATGGATCTATTTTTCAGTATTGGGATCCATCAAAAGATTTTAAAGCTAATACTTAGCTATTATTATAATACATTTGCTT
Source organism: Allobates femoralis (assembly GCA_033576535.1). NCBI lineage: Eukaryota > Metazoa > Chordata > Amphibia > Anura > Aromobatidae > Allobates > Allobates femoralis. The sequence goes on along the minus strand of JARQOC010000008.1, from coordinate 53,863,583 downwards.
AATAAATGCATAAATGCATAAAGCGCTTCAATTAAAACCCATTTAATTTAGTATTTCAAGCAGCATATTCCAAAAAATGAAAGATATAAATGTATGAATAGGTGTGTTCTCCGCTAAATCACACAGAAACGTGTTCTAATTTTTCATATAAATCAAGTAAACCCTTAACAGCTAGTTTATCAGTGTAATTATGCTATAATCCTAATCCCAAGTTCTTGATTCCTCCTGTGTATAAAGTGCTATATGAAGAAGCATCGGGCAGACACATACTTATGGTAGTATTGTTAGTGCAGTCTAGATCTTTAGTTTTGTAGGTTTACAGATTTAGGGCCAGGACTCCGTGTAAGGATGAGCCCTGAATCTTTTCACAGCTATCCTATTCCACTAATGTTTTTCTAATATATACGGTAGAAGCCATAGGGCAGGGATCTCAAATTCCAGACCTTGAGGGCCACACAGTTAATGTTTTCAGGATTTCCTTAGCATTTGATACTTGGAATCATCACCGGTGCAGGAGACTACTTTACCAACTATCAAACGCTAAGGAAATCCTGAAAACAAGGACTGTGTGTGGCCCTCGAGGACTGGAGTTTGAGGCCCCTGCCATAGAGCCATGAACGGTTGATGTATTTTTAAATTCTAAGTTGAAAAAAAAGTAAAATCTAATGGCAAAATCAGTATATGCAGATGCAAATTGATGAGTTTATCTTAAAACTCAGCTGCATGGGTACAGATCTACCAACATGGCAGCAAAGACCTTTACCAACTGTTAATGAGTAGAAGATAAACGCATACACAGAAAAGAAGTTCAATTTGGCTTCTAAACACTGTCCTTCCCGAATTTGTGTCTGTCTGTCCATACTGCAGCGTAAGACACCTAAAGACACAATCCCACACAAATCAAGTGGTTTTGATTCAGCAAAGTGTTACTTTTGTTTTACAGTATAATTTTTCATCTTCTTTTGATATTGCTGTGAATCACTAATTATGGAATGTAAGAGCTTAAAAAGCAATTAAATGTTTTTTATCAAACTTCAGACGTGTCTGTCAGGGTGCATTTTTTACTTGTGAGCACTTATATTGATTGCAGGTGTATAAGTAAGGCTATATTTACATGCTGCGCTGTTGCTGCGCTGTTGGTCCACTTTGTATGGATCCAATATTTGCAGTGGAATACAGTGACGTTGGCTGTCCCAGCCAAGTCAATGCATTTCACTATTTGGCCTTCACATGCTGCACTATTTGCGGACCCGCTTTTGGGCTGAAAAGCGGATTCCTAAAAAGAATTGACTTGTCGCTGCAATTTTACTCACCTCACCGCGTTCCCTCGATGATCTCATCTTATACCAATGCTGCAGAACCTGTGGAGGACCTTGGACAGCACCATGTGACCGAGCGACGTCGCCTAATCACATGGTGCTGCAGGGTCCTAGAGACAGCGCTCGCTGCGGCCTCTGGGGATGAGAGGACATCGCCGGGGGTCACCAGGGAAGTGCGGTGAGGTGAGTAAAGTGCAAGCAAAAAGTGCAGCAGCGTTTACATACAGAACGCTGCGCTTTGTGAGGATCCATTCTTGGTGCAGTTTTGCACCAAAAAAGGATCATCACAAAATGCAGCAAAAACGCTGTGTGTGAATGTAGCCTAAGGGAAAATGATCAGAGGTGGTATTACAAAAACTTATACAATTACATAATCATTCTACAAAGTTCTATATAACATACCAGTCCTTACAAACATCTTGTCTATTATACAGCTTCTTAGAGAAAACATAGTTGGAAAAGCCAAGAGGGAACCATAGGATGGTCAAGACCAGTCCTCAGGCAGTCTCTCCTGTCCTAGCGTCTCTCCCATGTGTTTACGTGTACATGGGGAGAAACCCATCACTCAACTGGCCTAGGGTGGGAAGAAACCAGCCAGGGAACACACTAGACTGGTCAAGTCTATTCCTTGTCCCCTAACAGCATTCAAACTATTTTTTCTCTGAAATTAACTATAATTTCAAAGTTAAAGAGTGTTTGGTTCAGGCAGCAAGACTCTAATAAAGAGGTTCCCTTTAACTACCGTATTTTTCGGACTATAAGACGCACCAGACCATAAGACGCACTCAGATTTTAAAGGAGAAAAATAGGGGAAAAATTAAGCGCAAAATCTGGTTATAATGAATTGTTATTTGTGGGGATCTACTGCTGACACTGTTATGGGGGTAATATCCCCATCCTGGGCCCCTTTCAAGTAATATATGATCCCCATCCTGGGTATGGCCCCCATCTGTGGATATGGCTCCCTATCCAGTCTTGACCGTAATACGCACCCTCACTTTCCACCACAATTTTGACAAAAAAAAGTGTGTCTTATAGTCTGAAAAATTCTGTTAATATTTAATAGGGCTAGTAAGATTTACAGTATATTTTTGTATTGAAATTCAACTAAAACATCAGAATTTATTGGCAATGTACCGTAATTAAATAGTAGCTACATTTTTTAATTACTGATTATTTTGTTTACTCCTATCTCTAATTTCATGCTGAAAGTGCTGGCTTATCTGCCTAGTTCACGCTGTTTTAGTAGCTGATTTGAACTACACGTCTAGCAAAGATCTATACTTGAGAGTGAGCTTCTCTAGTCACCTTCCCCATGTTCATAAAGGGCATAGTGTCTGAACATGGAGGGAGAAGCATAGGTGCTTACTCTATCAGTATGGATCTTTGCTAGACTTGCAGGTAAAATCAGCTACTAAAACAGCATGAACTAGGCAGACAAACCAGCAGTATGAAGTTAGCGATAGGAAAAAAAAATCAGGTATTGAAATGTATTACAAAGATTCATAAATTAACAAAGGTTGAACAATAATTAAATAAAAAAAGTTTTGTTACTCTTTAAAGATAAAATAAATGGGTGAATTAGGATGTATCTGCTGTGATCCTATAAGACCCTCCAATAAACATCTTAAAGAGAATCTGTCAGCAGGTTTTTGCTACCTCATCTGACATCAACATAATGTAGACAAGGAGATTCTGAATCCAATGATTTATCACATAGATTCTTGGCTGCAGCAGTTGTAAAATAATAAGGCTGGCTTCAGACTTGCGGACCCTCCGCAGCGTCCTGCAGAAGAGATCCGCAAGCTGATCGCAGCCCCTATGTTTAAAATGAGAACGCACGGTGCTGCGCAGGTCTGCGCATGACCGTTCGCTCCCATTCACTGCAGTATGTGATTTTTACGTAGGCGGATGCCCGCGCACAAATCACACACTCTCATCCGCGGTGCGGACGAGAGTGTGTGATTGTGTATGATTTGTGCGCAGGCATCCGCCTACGTAAAAATCACATATTGCAGTGAATGGGAGTGCACGGTCATGCACAGACCTGCGCAGCATCGTGCGTTCTCATTATAAACATAGGGGCTGCGGTCAGCTTGCGGATCTCCTCCGCAAGACGCTGCGGAGGGTCCGCAAGTCTGAAGCCAGCCTAAAAGCATTTCGTTTCATGAACACTGCAGATCTGGGAGAGCTGCCCGCCCCACCAGGCTCTCTATAAAGATTGCACATTGACTGTGAGGTATCAATCACAGCAGGGGTGTGTCGGACTGCCCTGCATATGACTCTGTAGTCCTGTAATGGTAATCACCAGGTGTCTGATAAAGCCTTTAGATTATGTAAACAATAACACAGGCACTGATAAGAAAAGCACAGTTGCTTTTTGTTTTTTAACTTTTACAGGATCCGGTCCTCATCTTACACAACCTGCTGACAGATTCCCTTTAATAAGATAAGCTTTATTTCCATCCCCCAGCCAGGCCTCACACATGTCATTCTTTACATGTTCCATGGATCCATTATTAATTATGAAGGAATACATCTGAACTACAACAACGCTCAAACAACCCTGTGGTGTCACGTGAAGTTTTTTATAGGCACCATGGAGTTTTCTGCATTATGGATTTGTTTTGTATAGAACTGTATTATAGTGTCTAGAGTCTACATGTTTCTGATTGTATACTGCGAGTCTTACAAGTTTTACCTCCCGTGAATAAACATAGAAGCCTTCAAAAAATAATTCATGTGCCATTTTACGGAGGTATTCTTTCTCTTTTAGAGCAATTGGTTCTGGCATTAAAAACATTGCAACTTGAATGTACCAAATGGGAATGTGGAATAACTACAGGTTCAATATTGAGGTCAGGAAGGGTTCCAGGTAGTCGCTAGAAAGAACTTGTACAAAGTATGTGGATGTAATTGGAATAAAACACAATCTCAGTAAATGAGATGTTTCTGTAACACTCTCAAATGCTTAGGGTGCCTTCACATTTGCGTATGGGAAAGCAGCGTATGCTGCGTTCCCATACGCAGTCAAACGCATGCGCACTGCGGTTCCTATGTTTAACATAGGAACGCATAGTGCCTGCGTTTGCTGCGTTCGGGTGCGGATGCGGACGATATCTGCTCCTTCCGGTGTCCAGCATCCGCGCCCGGGACGCAGCATGTTGCATTTTTTGTGCGCTCAGGGAGCTTGGAAAATCGGCAAGCGTCCCCAAGCGCACAAAACAATGCATTGGCTTCAATGGGTCCGCAGTTTTCAGCGCTTGACAGCGCAGGAGAACGCTGCGGACCCATTGAAAAATCTCCCGGTGGCCGCCGGTGATGTCACAGGAGCTCACCGACGGCCACCGGGAGATCAGCTGAGCCACTGCTGTCCTCCTCCGCCCCGCCGCCGGTAAGCACCGGGACCTGTCGGCGGGGAGTACAGCTGATGTGACAGCTGTTTGAATCTTCCCGCGCCGACATCTCCTCTCGGTGTCGGCGCGGGAAGATTCAAACAGCTGTCAGATCAGCTGTACTCCCCGCCGACAGGTCCCGGTGCTTACCGGCGGCGGGGAGGAGGAGATCTCCGGCGCTGAACTCCTCCTCCGGCCCGCCCCCGGACAGTGCCGATTGGCTGCCGGGCTGCACAATGATGTGTCCGCAGGCGGACATTATCCGCTGCGGACACATCATTTCCCCACTGCTTTTGACAGCGTTTGTGTCTGCATGCCATCAGCATGCAGACACAAACGCCAGTGTGAAGCCACCCTTAGCACTTAGATATTTGTCTGAACTTCTAAGTGTTGGAACTTAGAATGTACCACTGTAATATATTGATAATGACAAGTCAGGATGGGGAAGCCCTAGGCTCTTCTTTTGGTTATGCTCACCCGAGGGCACTGAATTTAGAACAGATCACCCATAATTGTGTTGATATTTGTGCTGCTGCCGAGTGAGAGTATTGAAAGTACTGACATTGGGAGTTGATGGGAAACTAATATGATGACTTCACTGCTCATTTCCAAGAACATAGAGGATGCAAGATCTTTGTAGTAGAGAGCCCTTTCTTAATTATCTACTCGTTTCTGGGTCAGATTGACCCCTGCATGGAAAATTTTATATTTTGTGTTTTATAATAAAGAATCCTGAGGAAGCAGTCGGTCAGGGCAGATTATTAAAGGGTATATCCTGGATTAAAAAAAAATGTGCACAAACACTAACAGGCAGGTACTTGCTACCTACCTGCCTGTTGTGCTGTGTTGCATTCACCGCCAGCACAGAGCGACCACAGACAACAATACAATAATACAGATACAATGGCTTCTGCAACAGAGCGTTTCGCTTACTGCCAGTATAAGGGGTGGGACAGACAACATCATGATGATTGACAGCTGGCTCCTGACTACCTAACTGGGGGAGTCAGTTGTCAATAAGTATGACGACGGCTGTGACGCCCATCAACAGAGCAGAGAAGCTGCTGCTCTGTTGACGCGACAGCAGAAGCTGCAGAATCATAGTAGGAGTGGTCTTAGATTGCTTCAAGTTGCAAAGAACGGTAGCGGGCACAATAGTCAGGTAGGTAGCCTGTTAGTGCTTAGTCACATTTTTTTGTATGTAAAATCCTGGATATTGACGATAATAAAGACCTCTCTACTACAATCATCCTGCATCCTTAACATTCCTCAGAAATAGTAGGACAGTTGACATATCAATCTACAGGGCTCCCATCAACTGTCACGATCACAACGTCTAGGTTTGCCAAAAAAAAAGCTATTTGAAAACGGTGGCGGAAAAGAGAATCATTGATTTTACAATAGACAAAGTGGAGAAATTCATACTTATAACTTGTTGCTTAGCTAGAAACTATTTTAAAGGGTCTTGAAATGGAGAATTTGAGCAGCAGTTGAGGTGGTAATAGGAAGTTAGGAAAATGTTCTTCCTCTGAGACCTCCTTGGGTAAGTTACTAGTGGGATTTTTTTAATAGGAGATTTTGAACCCAAAGGCAGACACTAGTCTCCCTTTTCTTTCAGATAAACGCCCTCATGTGTCTGTCAGCCAACAGGGTATATCACCAGCAAGCCCTAGAGACTGGGAAAAGCCGGCAGACTCCACAGACTGAGGGTTCAGAACTCACTGAGATTCTTCCGGAGCGCCCACAACGAAGCGCAGAAAACCTGGTGTAAAACGCCTGTTTAGTTTGGGGTGTCCCAGGTTGGAAGCATGCATTATTTTTTACAGTTTACTGAATAGGGGTGTTATATCATGTAGCAATTTTATTGGGGGTTTAAGACAATGCTATTGATTTAATTATTTTTCTGAATGATAATTTTTTTTAATAACATTTTTATTTATTACTCTTAGTTGTGAATAATCTGTTTTCCTATGAAACTGCTACATCCAAATTTGACCACATCATTATTGTTCCACATCACTGTCTGATTATAGTTATAGATTGTGATTTTTAACTCATTTTTAGATATATTTTGACAATGGAATTTTTTTCTTATATGTAGAAATAAGGCATTGCCTTTATTCCCCTATAATATAAGACTACAGTGAACTCTGAAAATGATCTCTTATATCCATATACCTGTGTTATGGTAGATTGATGTCATGTCTTTACGAAGAAACAAAAGGTCATCATCTCCCTGACTGATAAAGATATATAACAAAGAAAAATAAAGAAATATTCCCATACCGTTGTGATTGTTTTTGCATCAATTATTGTTTCGACTAATGATTTGCCCATATGTATGTTATACCATATTACTGTGAAAATATGCTGCGAAGTAAGAATGCTTTAAAAAATAGAAATGTTCATTAGAGATGCGCAGATTGCTGCGGGCATCCCGAGTCCATGTCAGTGCTCTTCAGCTGTAGACATCATGAATTTCCTGATCTTCTAGGTTCCTAGGTGCAGCGTTTGACTCGTCAGCCTGGTGTGACACCATCTCTGCCCCATAGTGCACACAGGAGAGCAGGCACCAGCACAGCAAAACATAAGATGAGCCTAGGATCCCGAAAGGTCATAAAATTCACGTAGAGGCCATGGTCTGAGGTTGTGTGAAGCAATCTGCTCATATCGAGACTTAATAGTTCATTTTTCTGAATTAACAAAATATAGAGTATATGAAAAAATCAAATCAGTATTTGGTGTGACCAACTTCTCACCTTCAAAACAGCATCAATTAAGATAAGTACAATTCTAGATATCTGGACCTTGCTGATGCACAAGCCATTTGGCAAGTCCAGGAAAGCAGTTTGCTAGACCACAAACAGACACACAGGTACAGTTATTACCACACACAAATGGTTAAAAGAGAACGTTTTAGTGGATATTTTTATTTAACGAGAACCAGTCACAAAGGACATGCATCCACTCTACATGCGCCATGTCATAGAGCAGGGGGAGCTGAATAGATTTATTTATATATGGTTTTGTGATAAAAGATTGATGGTGGGGTTACACGTCCCGATATCGCCGCGATATCGGATGCAACGCCGCGGGAGCGCGCATTTTTTGAGCGCTTTTCCCGATATCGCATCGGCGGTTTACACGCTGCGATATCGGGAAACAACGTCCCTCCGATGTGTACGCCCACCAACCCAGTAACGACCATTTAACATGGGAGTTAATGGGTGAGGTGCGAGTACGCATCGGAGTTGGGCTGTCACACGCAGCGATGCTGGTACAACGGCCTTGCGATATCGGCGAGTTGAATAGCTTTGCTATTCAACTCCGATATCGTTTTGGCATCGTTCCAGCATCGCGTTGGATGCTAAAACAATACAACGCGCACCCGATATCGGCTCCAACTCGCGACCCACGTGACTTTTTGTCGGAGTTGGGTCGGAGTTGGACGCCGATATCGCGGCGTGTAAACCCACCATCAGTATAACTTGTGATTTCATCATTTAAGTTTCTGCACCTTCTGGGGTTTTCGGTCCAGTGGGCGGTCCTATCAGTGACTGACAGCTATCTCTCCATTCACACATACAAATATGTCAGTCCAGTGACTATATAGGACAGTATAGGGCATGTATACTCTATAAGACAGTATAGGAAAAAATGCAAGGAAAGGACAGATGATACTGGCAGACAGATGGTCCTTGGCAGGGAAGAAGACAGAACAGGCAAAATGAATACTTGCTTCTGCAGAGGTAGCACTAGCTACTAAGTATATGTATAAACTACTTCACTTTTCTTAGAAAACTATCTCATGTAAATGGATTTAGATAAATTAATATTGCAGAAGCCATTGACAAGTTAGGTATCAGATTGCACTTTTCTATATTGTAATATTCCATTTCGTTGTTAACTTCGTTATGCTTACAGAAGACAAAGAGTTAATCTGAGAGTCTAAGTCAGGAAGTAAATGAAGCTGATTGAGAAACAAACATGAGTTTGCCGAAGAAATTATTGCCAACTGAGAAAAGTGCAATAATTGACTGAGACAGTCTATGGGGCTTGCCGCAACTGTGCCGCAAGTGCAGCGGTTATGCGGTAATCGCGGCAGATGCGTTTTTTTTCACCGCATCTGCTGCGATCGGCAAAAACCGCTGATGTGAAAGCAGCCTAAGGGGGCGGAAGCTGGGTGTGGCTCACGATCCTCTCTCTGAGCTGAATTTGGCTTTGCGCTAGAGGATACGGTAACTGAACACAAGTCTTATGTAATTCTCAGATCCATACAGGTGTCCAACTCAACCAAAAAACCCTAGGATGATGATGTCATAGGACATCTTGACAAATCTGACATGAAGAATCAAAGGGAAAGGGAGCAGGGTGTGACCTTGGTGTTGAGTCAGGAAAAAGGCAGTATAATAATTATGAATTTTACCCTCATTGCCTGCCCACCGAGCCTGATTGACAACTAGTGTCCTTTCCTTCTGCTGTTTGTGACATCTCAAACCACTCAGTACACGTTGCATCTGTCGGTCTGAATACACTTGGCTTATGAACTCTCCCACTCTTTAGATGCTTTTATAAAATGCTCATTTTAATATCAGGATCATAGGGTGAAATAGAATACGGCTGCAGTAATCAATTTCTTTCCAGTTGTACCTATTGAGATGAAACACATTGGCAACACCTACTTTTCAATTTTTTTATTTATACGTTTCTGAAAGGAATAAAAGATTAATGTCACAAAGTTGAGTTCTAAGAAAAGATGACAACTGATGGCCCAGCGGGCCCCCCCATAATACAAGAAAGGGGCACTATATGTGTTTTGACAAACTTAGAAACAAATCAATAGATGAAGACGTAAAAAAATCTTCTTCATATTCAAAAATCATATTATCACCTTTATTAAAACATATTGTTATAAATTAAAAACATGCAACGAATCAGTCAAAAGGTATCTATACAGATTTACTATACAGACAAGTTAATTCACATTGCCAAGGAAACCCATAATGACTTCATATACACAAATCATAAATGCAATTTTTACCCAAAAACTTACACATATTAGTAGTAAGGGGAAAATCTCATCAATTGCACATCCCAATATGGCACAGCGGCAACGCAGAATTCACTAGTGTTTATGGGCCAGGCATGATGGATCGCTGCCCATATAATGTGCCTTGACTACAGAGGGCCGCCGTTTTAATGTGCATGTAAACTAACTCAAAATATGGCAAACGCTGGGATATAGCACATGTCGACTATGCCCAAAATAAAATAGTGTGCTCCAAAACAGGGCTGTGGAGTAGGTAAGCCAAACATCTGACTCCAACTCCCGACTCTTCAATTTCCCTGAATCCGATTCTGACTCCAATTCCACCAAAATGGACACAGACTCTGACTTCATGACTCAGACTCCACAACCATGGCTTGTGAAATCAGTAGGCCAAACATCCAACTCCAAATGCGAATCCGACTCGAACTCCACCAAAATGGACACCAACTCCACTGATGATCTAAGGCAGGGGTGGGGAACCTCAGGCCCCAGGGCCCTCGATGACCTTTTCTGCGGCCCTCGGGCAGCTTCCTGAGGACTGCAGTGCTCAGGCTGGCTGATGTGTTTTACCAACTGCTTGCCTTTTAAATCCATCTGTATGATCTGTATGACCCAGCCTCAGCCTCCCCAGTGACATGTATGCCCATAGCCTCTCCTGTCATGTCTGGGGCTCTAACAAACCTAGAAAAGCAGAGAAGCAACATGATCAATATCTCGTAACATTACAGCCACTTCAAATAGAAGCAGCTCCAGCCACCACTGGTAGGGGTGAGTTGATTGTTTAACCAAATATAGCGGGGGAATTTTCAAGTTAATAATTTTGTGCGGCCCCCGAAGGATGGTAGAATTTTCAAAATGGCCCCCGGCAGAAAAAGGTTCCCCACCACTGATCTAAGGGATAAGGTTTCTCCTTCTGGAGAGTGACAACGCAGTATGAGGAGACATACAGGACTTGCATGCTTCTCTATATGCAAATTACGTCTTCAGAGAGGAAGATGAATGGAACTGGGTGGCTTTGGAGTTCGAGTTCTCTTCCTCTCTGAAGAGGCAATTTGCATACCAAAATAAAGTGAAGTAGTAAGAATGTGCATTATGTATAACAATCTACCATTGTCCTGTGGAAAACGTACTATTAGTAAGTAATGGGGAGAAATTCACTTAGTGGAGATATAAAAATACAAATGAATATAGCTGCTTTATCAAGAAGACTTCTGTACAATTTGTACAAATTGTTATAACTAAGATGACATGTGACGAACAAGGATCTGTTTCCTAATAATACGATCACATATACATAAAAAGATTAGCAATATTGTACATAATATATAATGAAAGTATCATGCATGGCTGAGAATAGCGAAGATTCCTAGTGACTAAAAGAGGTGACAGGTAATATGGACAAAATAATGGACAAGCTGGAACATACAACACAAAGGAAAGGAAAAGAATGAATGGCCATATATATACTCACTAAAAAGCCCCCCAAGACAAATGTAAAAAAATATACATTATTAAATATTGACAACAAGGTTAAAATCGTGGGTGATACAGTGCAGAATGGTGTCACAGATAGCAGGAGGGGACACGATGGCACAGAATTGGTGCTGTGTATGAGACCATAGAAGTACAAGTCAAATGGATACCAATAAACCCCACAGGTATAAATACTGTCAGAAATATAAATTGGACACTACAAAAATTCTGTAAAATATTGACTGATAACATGTAATAAGAAGTTCACTACAAGGATAGAAATAAATGCAGAATGACACCCACCCCAACGCGTGTTCCAACAATCAGCCTTTGTGGGGGGGCTGCGTCATTCCAGCAGATGGCCAGTCTTATATTCTTAATCTTCAATGAAAATGATCCTTGCAGTACCATGTAATGAAAGATAGCGTCCATGCATACATCGCTCTTAAGGTTCTGGAACTCCTCTGTGGTCCACATCATGCTGTCTGTGATGTCATGAACACCTGATCGCACCTAAAGATACAGACACCAGAAGAAGCCTGAGACACAGGAGACGCATGCGTACTACATGGCTATGGAAAGAACAGAAGGAACTGATGAATGGAGGTGAACAACAAGTAGCGCACAATACTGGACAACGTAATAAAGGAATAATATACAATTAAATAGATGATTCACAATACAATGAGGTGCCAGAAAGATTTTTTCACTGCAAAATATTAAAAAGTATATTGAACAGTAATAAATATTAGAAGGTCATTACTATATCCATTAACATCCAGAAAACCAAACCTGAATAGCTCACATACTGTATAAATATATATATATGCACATACACTTCTGTATCATCCGATGATACGAAATAATCTACTTACATAAAAGCCTTAGGGTGCCGTCACACACTTCAATTTTATGAACGATATTGTTAGCGATCACATGCATGCGCGATCGCTAACAATATCGTTCAGATCGCTGGTGAGCTGTCACACAGGCAGACTCACCAGCGATCAATAGACCAGAGACATCGTGGATACGATTTAAATATCGTTTCCACAAAGTCTTGCTCCTGCTGCCAGCCTGCGGTAAGCGGGAGCAGGCTGGTCTCCAAGGTAAACTGCGGGTATCTAGGCAGCGCGTGGTGCCTAGATACCTGATGTGTACCTTAGTTACCAGCCTCCTCCGCTCACCGGCTGGTATTAAAGGTACACAGCGGGTAACTAGGGTCCCTAGTTACCCGCTGTGTACCTTAGATACCAGCCGGTGACCGGAGGAGGCTGGTAACTAAGGTATACATTGAGTATCTAGGCAGCGCGCGCTGCCTAGATACCCGCAGTTTACCTTGGATACCAGTTCCCAGCGCTTGTGAGAGGCGCTGGGAGCTAGCTTATCGGTCGTCTCCCGGTGTCACACGCAGCGATGCTGCTTGTCCACCGGCCGACCAACGACAGATTTGTGAACATGTTCACAAATCTGCGATCAAACAATCAAGCGATTTTACATTGTAAAATCGCTTGATTACACACAGCGACGCACAGACGATATCGCTTAAGCGATCAAAAAAGGAGATCGCTCAAGCAATATCGTTCAGAAAATCGATGCATGTGACGTAGGCATAAGTCTGTCTGTAAGTTTGTCCCATGAAATAGCACCACCTAGAAGACACTGGCTGCAGGTATCTCCTGATTGGCCAGATTGTAAAAAAAAAAGTTGTTCTATGCACATGCGCAGTAACTGATGCAGCCGCCGTCTTTGTAGACCCAGTCATGCACAGTAGCGGGCCAGGTGTAGAGGTGACCATATTGCTACCCCTAGTCATTACTTTAGGAAGAGATGTGGCCAAGGACTTTATTAGAATTATACCAGGTGACCTGGTACGCGTCAGACCTGAAAGGAGCACATACAGTCTAGCATCTACCATCAGATCATAGCTAATGGGCCCGCCATAATACTACACCCACTGATGTGCAGTAGTGGTCAGTGAGTAACGGCTAACATATTAGTACAGCAAAACATACCCTATATCGCTCTGCTTGCCAGATTTGAGGTCACACATATGACCAGTACCATTTAGATACTATTGCCTGTTACAACATACATATTGGTCAAACACAACCAGTACCCATTAGGATACCGCTTCTAATCAATACCAGCATTTATAATCTTTTCCATACATACACCTACATAGTTATTTGCATTTTAGGGCCCTTTCACATCAGCATTTTTTGAAATTTGCGGCAGATGCGGTGAAAAAACCGCATCTGCCGCAATTACCGCATACCGGCTCCACTTGCGGCGCGGTTGCGGTAAACGCCATGCAAAGTATAGGCGTACTTGCGGCAGGTGCGGCAAGTGCGGTTTTGCACTTGCGGCAGGTGCGGCAGCGAAAAAACCCGCGGCTGACCGCGGTTTTTTTCGCTGCCGCACCTGCCGCAAGTGCAAAACCGCACTTGCCGCACCTGCCGCAAGTACGCCTATACTTTGCATGGCGTTTACCGCAACCGCGCCGCAAGTGGAGCCGGTATGCGGTAATTGCGGCAGATGCGGTTTTTTCACCGCATCTGCCGCAAATTTCAAAAAACGCTGATGTGAAAGGGCCCTTAGACAGTTTAACTGCTATTGCACAGTTTTACATGCGCCTATTTTTTTGCCATTTAGTAACCTAAAACATTAATAATATAGTTGAACTAATATATAATGTTACACATTCTAGAATCTCCCGACGCGATAGAATCAGGCCCCATTCAGTGTGATACTAATTACATTACGAACAACCCAGAAGAATACAGTTCTATGGGCATAAATTAAAATAAAGAGATAATGGATCTATGCATGAGTGACCTTTAGCTGATGTATGGAAATAAATACATGCACATACAATCTATATCATTTGGTGATTAGAAATAATGAGATAATGGTTCGCTTACAGGAAAATTCATATTAGTATCAATTACAAGAAATGGAGCTAAAAACGCCGATGTATCAATTTATAGGTGAACAACCACAATGTTATAAAGGAGGGAAGTCATAAGGCCATGTCACACACATCAATCTTATGAGCGATATTGTTAGCGATCACGTGCACGCGCGATCGCTAACAATATCGCTTACATCGCGGGTGAGCTGTCACACAGACAGACTCACCAGCGATGTGGACCAGCGAGATCGCTGATAACAGGTAAACGTTGGTTTACTATGCGCCAGTTCTTGCCATTTAGTAACCCTAACTTTACCATAAGTTGAACTATCATCCACATTCATAGATCTCCGCGCGATGAATCGGTCATCAGTGTGTACTTACCAAAAACCCGAAGCAGTTCTATGGATAATTATCAAGCGATTTATCATGCTGAGTGACCTTTGAGCTCGCTCAGGAAAATCTGCAATCAATCAATCATGGTGATTTAACATTGAATAATCGCTTGATTACACGCAAAACAATAGTATCGCTTAAAGCATGACTAAAAAGCCGAGATCGTTATAGGTACGTCAACAGATGTGTAGTGAACGTGGGAGTATAAGGTGAGGAACGGTGAAAAATGTGTGAATGTGATGAAAGGGTGAATGTGTGAGAACAAGTGAGAACAAAGTGTGTGAGAAAATGTAATAGGTAAAAGAAGGGGACAAGTATAGAATAAATGAATATAGATAAGCATTTACCTAATAAAAGGTAATTATAATACTGAGATGTATACCGCTAAGAATGTATATAACACAGGGCTTGGAGACTTAAAAAAATATCATATTTCACCAAAGCCATGATAAAAATAAGCGGTAAACTGAGAATTGTTTATAAAAAAAAAACCCAAGAGTATATTGTAGATGAAGAAGAATTCTTCTCAAAGGATATGACACAATCTGGATAATGGCAAGTCCAGGAGGCTTGAAACCGAAAATTGTCTTGGTGCCATGTCCCTGAGTCACCACTCGCTAAGTGCCAATAAAATAGGGCTAAGATCAGGTAAGGAACCACACTAACATACAACACAAATAAAAAGGAATAAACATAAAATATATAAAAAATTAACAGTCCAGACTTCTGGAATTCAATGGAAACGTCAGAAAAATGGAACAAAGCCCAGGGTCTAATTAACATCACAAAGCGATCACTGATCTCAGGGAGACCAGTCAAGGAAAACACTGCGGGCAGCCAGCAAAAGCACTCAAAAGTGAAATCCTAGGTCATTGCCCCCGGGAATTACGAATATGCAAATAGAGTCGTGGAGCCTTGTTTAGGAGTCTCAACACAGGACTAGGCAGATATCCCTCCAGGGATGGACCTAGCCGTGGGGTGGCTCTTTGAGGAGACCACCATAACCACCATACTAAGTGGCCCTTTCAGTCAATATCCAACTTTTTTACGAGTTTAAAGATATGACAAGGGAATACCAAGGCCAGTATCCATCCAAGACAGCTGTTTCGGGGTATTGCCCCTCATCAGTGTGGGTAGGATTCTGGCTAGGTGGGAGCAATGCCTAGTAGACCAACATCACAAAGCGATCACTGATCTCAGGTAGACCAGTCAAGGAAAACACTGCAAGCAGCCGGCTAAAGCGACAAACAGTGAAATCCTAGGTGCATTGCCCCCTGGGAATTGCAAGGTCTAATTAAGGCCTAAATGACAGGTAGGCCGATTTATCAAGACTGGTAATCTTCATGCCGGTATTGAGAGGGCTGGGAGGAGTGAAAAGCTTCTTATTTATTAAGAGGCACAAGTGGATCAACCTCCATGTGTGTCCCAAATCTTACACTAGTCCCTGCTGGAGTAAGAGTATCTTGTAGCAAAACTGCGGCTCATTGATGAGTGGCGGATGGCACGCCCCCCACTCTAGCTCTGCCACTTTGTTGAATCTGGGAGAAAATGGAGTGAGAATGCCAAAAGTCACAAAATTTTAGCACAACAAAACTTTAAGACATTTTAATACTTTACGCCAGAATTCTGATCAGTTCAAATAAAAACTTTGATGAATCAGACACATGGTCTTCAAGGTCCAAATCCATCTTGACTTAGCATTGGGCAAGTTTTACCATATTTCAGGATTTCACGGATTAATTTTTAGTGATGGAGCAAATTTTGAGCCTAACGTCAAAGTCTCATTTTTCAATTCTGACCAGTGTCACTCTATGTGGAATTACTCTGGAACGCTTCAACATACCTGTATCTCTGTGATTCTGAGATTGATTTTTTTGTGACACACTGTACTTTATGTTAGCTGTAAATTTAGGCCACAATATTTTTCATTTTTTCTGTGAAATAATTGATATTTTATTGACATTTAGAAAAAATCGGTAGCAATTTTCAAACTTTGAATACTTATATTTTTAAACCAGATAATTGGGTGACTTCTCTGTTGGCTACAGGCTCTAGCAGTAGCACGGGCTCACCTCAATGGGGATAGGCTATACTCTACAGCTACCTACTTCTTGGTCCTGACATTCCACACTTCCATATCACTAGCCCCAGCCAGAGCCGCACAGTGAGCTCTAAACTCCTCTCCAGGTTTGCACTGCTCCTGAGTGTTACAAGCTGCATATTAAGATCCAATACCTGGGCTTCCATATATGTAACATGCCGACATCGAGCGCTGACATATTCACCATTGCACAGCTGTTCAAGGCATGATACATCTAACAACATATACAATTGGTAGCATTGACCATGGAGCACATAAAAAATGGGAATAATCAGTACATATAAAACCAGAAAAACAATGAAAAACTGGTAAGGAAAACAACAAACTATTCTCCTGTTCTAAACTATCATATTATGTTTAACTATACACTTATCTTGCAGCCTACACTTAAATTGCAGGCTTCGCCTTTTCAGCAGCCCTCACTTGGTGTGGCCGGGACTTGTAGTTCTGCAATCAATTATTACGTATTATTATTTCTGTTTCCCCACCTAGTAATTATCTGACTCCTCCTGAGGGGCACTGCAGCCACAGGTTAGGCTGCTGCCCCCTGACTGCCAGGCCCTCCTCCGGTCTGAAGGAGGTCTCCCATGGATGACGCTGGACGGACGGAACCTCCTCCTACAGTCGGTAGTCCCACTGGTTATAAAAACCCCTGCCCAATAGATCCAGGCCTCTCTTTTCAAGTACCCAGACCTGTTGGGCAGCCGATGCAATGGACCCGCTACAGGATGTCATAAGAGAGCGCAACAGTAGGGAGGGTAGTGCATAGATCACGTCGCTTTTAGCTAGCGGCGGCTCCCTCCCTGCTGAGGCTGGATGCTGGAAACTGGCGGGCGGCGACCCAAGAAAGCTACCCGCCTGCCAGTTCGTTTGAGCCTGCCAATAATTTAAAGCAGGAACGTGTGGAATCCCGCTTCGTGTGCTCCTGCACAAGCTCTGCCCATCCCACCTCGCTTCCACCACTGCGGCCGGAGGATTACTAAGCGCGGGTAGCGTGCTGCCGGCGGTGCAGTTAACTTCAGTGGCAGGATCACCGCTGCACTGCAGGTGCCTGCCTGGGGGTCACAGAGGCTGCCAGTAAATTTTAATCCCCACTGTTCTTCCCACACAGGGGGAATAGCATGGGAGGTGTACAGTGATCCTCAGGGTCGTCCCATGATGCAGGGGACGAGCCCACTTTAGTGCATCCCAACCCAGGGGTTAACCCCCCGGCCCCACAGGGGAAGAAGGGGATTCAGAGGCCATTGGTGGAGGGTTTAAACCCTGGTGTGATAGGGCAGCAACCTTTATGGCCACAGACGGGCTGTGTGCCACCGTCCGTGGAGCCCAATTCGTCCACAGCCCCGGGGCAGCTCAGTGTTAGCAGCCTTTCCCGTCCTACCCCACCATTTTCCATCCCTTAAGTCAGCAGCCGGCAGCAGTGGGTTAAGGTGCGTCCCCGCAATTTCCCATTACCACCCAGCCCACTGCCCAGGTGGGGAGGACGTTGACGGTGGTGTGGAGCTTGTTCCTTCTGGGCCAGGTGCAGGGACCCCTGGCCCCTATCACAATCTTGGGTGTGGGTAGCCGCCGTGGCCGCTGCTCCTCCTCTTCTTCAGAGGAATGTTATAGGCGGCGAGCATCGAGGCAGTGCGAGCGGCGTTGCATTCACCATACAGGTCCAGATCGGGTCGCCGTAGTAGGCGCTCTATATTAGGCACTCTAGATTGTCGCGGTGGTGATCCTCATCTTCGGCAGATTCTTATAGTCCTGCGAGGGACGTCGGTTGTCGGACGCATTTCGGAACGTCAGTCGGTTCAGCATGTGGAGGCGAGTGGTTTGCCTCAGGAATGAAGTCAACAACTGTCCTCGACACCGGTCAGTGAGTATCCTTATGTTGGGGCCTTGGGGGAGATACTGCCTGGGGGGGTCTGGAGTCACTCAAGTAGTCAGTAATAGAGCTTTTGTTAATCCCAAACTGTTACAAATACTGGACACTCCAAAACCTCCCCCTCCTCCTCCTGATATTTATAAGGACTAGTGATGAGCGAGTACTAAAATGCTCGGGTGCTCGAAGCTCGGGCCGAGCATCCCGAGATACTCGTGTACTCGGCCCGAGTAACGAGCCCAATGTTATCCTATGGGAGACACGAGTATTTTTATGAAATGACTGCCGGCTGCCTGGAAAAACCCTAAAAATGTCACAAAAGTCTCAGAAGAGTGCTGAAATGACATGGCAACACCATGGGGAAGACCCCTGGAAGCATTTCTCACTCAAAAGTCACAGCTGTGAACAATGTTGTCCGAGTTTCACGCCAATTTTACGGAGTGTCCAGAAAACCTTCCAAAATGACACCAAAATGAATATTTAGGGTGGAAATGTTAAGGGCACATACCCAATAGTGAGATACAGCTGGTGTATGTTACTTTTTGTGATTACATGAAAGATTTTACGTGAAAACATTGTGCGGCACTCCGATGACCCTGACAAGAGACGTACATGAAGCCCTGTCTAGAAATAATGTGCCCATTTTGAAGAACTGGGTCTATTGTAGTATCTTCCTTTGCCAGGGCAGTCCAAAATTGGGAGGTTCACCAATGCCCCTGGATACAGACATGCAGGATGGCCTGTAAACAAGAACTGGGTGTATTGTAGTATAGCCCTTTGGTCAGGGTAGACAAAAATTGGGAGGTTCAACAATGACCCATGCTTACAGACATGTAGTAGGGCCTGTAACCCTCAAGTGGGTGTATTGTAGTATAGCCCTTTGGTCAGGGCAGCCAAAAATTGGGAGGTTCAACAATGACCCATGCATACAGACATGTAGTAGGGCCTGTAACCCTCAAGTGGGTGTATTGTAGTAGAGCCCTTAGGTCAGGGCAGCCAAAAATTGTGAGGCTCCTCTTTGTCCCTGGATGGAGACGTGCAGGAGGGCCTGTTAAGAAGAACTGGGTGTATTGTAGTATAGCCCTTTGGTCAGGGTAGACAAAAATTGGGAGGTTCAACAATGACCCATGCATACAGACATGTAGTAGGGCCTGTAACCCTCAAGTGGGTGTATTGTAGTATAGCCCTTTGGTCAGGGTAGACAAAAATTGGGAGGTTCAACAATGACCCATGCTTACAGACATGTAGTAGGGCCTGTAACCCTCAAGTGGGTGTATTGTAGTATAGCCCTTTGGTCAGGGCAGCCAAAAATTGGGAGGTTCAACAATGACCCATGCATACAGACATGTAGTAGGGCCTGTAACCCTCAAGTGGGTGTATTGTAGTAGAGCCCTTTGGTCAGGGCAGCCAAAAATTGGGAGGTTCAACAATGACCCATGCATACAGACATGTAGTAGGGCCTGTAACCCTCAAGTGGGTGTATTGTATTAGAGCCCTTTGTTCAGGGCAGCCAAAAATTGGAAGGTTCAACAATGACCCATGCATACAGACATGTAGTAGGGCCTGTAACCTCAAGTGGGTGTATTGTAGTAGAGCCCTTAGGTCAGGGCAGCCAAAAATTGGAGGCTCCTCTTTGTCCCTGGATGGAGACGTGCAGGAGGGCCTGTTAAGAAGAACTGGGTGTATTGTAGTAGAGCCCTTTGGTCAGGGCAGCCAAAAATTGGGAGGTTCAACAATGACCATGCATACAGACATGTAGTAGGGCCTGTAACCCTCAAGTGGGTGTATTGTAGTATAGCCCTTTGGTCAGGGCAGCCAAAAATTGTGAGGCTCCTCTTTGTCCCTGGATGGAGACGTGCAGGAGGGCCTGTTAAGAAGAACTGGGTGTATTGTAGTATAGCCCTTTGGTCAGGGTAGACAAAAATTGGGAGGTTCAACAATGACCCATGCATACAGACATGTAGTAGGGCCTGTAACCCTCAAGTGGGTGTATTGTAGTATAGCCCTTTGGTCAGGGTAGACAAAAATTGGGAGGTTCAACAATGACCCATGCTTACAGACATGTAGTAGGCCTGTAACCCTCAAGTGGGTGTATTGTAGTATAGCCCTTTGGTCAGGGCAGCCAAAAATTGGGAGGTTCAACAATGACCCATGCATACAGACATGTAGTAGGGCCTGTAACCCTCAAGTGGGTGTATTGTAGTATAGCCCTTTGGTCAGGGCAGCCAAAATTGTGAGGCTCTCTTTGTCCCTGGATGCAGACGTGAAGGGGCCTGTTAAGAAGAATGGGTGTATTGTAGTATAGCCCTTTGGTCAGGGTAGACAAAAATTGGGGGTTCAACAATGACCATGCTTTACAGACATGTAGTAGGGCTGTAACCCTCAAGTGGGTGTATTGTAGTATAGCCCTTTGGTCAGGGTAGACAAAAATTGGGAGGTTCAACAATGACCCATGCATACAGACATGTAGTAGGGCCTGTAACCCTCAAGTGGGTGTATTGTAGTATAGCCCTTTGGTCAGGGTAGACAAAAATTGGGAGATTCAACAATGACCATGCTTACAGACATGTAGTAGGGCCTGTAACCCTCAAGTGGGTGTATTGTAGTATAGCCTTTGGTCAGGGCAGCCAAAATTGGGAGGTTCAACAATGACCCATGCATACAGACATGTAGTAGGGCCTGTAACCCTCAAGTGGGTGTATTGTAGTATAGCCCTTTGGTCAGGGCAGCCAAAAATTGGGAGGTTCAACAATGACCCATGCATACAGACATGTAGTAGGGCCTGTAACCCTCAAGTGGGTGTATTGTAGTATAGCCCTTTGGTCAGGGCAGCCAAAAATTGGGAGGTTCAACAATGACCCATGCATACAGACATGTAGTAGGGCCTGTAACCCTCAAGTGGGTGTATTGTATTAGAGCCCTTTGTTCAGGGCAGCCAAAAATTGGAAGGTTCAACAATGACCCATGCATACAGACATGTAGTAGGGCCTGTAACCCTCAAGTGGGTGTATTGTAGTAGAGCCCTTAGGTCAGGGCAGCCAAAAATTGGGAGGCTCCTCTTTGTCCCTGGATGGAGACGTGCAGGAGGGCCTGTTAAGAAGAACTGGGTGTATTGTAGTAGAGCCCTTTGGTCAGGGCAGCCAAAAATTGGGAGGTTCAACAATGACCCATGCATACAGACATGTAGTAGGGCCTGTAACCCTCAAGTGGGTGTATTGTAGTAGAGCCCTTAGGTCAGGGCAGCCAAAAATTGGGAGGCTCCTCTTTGTCCCTGGATGGAGACGTGCAGGAGGGCCTGTTAAGAAGAACTGGGTGTATTGTAGTAGAGCCCTTTGGTCAGGGCAGCCAAAAATTGGGAGGTTCAACAATGACCCATGCATACAGACATGTAGTAGGGCCTGTAACCCTCAAGTGGGTGTATTGTAGTATAGCCCTTTGGTCAGGGTAGACAAAAATTGGGAGGTTCAACAATGACCCATGCATACAGACATGTAGTAGGGCCTGTAACCCTCAAGTGGGTGTATTGTAGTATAGCCCTTTGGTCAGGGCAGCCAAAAATTGGGAGGTTCAACAATGACCCATGCATACAGACATGTAGTAGGGCCTGTAACCCTCAAGTGGGTGTATTGTAGTATAGCCCTTTGGTCAGGGCAGCCAAAAATTGGGAGGTTCAACAGTGACCCATGCATACAGACATGTAGTAGGGCCTGTAACCCTCAAGTGGGTGTATTGTAGTATAGCCCTTTGGTCAGGGCAGCCAAAAATTGGGAGGTTCAACAATGACCCATGCATACAGACATGTAGTAGGGCCTGTAACCCTCAAGTGGGTGTATTGTAGTAGAGCCCTTTGGTCAGGGCAGCCAAAAATTGGGAGGTTCAACAATGACCCATGCATACAGACATGTAGTAGGGCCTGTAACCCTCAAGTGGGTGTATTGTAGTAGAGCCCTTAGGTCAGGGCAGCCAAAAATTGTGAGGCTCCTCTTTGTCCCTGGATGGAGACGTGCAGGAGGGCCTGTTAAGAAGAACTGGGTGTATTGTAGTAGAGCCCTTTGGTCAGGGCAGCCAAAAATTGGGAGGCTCCTCTTTGTACCTGGATGGAGACGTGCAGGAGGGCCTGTTAAGAAGAACAGGGTGTATTGTAGTGTAGCCCTTTTGTCAGGGCAGCCAAAAATTTGGAGGCTCCTCTTTGTCCCTGGATAGAGACGTGTAGGAGTACCTAAAAATATTTTTCCCATTGAAAAGGAGCGGGTCTCCTGTCGTTGTAATGCCCATTCTAACAGAATGGGCTACAAAATTTACCACTGTGCGTATACCTCAAACAAGAGCCTAACTATTCTAACGCTCATCATGGTGTCACATGAGGAGAAGGAGTAGGAGTCCAGCGATTAGCCAAAGTACGGAAGTGTGTACCCATTGGTGAGTGGAGGTACATGTCAAATTCAAATAACAAAATAAAATTCATTTGTCATTTGCTGGTGGTGTGGTGAAGTCTGGCCCAATCCAACCCTTGTACATCTTGATCAGAGTGAGCCTGTCCGCATTTTCAGTTGACAGGCGGGTGCGTTTATCAGTGATGATTCCACCTGCTGCACTGAAAACACGCTCTGATAAAACGCTAGCGGCAGGGCAGGCCAGGACTTCCAAGGCGTAGAGAGCCAATTCATGCCACGTGTCGAGCTTGGAGACCCAATAATTGAAAGGCACCGATGAATCTCGCAGTACAGTTGTTCGATCTGCAAGGTACTCCTTCAGCATCTGCCCGAACTTAGCATTTCTGGTGGCACTACCCCGCACCTCAGGGGCTGTGGTACGTGAGGGGCTGAGAAAACTGTCCCACATCGTAAAGACAGTTCCCCTGCCTCTGGCGGATTGGACTTGTGCCCCTCTCGGCCGTACGCCTTGGTTGTCCATCGAATCCTGACCTATGCCGCTAGCGTTTTGTGAGGGGAAGGATTTCACAACTTCCGTGACTATGGCCCTCTGGAACTGCAGCATTTTGGCTGACCTCTCCGCCTCAGGAATGAGAGACATAAAGTTCTCCTTGTAGCGTGGGTCTAAGAGTGTTGCCAACCAGTACTGATTGTCGGCCAAGATGTTCTGAACGCGAGGGTCACGAGACAGGCAGCTTACCATAAAGTCAGCCATGTGCGCCAGACTCTTAACAGCCATCACATCAGTATCCAGACCAACACGATGACTGAACATGCTGTCCTCCTCCTCCTCCTCCTCCTCCTCCTCATCTCCCCTGTCCTCTGGCCAGCCACGCTGAATCGAGGGTATGACTGGTGTGCATGTCATATCCCCAATTTGGCCTGAGAGTTGCTCCATGTCTTCATCCTCCTCCTCCTCCTCCTCCTCGTCATAGTCATCCACTACACGTTGTGATGACATGAGGCTGGGCTGTGTGTTTTCACCCACACCCACTACAGTTTCTTGCTCTAAGTCATCGCGCTCTGCCTGCAATGCATCCTCTTTTATTTTCAGCAGAGACCGTTTTAGAAGGCAGAGTAGTGGTATGGTGACGCTAATAATGGCGTCATCACCGCTCACCATCTTGGTGGAGTCCTCAAAGTTTTGGAGGACGGTGCATAGGTCCGACATCCATCTCCACTCCTCAGGTGTTATGTGTGGAGTTTGACCCATTTCCCGACGGCTTAGGTGATGCAGGTAGTCCACAACTGCCCTCTTCTGCTCACATATCCTGACCAACATGTGCAGCGTTGAATTCCAACGCGTGGGGACATCACACACCAGTCTGTGGGCCGGAAGACGCAAACGGCGCTGAAAGCTTGCAAGGCCGGCTGAAGCAGCAGGTGACTTGCGAAAATGTGCAGACAGACGCCGAACTTTTACCAGCAGGTCAGACACCTCCGGGTATGACTTCACAAACCTCTGAACCGCCAGGTTGAGCACATGGGCCACGCATGGAACATGCGTCAGCTGCCCTCGCCTCAAAGCTGCCACCAGGTTCCGGCCATTGTCACACACGACCTTTCCTGGCTTTAGGTTCAGAGGTGTGAGCCAGTGATCTGCCTGCTGTTTCAGAGCTGTCCACACCTCTTCTGCATTGTGGGGTTTGTCACCTATGCAGACTAGCTTCAGCACAGCCTGTTGCCGCTTTGCAGAGGCAGTGCTGCAGTGCTTCCAGCTTGGGACTGGTGTGGAGGGTACAGTGGATGAGGATGCGCAGGTGGAGGAGGAGGAGGCTGAAGAGCATGACATTCCGGAGCTGTAGAGTGTCGGTGAAACCATGACAGAGGTAGGGCCTGCTATCCTTGGTGTGGGAAGGACGTGTTCCGTCCCTCGCTCAGACTGGGTCCCAGCCTCCACAATATTAATCCAGTGTGCCGTCAGGGAGATGTAGCGGCCTTGCCCACAAGCACTTGTCCACGTGTCTGTGGTTAGGTGGACTTTGGCTGAAACAGCATTGTTCAGGGCACGTGTGATGGTGTTGGACACGTGGTTATGCAATGCGGGGACGGCACATCTGGAGAAATAGTGTCGGCTGGGGACCGAGTAACGTGGGACAGCAGCCGCCATCAGGTCGCGGAATGCGTCCGTCTCCACCAGACGGAAAGGCAACATTTCTAGCGCTATGAGTCGCGATATGTGAGCATTGAGGACTGTGGCATGTGGGGCATTGGCAGCGTATTTGCGCCTGCGTTCAAATGTTTGCTGAATGGATAATTGAACGCTGCGCTGGGACAAGGACGTGCTTGATGGTGGCGTAATTTGTGCTTCAGCAACTTCAGGTGCAGGACCGGAGGCTTGTTCGCGGCCAGCATGGACAGGGGATTGGCTTGCATGCACAACAGCCGAAGACCTAGCAGTGACATCAGCACGCACCGCTCCTCGACTCTGTGGTACTTCCCACAAAGTCGGGTGCTTGGCTGACATGTGCCTGATCATGCTGGTGGTGGTCAGGCTGCTAGTTTTCGTACCCCTGCTGATAGTGGCATGGCAGGTGTGGCAAATGGCCTTTTTAGAGTCTTCTGGAGCCAACTTAAAAAACTCCCAGACTCGGGAAGACCGAACATTTGCACAGGCACCTTGAGTCGTGTTGTTGTTCCGGGGAACGGTTGCCTGCCTTCTGCCTGCGGACGCACCCCTGCTTCGTACTGGCTGTTGTGATGCTACGCCTCCCTCCCCCTGTGCACTGCTGTCCTCGCTCTGCATATCCTCCTGCCATGTAGGGTCAGCTACTGGATCATCCACCACGTCGTCTTCCTCTTCCGCACCCTGATCCTCCTCCTGACTTCCTGGCAATTGTGTCTCATCATCGTCCACCCCTTGTTGAGACACTTTGACAACGTTCCGTTCGTCATAACGCGGCTGCTCAAATATTTGGGCATCTGTACATACCATCTCCTCATGACCCACTTCAAGAGGAGGTGGCGACAGGCCAGATTCTGCGAATGGATACGTGAACAGCTCTTCCGAGTGTCCTAGTGTGGGATCTGTAATGTCCGTGGACGTGTAATCGGCCAGGTGGTAGGAAGGAGGATCAGGTTGGGAAATGTGCGGTGCAGTATCACGGCTACTGACAGTTGACCGTGCGGAAGACAGGGTGTTTGTGGAGGTGCCCATCTGACTTGAAGCATTATCCGCTATCCAAGTAACAACCTGTTGACACTGGTCTTGGTTCAACAGTGGTGTACTGCTGCGGGCCCCAAGAATTTGGGACAGGACGTGCGAGCGAGGAGATGTGGCCCTTTGTTGTTGCGAAATGAGTGCTTGCACACGACCTCGGCCTCTGCCTGCACCACCATCACGTCCACTTCCTTGTTCCTTGCCAACGCCCTTGCCAACGCCTTTGCGCATTTTGCCTGTATAGAGCGTCAACTGCCTGGTCACTGTGGAGGTCACAGGAGATTAGGATTTTAGTTCCCTAACCTGTATAAAGGTATGACGTACAACAGTGTGGTGACTGTTGAGATGACAAGAGTTAGGATTTTAGTTCCCTAACTTGTAGAAACTTATGACGTACAACAGTGTGGTGACTGTTGAGATGACAATAGTTAGGATTTTAGTTCCCTAACTTGTAGAAACTTATGACGTACAACAGTGTGGTGACTGTTGAGATGACAATAGTTAGGATTTTAGTTCCCTAACCTGTAGAAACGTATGACGTACAACAGTGTGGTGACTGTTGAGATGACAAGAGTTAGGATTTTATTTCCCTAACCTGTAGAAACGTATGACGTACAACAGTGTGGTGACTGTTGAGATGACAAGAGTTAGGATTTTAGTTCCCTAACCTGTAGAAACGTATGACGTACAACAGTGTGGTGACTGTTGAGGTGACAAGAGTTAGGATTTTAGTTCCCTAACTTGTAGAAACGTATGACGTACAACAGTGTGGTGACTGTTGAGATGACAAGAGTTAGGATTTTAGTTCCCTAACTTGTAGAAACGTATGACGTACAACAGTGTGGTGACTGTTGAGATGACAAGAGTTAGGATTTTAGTTCCCTAACCTGTAGAAACTTATGACGTACAACAGTGTGGTGACTGTTGAGATGACAATAGTTAGGATTTTAGTTCCCTAACCTGTAGAAACGTATGACGTACAACAGTGTGGTGACTGTTGAGATGACAAGAGTTAGGATTTTAGTTCCCTAACTTGTAGAAACTTATGACGTACAACAGTGTGGTGACTGTTGAGATGACAAGAGTTAGGATTTTAGTTCCCTAACCTGTAGAAACGTATGACGTACAACAGTGTGGTGACTGTTGAGATGACAAGAGTTAGGATTTTAGTTCCCTAACTTGTAGAAACTTATGACGTACAACAGTGTGGTGACTGTTGAGATGACAATAGTTAGGATTTTAGTTCCCTAACTTGTAGAAACTTATGACGTACAACAGTGTGGTGACTGTTGAGATGACAAGAGTTAGGATTTTAGTTCCCTAACCTGTATTAAGGTACTACGTACACCTGTCTGGTGACTGTAATGGTTTGAAGAGAGGATTTTAGTCCCTAACCTGTATTAAGGCAGTACGTACACCTGTCTGGTGACTGTTTTGATGACAAGAGTTAGGATTTTAGTTCCCTAACCTGTATTAAGGTACTACGTACACCTGTCTGGTGACTGTAATGGTTTAAACAGAGGATTTTAGTCCCTAACCTGTATTAAGGTAGTACGTACACCTGTCTGGTGACTGTTTTGATGACAAGAGTTAGGATTTTAGTTCCCTAACCTGTATTAAGGTACTACGTACACCTGTCTGGTGACTGTAATGGTTTGAAGAGAGGATTTTAGTCCCTAACCTGTATTAAGGTAGTACGTACACCTGTCTGGTGACTGTTTTGATGACAAGAGTTAGGATTTTAGTTCCCTAACCTGTAGAAACGTATGACGTACAACTGTGTGGTGACTGTTGAGATGACAAGAGTTAGGATTTTAGTTCCCTAACTTGTAGAAACTTATGACGTACAACAGTGTGGTGACTGTTGAGATGACAAGAGTTAGGATTTTAGTTCCCTAACCTGTAGAAACGTATGACGTACAACAGTGTGGTGACTGTTGAGATGACAAGAGTTAGGATTTTAGTTCCCTAACTTGTAGAAACGTATGACGTACAACAGTGTGGTGACTGTTGAGATGACAAGAGTTAGGATTTTAGTTCCCTAACCTGTAGAAACTTATGACGTACAACAGTGTGGTGACTGTTGAGATGACAATAGTTAGGATTTTAGTTCCCTAACCTGTAGAAACGTATGACGTACAACAGTGTGGTGACTGTTGAGATGACAAGAGTTAGGATTTTAGTTCCCTAACCTGTAGAAACTTATGACGTACAACAGTGTGGTGACTGTTGAGATGACAATAGTTAGGATTTTAGTTCCCTAACCTGTAGAAACGTATGACGTACAACAGTGTGGTGACTGTTGAGATGACAAGAGTTAGGATTTTAGTTCCCTAACTTGTAGAAACTTATGACGTACAACAGTGTGGTGACTGTTGAGATGACAAGAGTTAGGATTTTAGTTCCCTAACCTGTAGAAACGTATGACGTACAACAGTGTGGTGACTGTTGAGGTGACAAGAGTTAGGATTTTAGTTCCCTAACTTGTAGAAACTTATGACGTACAACAGTGTGGTGACTGTTGAGATGACAATAGTTAGGATTTTAGTTCCCTAACTTGTAGAAACTTATGACGTACAACAGTGTGGTGACTGTTGAGATGACAAGAGTTAGGATTTTAATTCCCTAACCTGTATTAAGGTACTACGTACACCTGTCTGGTGACTGTAATGGTTTGAAGAGAGGATTTTAGTCCCTAACCTGTATTAAGGCAGTACGTACACCTGTCTGGTGACTGTTTTGATGACAAGAGTTAGGATTTTAGTTCCCTAACCTGTATTAAGGTACTACGTACACCTGTCTGGTGACTGTAATGGTTTAAACAGAGGATTTTAGTCCCTAACCTGTATTAAGGTAGTACGTACACCTGTCTGGTGACTGTTTTGATGACAAGAGTTAGGATTTTAGTTCCCTAACCTGTATTAAGGTACTACGTACACCTGTCTGGTGACTGTAATGGTTTGAAGAGAGGATTTTAGTCCCTAACCTGTATTAAGGTAGTACGTACACCTGTCTGGTGACTGTTTTGATGACAAGAGTTAGGATTTTAGTTCCCTAACCTGTATTAAGGTACTACGTACACCTGTCTGGTGACTGTAATGGTTTGAAGAGAGGATTTTAGTCCCTAACCTGTATTAAGGTAGTACGTACACCTGTCTGGTGACTGTTTTGATGACAAGAGTTAGGATTTTAGTTCCCTAACCTGTATTAAGGTAGTACGTACACCTGTCTGGTGACTGTAATGGTTCAAGAGAGGATTTTAGTCCCTAACCTGTATTAAGGTAGTACGTACACCTGTCTGGTGACTGTGTTGATGACAAGAGTTAGGATTTTAGTTCCCTAACCTGTATTAAGGTAGTACGTACACCTGTCTGGTGACTGTAATGGTTCAAGAGAGGATTTTAGTCCCTAACCTGTATTAAGGTAGTACGTACACCTGTCTGGTGACTGTTTTCATGACAAGAGTTAGGATTTTAGTTCCCTAACCTGTATTAAGGTAGTACGTACACCTGTCTGGTGACTGTAATGGTTTGAAGAGAGGATTTTAGTCCCTAACCTGTATTAAGGTACTAAGTACAAGAGTGTGGTGACTCTAATGGTCACAGAAAAGCTTGGATTTCAATCTGTATCACCCTGCCTATATCCTCCTAGATTAGTCCTGAGAAGGACTGTTCTGGTCACTAGAAATCTTGGACTCCGATCTGGATCACCCTGCCTATGTCCTCCTAGATTAGTCCTGAGAAGGACTGTTGTGGTCAGCAGCAGTTTGCAGCCCTGATCCGGATCTACCTATGAGGGCCGCAAATCTGTCCCTAATCAGCAGCAGACACTCTCCCTACACTCACTGTCTGGAAGGCTGTGTGCCGAGCACAGCGCGCCGGGACTTATAAAGGCTCGGTGACGCTGTGCAGGCCGGCCAATCACTGCTATACCACAACCAACAGGGCTGTGGCATTGCAGTGGTCTGTCAGCCAATCCCTGCACGTGGGCTGGCTCTCAAAAGAGCGCCAACATGGAGAGATGACGACCACGAGCACAGCACGAGTATCGCGAGATTACTCGGTGCTCGGCGAGTCGCCCGAGTACAGTGATACTCGTGCGAGTAACGAGTAGTGCCGAGCATGTTCGCTCAACACTAATAAGGACGGTTTGTTTTGTGGGGTACTGACGCTGGGCTCGCACTTGGATGTCACAGTCAAAGAAACCATTTGGGCAAATGACTATGTGGACATTTGGTCCACATAGTCTCCATGGAGCAACATTCCATAGATAAGGAATGCAGGGTCGGGGACAAGGTTTACAAACGAAAACCCAGGGTAGCCAAGACCATCAAAAATTGGTTTCAGGCTTTCGCGGTCCTGGGTTGCGTTATGGGGCAGCGTCACCCGGAAAGGTGTTCCGAGCTATTCATTTACATAGATAGCATTTATAGCTGGTATAAAGCACATGGGGGTGCAGCCTGGTGGAAATACGACAAGAATTTCCGCTGGCGGTTGGCTTTGAACCCTCATCTGGGATGGGGCGTCAAGGTCACAGATTCATTGCTTCGCCTTATAATGGCCCAGAGGGTGGTGCAGGCCTTTTCAGGGTCGGCCGCTGGATCCGGGGCCAATGCTGGTTCAGTAGTCATTCGCAGGCCAGAAACATGTTGGCTCTGTAAATTTTATGGCTTGTGTAAGTACAAGCACGAATGCTCCTCGTGAGGAGGCCCTCACGCAGCAGCTATATGCTCAAGACCCCCACAAAAAGCCGTCAGACCCAAGCTTGGAGGTCAGGTTGAACACCAGGACCCCAGTGACCGTGATAAGGATGGGGCTGTGGTTAGACACAAATTAGGTTCAGTTTTTCCTTCAGGTCTTATATCCCTTGTTTTTTCAGCTTTACCTTCTTCCGCCCCCAATTTAAAATCGGCCAGGGAGCTCCCAGAAATACTCCTTAGCAAATTATTGAAAGAGGTCCGACTAGGGCATTTCCGCGGTCCTCTCGCTGGCCGCCCTTTTTGCAATTTGCGGGTGTCCACTGTAGGTGTTGTACCCAAAAAGGAACAGGGCAAGTACAGATTCATTCACCATTTGTCCTATCCAATGGGTGGATCGGTGAATGACGGTATTCCGAGTGAAGATTCGAAGGTAAATTATGTGTCATTTGATAAGGCTGTCCACTTAGTCAGGGGCGACAGGCGCGGTGCCCTTATGGTGAAGTTGGATATTGAGTCCGCTTTTCGCTTGTTGCCAGTGCATCCTGATTGCCATAACCTACTGGGTGCAATGTTTGAGGGCTGCTACTATTATGACACTTGTTTGCCCATGTGCTGTTCCATCTCCTGCCAATACTTCGAGACATTCAGCACCTTCTTGGAATGGGTTGTTCAGCGGGAAATGATGATTTTTTTATTTGTGGGCCCCGATTCTCCAGTTTGCGGGCAGGTTCATGAGCGCTGTAATTCACAAATGGGCTATTTTGGCATCCCATTGTCCCTAGAGAACACAATTGGGTCGGTCACGGAGCTGGCTTTTTTGAGGATCATTATCGACTTCCAAGCCATTTAGTTTCAAATTTCCCGTGAAAAGATCTTGTTTTTTTAGGGCTTATCGAAGGGTTTATTTCAGTCCGTAAGGTCACACTGGTTCAAATGCAGTCCCTTCCCGGGTCTTTGAAGTTTGCGTGCAGGGTCACACCTATGGGCAAGATTTTTTCCAGGTGGCTGCCTCTCGATACAAAAGGGGCGCTGTGCCTGCACCATAAAATTAGGATCACACATCACCTGAGAGAGGACCTGTTTTTATGAAAGACCTTTTGTCAGAATACAATGGCATACGTGCTTTCAGGAGGATGAATGCTCCAATGCTGACATTGAATTACGGTATTCTCCGATGCCGCAGGTTCATCCGGTTTTGGCGTGAGTTTTGGGGATCAATGGTGCTCTGCTAATTGGCCAGAGTCCTGGGCGGCACGTGGAAGGACAAGGAATTTGACCCTCCTTGAGCTTTTTTCACTTGCGATAGCGGCTGAATTGTGGGGTGGTGATTTGTGCAACAAGCGCTTTTGTTTTTGGTCCGACAACGCCAGTATGGTGCACATAGGCAATCTTTTTTTGACATCGTCCCCTCCATTTATTAAATTGATTAGGTTTTTAGTTTTAAAATGTTTGTCTGTTAACGCATGGTGTAGAGCGAGGCATGTGCCAGGTAGCCAAAATAATATTGCTGATGCTTTCACATTTTGACTTTCAGAGGTTTCGGGAGCTGCTGTGTGAGCCTGAGATTCAGCGGATCGGCAGATGGCGTTCCAGGTGCTTTGTGAGGTACATTAGACCAGAGTTGGTGTTATAATATTCTGTCTTTGCTTTTTAAAAAAATTATATATAATACCAAAAATAAAAAAGGAGACAAAGAGAGAAAGTGTAAGAGATGATGATGTGTGCTGCCACAGATGCATGTTAATTGTTGGTATTTTGCTGTGTGGAATGGATAATCGTAGGTTTTGTTTTTACCATGCAGTTGTGAGTTGAGTTTGTAACAGTTTTTCTTTGCAGATGGAAATTGCCCTAGTGTGTAGGTTGTAGGGCACTCCTACATATACTGAGCTGCAAGTCGGGCTGAATCCCGCCAAGGTGGTCATTCCTTGGGGTTTCTTGATCTGGATATAAATTGGAGAGGCTGCAGGGGCCTGAACTGGCCACAAGTGTTACCCAAAGTAGTCAGGATCGCGAGGGCCATTTAGTCTCCAGCCGTGTTGGTAATCCACGTGGGAGGCAACGATTTGGTGTCCTTTCCTTTGGCCAAACTATTCATGCTCCTGAGATCAGACATGGACAAGTTTCTCAGTTTTTTCTCTGAAGTCAAGCTTGTGTGGTCAGAAGTGATCCCCAGGCTCGCTTTGCACGGAGCCAGGGAAAGAGGAGCTATAGAACGATCTCTGCGCACGCTGAATCAGCACATTTCTCGTTTGTAATGGGGTGGTTGTATGTCATCATCTGAACAGTCTTCAGAATTTGTGTCATTAATAGCCTGATGAAGGGGCCATAGTGTCTCGAAAGCCAAGGCCGGCGTTAGGGGGGGGCAGACTGGGCAGTTGGAGCTGAAGCTGAACTGAAAATAGCAATAAAACAGTTAAAAAAATAAAAAATACACATATTTGGAAAATGGCGAATAAGGTTAATTTTTATTTTTATTTTGACAAATTTCAGTTTTTTTTTATGATTGAAATAAAAAAAAATGTTCAGTATCTTCTTATTCTGACCTAGATAATCACCTTATGAAGTCACTTTTACCATATAGTTAATATGGTACATAAAAAACTAAAAAAATTGTGGAATTGCACTTTTTTTTCTATTTCAAAGCACTTGGAATGTTTTTCTCATTCTCCAAGACAGTTTGTGGTAGAATGAATGATGAAATTCAATAGTACAACTCATCTCGCAAAAAAATAAGCCCTCGTATGGTTATGTGGAAGGAAAAATAAAAAAGTTCTGGCTCTTGGAAGAAGCGGAGGGAAAAAACAAAAACGAAAAACTGCTCAGTGGTAAAAGTTATAAAATCCTTGTAATTGCCATATAATAGCAGCAGGAGCGCCCACTGCAGGCTTCAGTCTTCACGTGTTCATGATGGCTGTAATTAGAGTTAGGGGACCTCCTTAATTCCTACATTTGTAGCCAGTTATCAGCAGAACTTACAAGGCATTAAAGGGGATGTCCAGGATTGATAAAACTTTACTACATTCTTTAAAAAAAAAACAGCACCACCCCTGTGTACAGGTGGCATGTGGTATTACAGCATTGGCCCATTCCCTTCAATTGAGCTGAGCTGCAATATCACACACAACCTGTAGACAGGGGTGGCGCTGTTTTTGAAAGAAATCAGTCATGCTTATAGAATTCCGGACAACTCCTTTTTAGGTCAATATTTCCACTAGTAACCTCAGAACAACACAAGACCACCAGGATGGGGCTTAATTCAAATGTATTTGTTTTATAATATGAAGAATATAGCAGATCTTTGTTAAAGATGACATTTAAGTAGATGATCCTATGGAAACATTCTCCTTACTGAATCTCCAGTTTGTAAATCCTATTTTGTTTTTTTTTTTTTTTTTTTTTTTTTTTTTAAACAATAAATGTTTATTGAACAAAGTTTTCATACAAATCAAACAAGACATCAGTAATATACTATAAGGAGTCCATGTATAAAACAAGGGTCAAGAGGGGTGGGGGGGGAGGGGAGAGGAGGTAAAAAGGGGGGGGGGGGGAGTCACAAATTCACATTTGACACTTTCTGAGATAAGGCTATGAACATATAAAGCATTCAGACAGTTCCTGAACTCTGGATCTGTTTCTGGGCTTATACTTAAGTCTAAACTCACATTCAGACTAAAATTAAACTTAAAGGTACCGAGTCTACACCATGGCTACAACATGTTCCATAGTACACCTTACATTCGGTATTAAGAAGGGATCGGTGTAGCAAGAGGGTGGGAAGCCCATATGTGCCATGCATCCAAAGTCTGTTTTCTAGTTGGCAGGTTTTGCGCCAGGTAATATTCATGAGCAAAAATAGAGTTTACTCTGTTCACTACTTCCGATAAATTAGGTGGGGTCTGCGCCTTCCAGTGGGACGCCAAGGCCAGCCTGGCAGCCACCAGGATATAAGTCAGGGTCCTCCACATAATGGGGGGATATAACTCCAGGCCAATATGTAGGAGTGCCAATTGTGGCGAAAGAGGGATCATAAAACCCGTGACCGACTGGATCAGGCGCTCGACCAGAAACCAAAAGGGGGTGACTCTCGGGCAGGACCACCACATGTGGGCAAGATTACCCTTCTGTCCACATAGTCTCCAGCACAAAGGGGAGGCATGTCTCCCAAATCTGGCCAAACGGGCTGGCGGAAGGTACCAGCGAAAATGTAATTTCTTTAGGTTCTCTAGATGGTTGATACACCTGGTGAGTTTAGCCATGCGTTGGGACGCTTTCTCCCAGTTCTCTCTCTCAGTAGTAAACTGGAGGTCTTCCTCCCATTTCTGCATGTAAACCAATTTCTCTGGGTCGCCCCTGGCCAAGAGAGCCTTATATATCCGGGATAAACCCTTCAGATCTGATGGGGTGGTCAGAAGGAAGCCCAGGAAGGCAGAAGGAGATTGTCTCCCCGTCAACCAGTCTCTAGCCTCAGTGGCCATGAAATGTCTCAATTGGAGGTATTGTAGGAACAAAGCTCGTAAGGATGGGTCACATTCCGTCAATGTGTCAAATGACACCAAGTCTCTTTCCGTCATTAAGTCTGCTAGTGTGTGAATTCCCGCCACTTCCCATTTAGGAATATCTAAAAAGGGTAAATGTAGGCGAAGTGCATTCAGAGAAATGTCAGAGGCCGGTAATCTAGTCCAGGATTTTGGTAGACCCCTCCAGTGGAGAAGCAGGGTACGTGTCGTGTCTAGTTTAAATTTCCTTTTTAGTTTGGTCAAGGATTCTGCCTCAAGAATAGTCCGAAGTCCCTGGAGTCCGACCCCGTCAACAAAACTCTCAATCTGCATCCAACCCAGGTCTCCAGCAGATGTCCAGAACCTCTTTGCTTCCTCTAATATGACTGCCCCATGATAAGACTTTAAGTCTGGGACCCCATCCCTCCTTTATTCATGTGAAGTGACATAACTCTTTTGGGGACCCTCGGTTTTTTGTCAGCCCATATGTATCTATTAGTCAGGGACTGCAGTTTGTTCATCAACTTGCCAGGTATAGCAACAGGCACACAGCGGAAACAGTAGAGAATCTTAGGTAAAAGCATCATTTTAAACGCCTGCGTTCTCGCCATCCATGTCAAAGCATGTAGGGGGTGTTTACTCATGCCATCCGACAAAGCTTTCACCAGGACCTCAACATTAGCTTGTACTATCTGAGAGGTGGGGCCTAGAATGATGCCTAAATATGTTATGCCACCCGGGCACCATTGAAAGGGGAGTCTCTCTGATAAGCTGGAAGACAGAGACAACGGGACACATATTGGTAGTACCATAGATTTTGAAGCGTTTAGCTTATATAGAGACACTCGTGCAAATTTAGTGAGAGCCGACATAGTCGCAGGGAGAGAAATTTCAAGGTTCGTGCAAGCAATTATGATATCGTCTGCGTACAGGCCTATTTTATGGTCCAGTTCTCCAACCGCGATTCCCGATATCAGCGGGTCAGCCCGGATCAGGGCCGCAAGAGGTTCTACCACCAAGGCGAAGATTACCGGTGAAAGTGGGCAACCCTGCCTCGTGCCATTGGTAATTTGGAAGCTTCTGGACAGGAACCCGGAGGCGAGGACTCTGGCATTCGGGCGGGAGTAAAGGCCAAGGATTGCCGACACAATCGGCCCCTCAAAGCCAAACTTCCCTAAGACAGCCCGAAGGTATCCCCAGTGCACCCTATCAAAGGCCTTTTCAGCATCAAGCGACAGGAATGCACTGGGGACCCCCCTAAGCTCTGCCACTTTTACCAGGTCCACCATCCTCCTGGTGCCGTCTTTAGCCTGCCTCCCCGACACGAAACCCACCTGATCCGGGTGAATT
Source organism: Allobates femoralis (assembly GCA_033576535.1). NCBI lineage: Eukaryota > Metazoa > Chordata > Amphibia > Anura > Aromobatidae > Allobates > Allobates femoralis. The sequence goes on along the minus strand of JARQOC010000008.1, from coordinate 53,826,930 downwards.
AAGGAAGGTAGAACTCGAGCAAGTCTGGACGCCAGTAATTTTGAGAATATCTTCAGGTCGCAGTTTAGCAGAGAAATAGGCCTGTAGCTAGCAGGAGAATCATGTGGTTTGCCCGGTTTAGGTATGGTGGTGATGGTCGCCTCCAAGGCAGCGGGTGAGATGGCTCCCTTCGCCTGCCACAAGTTGAATACTCGTAAAAGATACGGGGACAGCTCGGCTGCAAAGGTTCTATAGTATGTATTGGAAAAGCCATCTGGGCCCGGGGCCGAGGAGGGTTTAGTGGAGGAAATAATTTTGGCGATTTCTTGTGTCGACATGGGCCTATTTAGTTCTGACAGTTGGTCTTTAGTCAGTGACGGGAGTGACAGGGTCTCAAGAAAGGCATTAACCTCGTCCAAGTCAGGCTGGGGAGTCTCTTTACAGTCTCTCAGGTTGTACAGGGATTCGTAAAACACCGCAAACGTCTCCGCTATCTCCTCTGGGCTCCTCACCACCCTGCCATCTACAGTATTCATAGAGTCAATCATTGTCATAGCAGATCGTTTTTTTAGTCTCCTGGCCAGGAGCGCTCCAGCTCTGTCTCCAGCTGCATAGTGTGACGTCTTAACTTTTCTCAAATGCTTCTCATAGTCATGGAGCATCAGGGCTCTAAGCTGATTTCTAAGCAGGAAGATCTGAGCGGAGTTGTTTGACCTCGGGTTTGATTTATTTAGGTCTTCCAGGACCTGTAATTGAGTCAGCAAGTCCTCTCGAGTTTTTTCCCGGGACCTTTTCAGTTGAGAGGCTTTCTGTATCAATGCGCCCCTTATGACGGCCTTGTGGGATTCCCATAGGACATCGTCCGCTACATCTCCCGTGTCATTGAGGGCAAAAAATTCTGACAGTCCCTTACCAATCACCCCAACCACAGCCTGGTCCGACAACAAATTGGCATTAAGTCGCCATGTACGCGGAGGGGGATTCCCTCCCGTCAGGGCCACCTCCAACGACACCGGCGCATGATCCGACCAAGTGATCAGACCCATTTCCGCACAGGCACAGGCCCCAAGAGTGTTATCATCGACCAAAAAGAGATCAATTCTCGAGTAGGACCTGTGCCTGTGGGAAAAGAATGAGAAGTCTTTCTCTGATGCATGGAGGTAGCGCCAGATGTCGTGGAGGCGAAATTCCCTAATCAGGGGGCCCAGCTCCTTGCCCCTTCCCACGGACGGGGCAGTACTATCCATGAGTCTGCTGGGGACCAGGTTGAAGTCTCCACAGACAATCACCTTGCCGACTGCCACCTGCTTCAGACGTTCAAACCAGGACCTTAGGAATTTAATTTGCCCATTATTTGGTGTGTAGACATTTAGTAATGTGTAAAGTGACCCTGCGATCTTACATATCACAATAAGAGCACGACCCATAGGGTCAGGGATAACCTGAACCATTTGGAATTGAACAGAGTTTCTAATGAAGATTCCCACCCTGCTTGCTTCTTATCAGGGTGGTTCGCAAAAAACAAATGGGGAAAAAGTCGGTGGTCAGTCTGACATTATCCGCTGCTAGGAGGTGAGACTCCTGGACGCATAGGATATCCGCTTTAGAGCGGAGGGCCTCTTTCCAGAGTTAGGAACGTTTGATAGGGGAATTCAACCCCTTCACATTAAGCGAAACACATCTCATAGTCATACTTTTGTTTCCACAATTCACAGTGCCAGTATGATGGAATCAATGTGGAAGGGGACCTCCAGGGGGCGGGAGAGGGACAGGGAAAGAGAGGAAGGTAGACGGATAGGAGGACAAGGAAAAGAAACAATAGATATGGGGATAGAAGAAGAAAACAAAAACACTGAACACAAATGTAAACTTAATTCAAGGCAAATTGCCAAGAAGCTGGGGAGAAAAGGGGGGATTATACCGCCCCACCTCAATGGATTTAAGGTGGAACGGTCCCCCTGCAGGAGCAAAGGTCTAATACGACCTCCAAGGAGGTCTCAGAGCCTCCTGCTATTCAAGAGATCAGTCACACCAGCCCTGTATGATCATAATAAGTTCACAGCCCTTCAGACCTCTCCATCTGTTGTCTCCGGGCCTCGCATCTCCAGCGGGGCCCTTTTCGTTGGGGTCGCTGTGGCAGTCTTGGGGAAGTTCCAATCTTGGAAGGCTTTTCTCATTTTAGAAGGGGAATCAAAGTATTGTCTCGAACCTCTGTAGCGAAATATCACCGACACAGGGGAACCCCAAATGTATGAGATCCCCTTGTCTCTCAGAATGGCACAGTAGGGGGCAAAGTCTCGTCTTCTGGCCAGGGTTCCGGGGGACAAATCTGGGAACACAGAGACTGCCCTGAAGGGGGAAGGGAGCTCCGGATGATTTCTCATGGCGGCCAGCAGCTTTTCCCGCGGTTTTGTAGAGGAGAAACAGACTAAAATGTCTCTCGGAACGTCTCTGTTCAGTCTTGCAGGTTTAGGTAGGCGAAAAAGTTTATCAATTTTCCTTTCTGTGTCAGGCATATCAGGGAGAGCCACCTCCATAAAAGTTGTTACCGTGGCCATGAGGTCTTCCTCCTCTCCCCCCTCTGCAACTCCTCTCAATTTCACATTCTTAATACGATGTTTGTCCTGTAAATCACAGACGGCCGCCTGTAACTGCCGGACCTCTGAATCCACCTCTGCAAAGTCATCTGCGAGGATGTTATGGGCTGCAGCAAAGTCCACCATTTTATGTTCAATGTGTCCTGTTCTTTCACTTATAGATGATAGATCTGCTCTTAGATCAGCAATCATGCCCCTCATATCCTCCTGCAGGGACCTGCGGAGGGATTCCAGGAAGCCTCTGAGACATCCCTTTGTCACTAGAGCTTCATCATCCTCTCTGGCTCCCGGGCCCCCTCCTCCATGCTGAGAGCGAGGAGAGCAGTGAGGTGTTGATTTTCCCGCCCCCTGTGCCATGCTGGAAGAAGCAGATCTCAGTGTCCTTTCTACCCCAAAGAAATCTCTCACGGAGTGCTCGGTATCTCTGCGTCTGGAGCCGCCTTTAGACATCTCAGTCTGTTCCTGAGGTAATCCGATCTCACCCCAGCAGGTTTTGGAGATTGTAGTGGCTGTTATGTGCCGTTATCAGGGCTTAGTGTGCAGAGCTCCTCACTAAGCGTCCTGCTCCATCAGATGCAGAACACGCCCCCCATCCTATTTTGTTAAACACAATATGAGTCCTGTGTTCAGAATCCCCATCTCTTGGTCAGAGGATAAGTGGTTAGAAAGAGCGACTCTCCCTGGAGACACAGACAGGCAATGATGGGAATGGATGTATGTGTCTCTGTGTGTGTGCTTGGTGTATACACAGGGGCTGGCAGGCCCTGGGGGCAAAGGGGCAGATGCCCCCCAGGCCAGTGGTCAAGCCACAGTTTTGTCGCTGCCCGGCTATCTGTCATGTTGGTCTGGGCTCACTGCTCATGGGCCACTGCTGTGTGCTTGCCCCCAGGGTGAAATGTGCCAGCCAGCCCCTGTGTATACATGTAATATATAGTGTTTGTGTCACATACCGTGTGTTGCGTGTATGTAACATCTACATTTATAAATACCAGCAGCACAGATTAGAGTTCCTAGGTGTAAACATGTCATCAATCGCCCAACAAATGAGCAAAATGCGGCTCATCATCGGGTGATTGAATTGTTTATGGAGGAACAAAAATCCTTGCTCTCGACAGCACATCGCCTGCTGCAAACTGCTGCCGATAACCAGTGGCGTAACTTCAGGCCCTGAAGCCCCGATGCGAAAGCTCCAACGGGGCCCTCAATTATTGCAAATCTTTAATAGTATTAGTCTTTTCTATGGGCCAAAGGGACTTTTGGGGTCCCCCCCTAGGCAGGGCCCGAGTGCAATCGCAACCCCTTCACCTGTTGTAGTTACGCCCCTGCCGATAACATAAAGCAGAAATTTTTCGGTTGCGCCACACTGTTTACTAAAGGCAGATTAAATTCTCCGTTACACTGATTCCTCACTCACCTTAACTGGTTGTGCCGTCTCTGCACAACCAGATTGTAGGCTCAGTGGTGAGGAAGGGATCCGAGACCTTTACTCGCCGCTTCCTGGTTCCAAACTAATTGTCCAGCTCCAACTCGCTTCTCCGGGTCCCGAGATCAATCACGTGTCTGTTTTACCAGCCAGGTCCTGGTGTGCAGAGCTGCTCTCTTCCACCACACTCCCAATAGGGAGGATAAATTAAGGAACAATATAGAAATGGTGGTTTTTAGAATATGAGCGCTACACAAGGACACTGCACTGATCAGTATTACCTTTAGATCTTTATTGGATATTAACAAATGTGAGTCCTCGCCACGAGGAAGAGGGCGAGGACTCACATTTGTTAATATCCAATAAAGATCTAAAGGTAATACTGATCAGTGCAGTGTCCTTGTGTAGCGCTCATATTCTAAATACCACCATTTCTGTATTGTTCCTGCCGATAACATGATACTGTAGAGGACAGATTGCTCTACCGGTGATTGTTCTGCACCCATCATTCTTCATCATCCTGTGTAAAAAGTCCGGAAACAGGCGCTGGATGTCTTGAATATTATAAATTGCACTCATTCACCAGTCTGAAGTTGTCCCTTGTAAATGTACCTTAAATGTCTGAGTGTAATAGTGCAATATGTGAGCATTTAGGGCCCATTTTAACCTTTTGCCCAGGGCCCCACTTTGCCTAAAACCGGCCCTGTCGAAAGCTTGCTATGTTTGCCATCTTTTCAGTTCGCCATTAAAAAGGTATCAACCACTGAGGACTCTCAGATTCCAATATTTTTATAAATAAAAGAGGTAATTTTTGCACAAAAATTACATCACTCTTCACCTTGCAAATATCAAGCCTCTCACAGATCCCAAAATAGGGATAAATTAGTATGGTATGGTCACATCATAATTTATGCCAGAAAATGTCCTAAATTATAGGAGAGATGTATACCTGGAGAACATTTTATAAGTCTTGCACATGGTAAATGAAAATGGAGCAAAATTCATTACGTGGCGCAACGTCTAAATGTATTTGGTCCATTTTACTTGAGCAGACTCTGAATCGAGACTGAAGTCCCAAACGCCAGTCTTCATAAACTGACCCCAACGTTTTATTTGAGCATTTTGGAGGATTTGCCTGTGTTTCATTTTAATAAGACAATGCAGATTTTAGTTGTCACCATTTATTGATCATGTACATATACAATTTAATGTATAGGTTTTATTACAGTCATAAGGATTTTCATATAAGTTTATTAATTTATTGTAAATGTGCAGTTTATAAACCTTTTCTACTTTTTCATTTCTTTAATAATTCTTATTTATTACATAATTTTATGATACGTACAAAAGGTAGAGATGAAATCATCAGCACTTTATCAAAGTTTTCTTCTGAAATTGTAATACTGTGAAGATAGATAGCGAGTGACTTTTCATAGACATGCAGTTAACTACTGAACCGTAAATGCAAGAGTGGGAAACAAGAACATGTACCGTACATAAAACTAGCTTGTGAACCTGACCTTAAAGAGAACCTCGAGAAATCTTATTTCAGGTCAATCTGTTGGCAAATAGTGTTTCAGCCTGGTGTACCTCACCTATTGATGCCTATTGGCTACAGGTAGAAGTGACTGGAAGTGAGTGCCAGTAGGCATAGTAAAGCTTCAAAGAAGAAAAAGTTTCGAAAAGGTCACAGAATTATTCCATATATTCGTTCTTTATTTAGCACTATTTAAAACAACATCGACGTAGGGCAAGTTGACGCGTTTCGACACAGCTCCGTGTCTTAGTCATAACAATGAGAAAATACAAGTAAAAAGAGTTTCAAAACAGATGAACACCCCTACCGGTGATGTCATTCATTAATTATATATACGCTATATAAATAACCATGTGCTACATATTTGTAATTAAGGAATGACATCACCGGTAGGGATGGTCATCTGTTTTTAAATTCTTTTCATTTGTAATTCCTTATTGTTATGACTAACACATGGGGCTGTGTCGAAATGCGTCAACTTGCCCTACGTTGACGTTCTTTTAAATAGCGCTAAACAAAGTAGGAATATATGGAATAATTCCGTGGCCCCACTGGAACTTTTTCTTCTTTGGAGTACTTCAAGTGTCCAGCCAATGGGCATCTGTCTCAGGCATGGATCCAAAGCGGCGTGCCTGCATAAAGTATGGTTAGCGGCTTTACACTTTATATAGTAAAGGTTCACTTTCTCCCTGTAGCCAAAAGCTATTTACCTGCAGATTGCCCTTATATCAGCAGATATTCTCAAGGTGAAGGGTTCCCTTCAAAGAATCTCAGATAGCCTACATAAAGTATTTATAGAAGATACTGAAAGGTCTTTTTCCTGAGAAAAAGATATCTCAATTGGAAGCCAATGTCAAAACATGTACCGTTGTTTAAATCAAGTTTTTGTTTTTCATGTATTAAAAAAAAAAAAAAAATGCTAATGCTTTTTTCATATTACAATGGTTATTAAAAAAAAAAGTTTGTTATGGTGGAAGGTACACAAAAATCCATAGAGCTCAACCTATGCCTTAACATGGTGATCCACAGAAAGGAGAAAACACCGGAGGGGATGTAAATTGCTTCATATTAAGAGGGAAATTCCTTCCCGATTCCACATATGACAACCAGACTGGTTCCCTGGATAACCGTATTCTTATACAATGAAGACCAGAATTGTACACAGTATTCTAAGTGTGGTCACACTAGTGACTTGTATAAAGGTAATACTATGTTCTTCTCAAGAGCATCTATGCCTCTTTTAATGCATCCCATTATTTTAGTAGCTTTGGCAGCAGCTGCCTGACACTGGCCACTTGGTTTCCCACTATTTTACCCAAATTTTTATGAGGTTCAACACTATGATTTTTGAGTTTGGTTCAACACTATGATTTTTGAGTTTGGTTACGTAGATGATTTATTTTTTTTGAATGCCTTTCGCTACACTCTAAAACGCTTTTTCTTTGTCATTTATTGTTCCTCTTAAACTATGTGCCCACGCTGCGTATTTGGCGCTGTTTTCTGCACCAAAATACGCATCTTCTGGTAGAAATACACTCGTCTGCTGCATTTTTTAACGCACATTATTTTTAATAATGTCAATGACTGGGAAGGCTGAAAAATCGGATCCGCGACTGAAGTGATGCAGATTTTTCTGCATAAAAAATTCTGCACCAAATACGCAAAGTAAAAAACTGCAACATGGGCTCAGCACTTCAGAACGCTCATAGAATTTCCAGGCTTCAAGATATACATGCATATTTGGATGCAGATTTCTCAAAATATGTATAAAAAATGCAGCATAGGCACAAGGCGTAACAGTTCTGTTTTGCCATATTGCTTCCTCCAATTTCTAGATTGTTTATTCCAATAGGGAAGAAGTCCCCAACTCCAGTCCTCAAGGCCCACCAACAGTGCATGTTTTTAGGATTTCCTTAGCATTGGATAGTTGGAATTGTCACCTGTGCAGGACATTGAATTACCAACTATCATATGCTAAGGAAATCATGAAAACCTGGACTGTTGGTTGGCCTTGAGGACTGGAGTTGGGGACCTCTGTCATAGGATGTATATTGTGACAAGGTCCCAGGAAGGGGACACAAGAAGGACCATATATACCATGAAAAGGACATGTATACACAAGAAGGACCATATATACCAGGAAAGGGACATGTATACACAAGAAGGACCATATATACACAAGGAGAACCATATGTAGCAGGAAGGTGACATATATACGAGGACCTTATATACTAGGAAGAAGACATATACACAAGGAGGGCCATATATACCAGGAAAGAGACATATATACAAAAGGAGGACCATATATACCAGGAAGGGTACATATATACACAAGGAGAACCATATGTAGCAGGAAGGTGACATATATACAAGGACCATATATACCAGGAAGAAGAGATATATACACAAGGAGGACCATATATACCAAGAAGGGGACATTTACACACAAGGAGCATATATACAAGGAGGAGGATTGTACATACCAGGAAGGGGAGATATATACCAGGAGGAGGATCATATATTTCAGTGTGATGACCATATATACCAGGAAGGGGATCATATATACCAGGAAATATACAAGGACCAATACATCTGACCAGCACGTGTGTGGGAGTGTGTGGGCTCAGGTCCAAATTTTGCACTGGGGCCCACCAGACTCTAGTTACACCACTGGCTGCTGATAAGTGAGGCTACACCCCTACTAATCTTATATTACATAGCATTATTTAGAAAAAAAGTCCATCAAGTTCAACCGAGGGGTGGGAGAGGAACCAAACAAGGAGTGTAGGTACAACCCCAATGCAGAAACCAATCTGCCCTGAAAGAGGACATTTTCTGGATATATCATCATATTTAAGTCCTGGACAACCCTTTTAACAACCCCTCAGAATCCAAATCCAGGATGAGCCCAAAGTGATGAAGGCTCGATGTGAGCAATCGGAGCAGAATTCTAAGTAAGTTTATAATGGAGCAATTCATATTTTGCAACAGATTTCTTATTCTCAAAAAAACTTTCCCCTTTAAGCTGCACAGTAAATAATTGTCTATAGTTTTATAGTATTACATAAATGCCATTAGCTACAATAAATGACAAAAATACCAGTAAGTTATGGTCTTTTTGACTATCTATGCCACTTACTGTATATGACATAATATATAATGTGCTCAGCTCACAGATTTAGATTGTGATGCATACTACCCCTGGAAACCTCACAATAAGAATATCCGTTCTGTCTTTGCCGCATCAACAAATCCAATGCCGATTTGATCTTCTGAGAACACCACACTTCTGAAAACCTTTGCTGTTTTGGAAACAGTAGGCTTACTTCCGAATAGTTTGTGTGTATCCTTTAGGCTCACTGACTGCAATATGTTTCCTTCAGCAGCACATTGACTTTGAGCGATCGCCGTTATGGAGATATACAGTATGACCAAACATCGAATGGTCCATGTGTTCTTCCATGGCTAGGACCTGTCTTACTGCCTCTTCAAATGCACAGGCAACATTTGTGTCATCCTTGGCACTTGTTTCTAAATATGGGTACCCCCCGTTTTCGCTGCACCAAACCTGTGCCTCTGCTGTGCTAACTTCTCTGTTATTCTTGTCAACTTTGTTGCCTAAAACAACAAAAGGAAAATGCCCAGGTTCTTTAACATCTGCATAAAATATGAATTCCTTCCTCCAGCCGCTCAGATTATGAAAACTCTGTCTGTCGTCCACGCTAAATGTAAGTAGACAGCAATCGGCTCCCCTGTAGAAGGGAGTGCGAAGACTCTTAAAGCGTTCTTGTCCAGCAGTGTCCCAAATCTGCAGAGTAACCAACCTGCCATCAACTTCAAGGTCCCGGTTAAGAAACTCAACTCCAATCGTGTGAAATGCTTGAGAGTCAAATTTGTTTGTTACATATCGATTCATAATAGAGCTTTTTCCAACACCACCATCCCCCAGTAGTATGACTTTGAGCAGTAAAGATTTTCCACTCATTGCTGTCGAATATGAAGCAGTCCTACACATCAATGAGAGATTTTGTCGAGATCATACTTAGGAGATCCTGAAATAAAGAGAAAACGTATACAATGAAAGAGTTTCAAATAGCCATCTAATAGTGAAAGGTTTCTTTTCTATACACAGCTTATAATATGAGCTCTAAAGACAGACCTGATGTAACCACTGCTGCTTATTTGGGGAACTATATGATCCCACAGATGTAGCATCTAGACCAGGGGTACCCAACCTGTAGCCTGGGAACCACAGCTCCCGACGCGAGTTTAAGAATGGATACTTTCTTCATGGTGGAGTGATGTCACCCAGAAAGAAAGCACACACGCCGAAACGCGCATCTGGAGCTGTTCACAGTCAGGTAATGGGCATTCCTATGGTATGTTGATTTATTGGCCCTTACTTTGTTTTTGTGGGAGATTCTTTTTACTTATTTCTTTAGGTCTAGTTACTAGTTGTTCCAGTGTGGTCCCCTTACATTTATATTATATGTTCGTACGTTAGTACCGTTTCTGCTGCACTGCCATATTGTTTTTTCTATTTTAATCATTACTGCCACATTTTTATGCACTTTTTTACTACCATTTTTAATGTACCATATATCTTAGGGCCCTTTCACATTAGCGTTTTTCGTTGATGTGCGACCGATAGGCAGGTGGCGCTGCATGCATTGTCTATGGGGCTTGCGGTCCGGTGCGGCAAGTGTGGTTCTGCTGGATGCGGCAGATCCGGCACTTGCAGCTGCAAAAAAAACCCCCAAAAAACGCTGCTTGCAGCATTTTTTTTTTCGCAGCAGCAAGTGCCGGATCCGGCAGATCTGGCGTAACCGCACTTGCCGTACCGGACCGCAAGCCCCATAGACAATGCATGGGGCTTGCCGAATTGGCGCCGCAAGTGCGGCCGTTAGGCGGCAGATCCGGCAGATATGGTAAATCTGCCGCACATCAGCATAAAACGCTGATGTGAAAGGGGCCTAATAAATATTTATATATTTTACTATATGTCTTAGTTTGCGCTTTTTTTCTATATGATTTGTGATTTTTAATACTTTGTAGAGAATCCTCCAATCTAATAATTGTGTAAAGTCTCGAAGCTATGGATGTCACCAAACATCCTCCTTCTTTGTGATGCTTTTCCGCCTTTACTGCTGTGGACTTCAGTTGTTGCTTGTTTGTGTCTTTCGGCTTTAAATTCTGTCTTGAGCATGTGAAATGCAGTTTCTTGGGATTACAATCTAGTCATTGACTCGGCCATTGCAGAATATTCCATTTCTTTTCCTTAAAAAATTTCTGGGTTGCCTTCGCAGTATATTTTGAGCCATTGTCAACATGTATTGCGAGGCGCTGTCCTCTCAACCTTGCTGCATTTGATTGATTCTTAGCAGTTAAGTATCTACCTGTACATTTCAGAGTTCATCCGGCTGCTTCTGACTTCAATCACATCATTAATAAACATTAGTGACCCAGGGACAATTGCAAGCCATGCATGTCCGGCCATCACATTGCCTCCACCATGTGTTACAGAGGATAAGCTGTGCTTTGGATCATGGGCTGCTCCAAGCCGTCTCCATACTTTCTTCTTCCATCATTCTGGTACAGGTTGATCTTAGTTTCATCTGTCCAAAGAATGCTTTTTCATAACTGGGTTTGCTCATTTAGAGGTTTGTTTTAGCAAAATTTAATCTGAACTTTCTATTTTTAAGACTAATTAATGGTTTGAACCTAGTGGTAAACCCTGCGTATTTATTCTCATGAAGTCTTCTGTTTATCAGAGAATTAGTTACCTAAACACCTACTTCCTGGACAGTGTTCTTAACTTGGGGGGAGGGGGGAATGTTGTGAAGGGGGTTTTCTTCACAATAGAAAGGATTCTGTAATCATCCACCAATGTTGTCTTTCATGGATGTTTAGACCTTTTTAAGTTTCCAAGCTCACAAATGCAGTATTACCAAACTGCTGATTTGGTGATTACTAATATTTCTGTTCTCTTTGATGGATTTATTCTTTTCTACAGCATAATGATGGTCTGTTTCTCTTCCACTGAGAACTCCTTTGACCGCATGTTGTGCGTTCACAGCAACAGCTGCCAAATGATGCAAATGCCACACTGGAATCAGCCCCAGACCTTTTCCCTGCTAAATTGATGATGGATTAATGATGAAATAGTCAATACTGCCCATTAAATCCTCACTCCAATTAGTGATGTGAATACCTTCAAATTAATGCTGAGTCAATGTTGAATGCTCCGACCAATCAGATATGCGGCATTCAAACCACGCGCGAAGCCGCGTGCCGCGCTAATTCTGATTGGTTGCTGCGGCTGCAGCGACCAATCAGTGAAGCGGCACGGCTTGGCGAGAAATATGAATTCCGCGCCGCTGATCGGTTGCCACTCTCAGCAGCGATGAATCAGCGGCGCGGGGTTCATATTTTCCGCCAAGCCACACCACTTCGCTCTTTGATCGCTGCGGCTGCAGCGACCAATTCGAGAAGTAGCGTGTCTTGGTGCGCGGTTTGAATTCAGCGTCTCTCATTGGTCGCTACGGCGACCAATGAAAGACGCGGCGTGCAGCTTGGCGTGCGATTTGAATGCTGCGTCATAGTGTGACGCAGTTCACTCCTGTCTACAAGGTCTGTCAGTCAGTGTGACGAACTTCACTCCTGTCTACAAGCCTGTCAGTCAGTGTCACAAACTTTACACCTGTCTACAAGGCTGTCAGTCAGTGTGACGCAGTTCACTCCTGTCTACAAGGCTGTCAATCAGTGTCACGAACTTCACTCCTGTCTACAAGGCTGTCAGTCAGTGTGACGAAGTTTACTCCTGTCTATAAGGCTGTCAGTCAGTGTGACGTTCTTCACTCCCATCTACAAGGCTGTCAGTCATAGTGTGACGAACTTTTCTCCTGTCTACTAGGTCTGTCAGACAGTGTGACGAAGTTCATTCCTGTCTACAAGCCTGCCAGTCAGCGTCATGAATTTCACTCCTGTCTATAAGACTGTCAGTCAGTGTGACGTTCTTCACTCCCGTCTACAATGCTGTCAGTCATAGTGTGATGAACTTTACTCCTGTCTACAAAGCTGTCAGTCTGTCAGTCAGTGTGACGCAGTTCACTCCTGTCTACAAGGCTGTCAGTCAGTGTCACGAACTTCACTCCTGTCTACAAGGCTGTCAGTCAGTGTGACGAAGTTCACTCCTGTCTACAAGGCTGTCAGTCAGTGTGATGAACTTTACTCCTGTCTATAAGGCTGTCAGTCATAGTGTGACAAACTTTACTCCTGTCTACTAGGTCTGTCAGTCAGTGTGATGTCCTTCACTCCTGTCGACAAGGCTGTCAGTCAGTGTGACGAAGTTCATTCCTGTCTACAAGGCTGTCAGTCATAGTGTGACGAACTTTACTCCTGTCTACTAGGTCTTTCAGTCAGTGTGATGGCCTTCACTCCTGTCGACAAGGCTGTCAGTCAGTGTGACGAAGTTCATTCCTGTCTATAAGGCTGTCAGTCATAGTGTGCTGTTCTTTAGTCATATATACATATTCTAGAATTCCCGATGCGTTAGAATCGGGCCATCATCTAGTACATTTATAATGTATCCAATTCTCATGGGCTAGTGATATATAATATAATACATATATAAAAATAATATTATAATAATACTTAATCAATGAGGAAAGAGGGTGAAGAGCACGTTTCAGGCAGCCATCATTTGTTGCCTACATAATTGCCTGGATGCAATGCTTTATTACCACATGTTCTTTTGCATGATTGATGCGTTATTTGATTTGATATACAGTTAGGGCCAGAAATATTTGGACAGTGAAACAATTTTCGCGAGTTGGGCTCTGCATGCCACCACATTGGATTTGAAATGAAACCTCTACAACAGAATTCAAGTGCAGATTGTAACGTTTAATTTGAAGGGTTGAACAAAAATATCTGATAGAAAATGTAGGAATTGTACACATTTCTTTACAAACACTCCACATTTTAGGAGGTCAAAAGTAATTGGACAAATAAACATAACCCAAACAAAATATTTTTATTTTCGATATTTTGTTGCGAATCCTTTGGAGGCAATCACTGCCTTAAGTCTGGAACCCACGGACATCACCAAACGCTGCGTTTCCTCCTTCTTAATGCTTTGCCAGGCCTTTACAGCCGCAGCCTTCAGGTCTTGCTTGTTTGTGGGTCTTTCCGTCTTAAGTCTGGATTTGAGCAAGTGAAATGCATGCTCAATTGGGTTAAGATCTGGTGATTGACTTGGCCATTGCAGAATGTTCCACTTTTTTGCACTCATGAACTCCTGGGTAGCTTTGGCTGTATGCTTGGGGTCATTGTCCATCTGTACTATGAAGCGCCGTCCAATCAACTTAGCAGCATTTGGCTGAATCTGGGCTGAAAGTATATCCCGGTACACTTCAGAATTCATCCGGCTACTCTTGTCTGCTGTTATGTCATCAATAAACACAAGTGACCCAGTGCCATTGAAAGCCATGCATGCCCATGCCATCACGTTGCCTCCACCATGTTTTACAGAGGATGTGGTGTGCCTTGGATCATGTGCCGTTCCCTTTCTTCTCCAAACTTTTTTCTTCCCATCATTCTGGTACAGGTTGATCTTTGTCTCATCTGTCCATAGAATACTTTTCCAGAACTGAGCTGGCTTCTTGAGGTGTTTTTCAGCAAATTTAACTCTGGCCTGTCTATTTTTGGAATTGATGAATGGTTTGCATCTAGATGTGAACCCTTTGTATTTACTGTCATGGAGTCTTCTCTTTACTGTTGACTTAGAGACAGATACACCTACTTCACTGAGAGTGTTCTGGACTTCAGATGATGTTGTGAACGGGTTCTTCTTCACCAAATAAAGTATGCGGCGATCATCCACCACTGTTGTCATCCGTGGACGCCCAGACCTTTTAGAGTTCCCAAGCTCACCAGTCAATTCCTTTTTTCTCAGAATGTACCCAACTGTTGATTTTGCTACTCCAAGCATGTCTGCTATCTCTCTGATGGATTTTTTATTTTTTTTCAGCCTCAGGATGTTCTGCTTCACCTCAATTGAGAATTCCTTTGACCGCATGTTGTCTGGTCACAACAACAGCTTCCAAATGCAAAACCACACACCTGGAATCCACCCCCGACCTTTTAACTACTTCATTGATTACAGGTTAACGAGGGAGACGCCTTCAGAGTTAATTGCAGCCCTTAGAGTCCATTGTCCAATTACTTTTGGTCCCTTGAAAAAGAGGAGGCTATGCATTACAGAGCTATGATTCCTAAACCCTTTCTCCGATTTGGATGTGGAAACTCTCATATTGCAGCTGGGAGTGTGCACTTTCAGCCCATATTATATATATAATTGTATTTCTGAACATGTTTTTGTAAACAGCTAAAATAACAAAACTTGTGTCACTGTCCAAATATTTCTGGCCCTAACTGTACCTTTCCACAGACATTACTGTTTACCAAGATAGATTTTCAATTATTCTTACTGCATATACTACAGATATATGGTATTATGCTGCCCCTAATGGGCACCTTGCTAATTTTAGCTTTTATTTAATATTTTCAAGTAAAGTATCTGTTTTATTAATATTGGGCTTTTCATTCATCCTTTATATTACTCGGCTATGGGGACTCTGTACATTATATATGTATTGTAAGCACTTATCCACAAGTGATATAAAGGGTGCATAAAAAACAAGGAAAAACTTCAGGAAAGCTTACAGCCTGCAATGACCTGCTGCCTTCTCCCCACCATCAGAACAGCCACCTCACCACCATCGGAGCTGCCCCTTCACCACCACCACCAGAGCAGCCTCCTCACAACCCCCGAAGCGGCCAGCTCACCATCACCACCCCCGAAGCTGCCACATCACCCAACCTACTGTCTCCTCCCCATTGTCCTGTAGAATGTAAGCCTGTGAGGACAGGGTCCTCTTCCCTCTGTACCAGTCTGTCATTGTTAATTTGTTCACTGTAACCTATACCTGTATGTTGTACACTTTTACACTCATTCTCTTAGTTTCTTCTCCCTTTCACAGACATAGCTTCCTTACATAACGCAAATGCACTGCCACTTTATATAACACTACAATAACAACAGCACTCGATTTGGCCGATCCCCTCACACACAGAAAAACTTGCCCAATCAATAGGCAACCCAGGCAGACCAGCCTGACCAAAGAATTGAGGCGGGCTTCCAGGGTTGCCGAGAGGAGATGGAAGCGATCCCATTCCGCCGAGCACTTTGCTGAACACAAGCAGTCCCTCGCCAACTTCAAGCCCACGCTCACTGCCGCAAAACAAACTTCATCTCTCATATCTTCACTGTCTTGCAACCCTAAACAGATATTCAACACTTTCAACTCTCTCCTCCGATCCCCAGCACCTCCTTCCTCTCCTCTAATCTCAGCTGAAGACTTTGCCTCTTTCTTTAACAAAAAGATTGATAACATCAGAGAAGGCTTTGGCCTGCAGCCCCCAATTCCCCTCCTCATCACTGCTCAGCCCTGTTCTTCCAAAACCAGCTTCTCCACCATGACAGAAGATCAGCTCTCCTCTCTTCTGCCAAGATCACATCTTACCACCTGCATGCTTGACCCGCACCCGTCCCCCTTCATCCCCAACCTCGCCAGTGTCTTCATCCCAACTCTCCTCCTGTCTTCTCTTCAACCTTTCACTAACAAATGGTGTCTTCCCTTTCAACACAACTCTTCAACCTTTCCCTAACAAATGGTGTCTTCCCTTTATCCTTCAAACAGTCCTCAATCACACCCATCCTCAAAAAGCCACCCCATGAGACTTCCTACTTGGGGGGCGGCACTCTGGGGGACCTCCTGGCGGCTGAGTCGATTCAACCAGTCACCCAGACTCGACAGCTTGAGACTTCCCAAACCCTCCTACACTACTGGAGGACACTGCCGCGGGCCTGGACCCATGTTCCGCCAGAGGAAGTGCCTATACGAGCACTGCGCCTCCATGTCCTGTCGATTCAGACGAGGGCATGGGAGGATGCAGGTTTGCTCTCACTGGGAGATTTTTGTCGGGAAGGGACGTGGCCTACATTTGAGACCTTTTGTGGGTGGTTTCCTGAGTGCCGCGCGGCATTCTTGCAGTTTTTTCGACTAGACCATCTTCTACGTGAGGCCACATACGTCCCACTACCTGTGCCCCCCCTCCGTACATCGTTTCTCCTTCAGGCTGTTCAAGCGGATCCCCCCAAACCGCGAACACTGTTCAAGATCTATGGAGGATTGGTGTCTGTGGACCATGAGGTGAAACTGCCTTACATGAAGAGATGGGAGGGAGACCTTGGCTTTACGTCAGACATTGAGGACTGGCACGCAGCAACTAAAGAAGTGGGGAGCACCACCAGATGTGTGAACCATCTAGAAAACATAAAGAAAATTCATCTCAGATGGTACCTCTCTCCTGTTCGCCTTGCTCACACCACTGGGGGGCAGTCCCCGCAGTGTTGGAGACTATGTGGAGAGAGAGGCAACATAGCGCACATGTGGTGGACCTGCCCGAAAATACGCCCCTTCTGGACATTAGTCCAAAACCTGATCCACTCAGTCACTGGAATTAGGCAAGACCTGACACCTCAGTTGGCGGTTCTGAATATTGGCATTCGAGATTTCCCCTGGCCGTTGCGGGGGACGGTAACGTACATCCTTATCGCTGCCCGCCTATGCCTAGCCGCGAGGTGGAAGGCCTCATCCTCGCCTACTTTGACTGAGCTGACACATAAGATCAACTGGATCTTCCATCAGCAATACTATCTAGCACTAAATGAGTTAACCAGACGGTCGGTCCATGATAGATGGAGTGTTTGGGCCTCACACCCAGGGGCTGCACCGATCCCCCAGGGACTCGTTCTGCCCTCTTGCCCCGCAAAACCTGCAGACCCGCCGTCTATGGAGCGGTCTTCCCCGTGAGTTGTCTGTCTGTTTGGAACTCATTAAAATAAAATAAATGGTGGCTCCGTTTAAGCGGCTCAAATCACACTCGATTTAAATAGAGGACATAATGTTATTCGGTCCATGCTGCAGTCCGTGTGGTTTCTCCCCTCCCCTTCTCCGGATTCCCAATACAACCTGACGTCGTCCCCCCCCCCTCCCTTTTTCCTTTCTCCTCTCTCTCTCTTTCTTCTATCTTTATTTCCCCCCTTATGACACTTACTCTTCTTATTACTGATGTTTTAGGTGCTTTAGATATCTAGTGTCTATTAGATCCCCCGGTTCTGTTTCCGGCAAGGATCAGACATTGTTATGTTATGTTTGTTTCCCACTTTTTGCAAAAACCTCAATAAAAATGTAATGTTTAAAAAAAAAAAAGCGCCACCCCACGACCTATCTTCTGTGTGTAGCTATCACCCAATATCACTTCTCCCTTATGTCTCAAAACTGCTGGAACAGCGTGTCCATCTTGAACTGTCCTCCCACCTCTCCTCCTGCTCCCTCTCTTTGACCAGTTACAATCTGGCTTTTGACTGCATCACTCACCTGAAACTGCCCTAACTAAAGTCACCAATGACCTACTAACTGCCAAGAGCAAGCAACACTATTCTGTCCTCCTCCTAGACCTGTCCTCTGCCTTCGACACTGTAGACCATTCCCTCCTGTTACAGATTCTCCCATCTCTTTGCATCACAGACTTGGCCCTATAAAGGATCTCGCCATATCTAACAGAACGGACATTCAGCGTCTCCCTCTCCCACACTACCTCCTCATCTCGCCCAGTCTGTCGGTGTTCCCTAAGGCTCAGTCCTATTACCTCTATTTTTCTCCATCTACACCTTTGGCCTGGGACAGTTCATAGAATCCCACTGTTTGCATTATCATCTCTAAGCTGATGATATGTAGATCTACCTCTCTGGACCTGGCATCACCTCCCTACTAACCAATATCCCACAATGTCTGTCCGCTATTTCATCTTTCTTTTCTGCTCGCTTTCTACAACTGAACATGGACAAACAGAATTCATCATCTTTCTCCCATGTCACTCTACCCTTCCACTAGAGCAGGGGTCTCAAACTCCAGGCCTCGAGGGCCGCACACAGTCCAGGTTTTCAGGATTTCCTTAGAGTTTGATAGTTGATAATTTGATTGCTAACTGTCAAATACAATGGATATCCTGAAAACCTGGACTGTGTGCAGCCCTCGAGGCCTGGAGTTTGAGACCCCTGCACTAGAGCTATCCATCAAAGTCAATGACTACTCACTCTCCCCAGTCCCGCATTCTCAGTGACTCTGGGTAATTCTCGACTCTGCCCTCTCTTTCAAGCCACATATCCAAGCCCTTGCCACCTCCTGCCGACTCCAACTCAAAAATATTTCCGGCATCTGTACATTCCTTGACCAAGAAGCTGCAAAAACAGTCGTGCATGAACTCATCATCTCCCGCCTTGATTATTGCAACCTTATACTCTCTGGCCTCTCCTCTACCACCCTTGCACCACTCCAAGCTATCCTAAACTCTGCTGCCCGACTACCTGTCTCCCGCTATTCCCCAGCCTCTCCTCTCTGCCAAGCCCTTAACTGGCTTCCTACTGCCCAGAGACTTCAGTTCAAAACCCTAACGATGACATACAAAGCCGTCCACAACCTGTGCCCTCCATACATCTGTCATGTTCTCCCGGTACTTACCTAAACACAACCTGCACTTCTCTCAAGATCTTCTTCTCTACTCCCCTCTTATCTCTACTTCCCACAACCGCATACAATATTTTTCCCATGCTTCCCTAAAACTCTGGAACTCTCCGCCCCAACATATCATACTCTGGCCCACAATAGAAAACCTCAAAAGGAACCTGAAGACGCATCTCTTCCGAAATGCCTACATCCTGCAGTGAGCCTCAGTCAACTGCACCGCCGCATGACCAGCTCTACCCTCTCCTAGTGTATTATTGCCCATCCCTTGTAGATTGTGAGCCTTTGCGGTCAGGGTTCCATCTCCTTCTGTACTTGTGTGTGTACACTACAATTGGGGACACTTTCAAAGTTCTCCCAATATTTCGGACTGACTGACCTTCATTTCTTAAAGTAATGATGGCCACTCGTTTTTCTTTACTTAGCTGCTTTTTTCTTGCCACAATACAAATTCTAACAGTCTATTCAGTAGGACTATCAGCTGTGTATCCACCAGACGTCTGCACAACACAACTGATCGTCCCAACCCCATTTACAAGGCAAAAAATCCCACTTATTAAGCTTGACAGGGCACACCTGTGAAGTGAAAACCATTTCCGGTGACTACCTCTTGAAGCTCATCAAGAGAATGCCAAGAGTGTGCAAAGCAGTAATCAAAGCAAAAGGTGGCTACTTTGAAGAACCTAGAATATAAGACATATTGTCAGTTGTTTCACACTTTTTTGTTAAGTATATAATTCCACATGTGTTAATTCATAGTTTTGATGTCTTCAGTGTGAATCTACAATTTTCATAGTCATGAAAATACAGAAAACTCTTTGAATGAGAAGGTGTGTCCAAACGTTTGGTCTGTACTGTATACAGTCCACACTCCCTGCTGATATATAATGTATACAGTCCTTACTCCCCAGTGATATATAATGTATACAGCCCTCACTCCTCAGTGATATATAATGTATACAGTCCTTACTCCCCAGTGATATATAATGTATACAGTCCTCACTCCTCAGTGATATATAATGTATACAGTCCTTACTCCCCAGTGATATATAATGTATACAGCCCTCACTCCTCAGTGATATATAATGTATACAGTCCTTACTCCCCAGTGATATATAATGTATACAGTCCTCACTCCTCAGTGATATATAATGTATACAGTCCTCACTCCTCAGTGATATATAATCTATACAGTCCCCACTCCCTGATGATATATAATGTATACAGTCCTCACTCCTCAGCGATATATAATGTATACAGTCCCCACTCCTCAGTGATATATAATGTATACAGTCCCCACTCCCTGATGATATATAATGTATACAGTCCTCACTCCTCAGTGATATATAATGTATACAGTCCTCACTCCTCAGTGATATATAATGTATACAGTCCCCACTCCCTGATGATATATAATGTATACAGTCCTCACTCCTCAGTGATATATAATGTATACAGTCCTCACTCCCTGGTGATATATAATGTATACAGTCCTTACTCCCCAGTGATATATAATGCATACAGTCCCCACTCCCTGATGATATATAATGTATACAGTCCTCACTCCTCAGTGATATATAATGTATACAGTCCTCACTCCTCAGTGATATATATATGTATACAGTCCTCACTCCTCAGTGATATATAATGTATACAGTCCCCACTCCCTGATGATATATAATGTATACAGTCCTCACTCCTCAGTGATATATAATGTATACAGTCCCCACTCCTCAGTGATATATAATGTATACAGTCCCCACTCCCTGATGATATATAATGTATACAGTCCTCACTCCTCAGTGATATATAATGTATACAGTCCTCACTCCTCAGTGATATATAATGTATACAGTCTCCACTCCCTGATGATATATAATGTATACAGTACTCACTCCTCAGTGATATATAATGTATACAGTACTCACTCCTCAGTGATATACAATGTATACAGTCCTCACTCCTCAGTGATATATAATGTATACAGTCCTCACTCCCTGGTGATATATAATGTATACAGTCCTTACTCCCCAGTGATATATAATGCATACAGTCCCCACTCCCTGATGATATATAATGTATACAGTACTCACTCCTCACTGATATACAATGTATACAGTCCTCACTCCTCAGTGATATATAATATATACAGTCCTCACTCCCTGGTGATATATAATGTATACAGTCCTTACTCCCGAGTGATATATAATGTATACAGTC
The DNA here is from genome assembly GCA_033576535.1 of Allobates femoralis. Lineage (NCBI taxonomy): Eukaryota > Metazoa > Chordata > Amphibia > Anura > Aromobatidae > Allobates > Allobates femoralis. The sequence goes on along the minus strand of JARQOC010000008.1, from coordinate 53,805,522 downwards.
CTCACTCCCCAGTGATATATAATGTATACATATACAGTCCTTACTCCCCAGTGATATATAATGTATACAGTCCTCACTCCCCAGTGATATATAATGTATACATACACAGTCCTTACTCCCCAGTGATATATAATGTATACAGTCCTCACTCCTCAGTGATATATAATGTATACAGTCCTCACTCCTCAGTGATATATATAATGTATACATATACAGTCCTTACTCCCCAGTGATATATAATGTATACAGTCCTCACTCCTCAGTGATATATAATGTATACAGTCCCCACTCCCTGATGATATATAATGTATACAGTACTCACTCCTCAGTGATATATAATGTATACAGTCCCCACTCCCTGATGATATATAATGTATACAGTACTCACTCCTCAGTGATATATAATGTATACAGTCCTCACTCCCTGATGATATACAATGTATACAGTCCTCACTCCTCAGTGATATATAATATATACAGTCCTCACTCCCTGGTGATATATAATGTATACAGTCCTTACTCCCGAGTGATATATAATGTATACAGTCCTCACTCCCCAGTGATATATAATGTATACAGTCCTCACTCCTCAGTGATATATAATGTATACATATACAGTCCTTACTCCCCAGTGATATATAATGTATACAGTCCTCACTCCTCAGTGATATATAATGTATACAGTCCCCACTCCCTGATGATATATAATGTATACAGTACTCACTCCTCAGTGATATATAATGTATACAGTCCTCACTCCCCAGTGATATATAATGTATACAGTCCTCACTCCTCAGTGATATATAATGTATACAGTCCTCACTCCTCAGTGATATATAATGTATACAGTCCCCACTCCCTGATGATATATAATGTATACAGTACTCACGCCTCAGTGATATATAATGTATACAGTCCTCACTCCTCAGTGATATATAATGTATACAGTCCTCACTCCTCAGTGATATATAATGTATACAGTCCTCACTCCTCAGTGATATATAATGTATACAGTCCTCACTCCCCAGTGATATACAATGTATACAGTCCTCACTCCTCAGTGATATATAATGTATACAGCCCTCACTCCTCAGTGATATACAATGTATACAGTCCTCACTCCTCAGTGATATATAATGTATACAGTCCTCACTCCTCAGTGATATATAATGTATACAGTCCTCACTCCTCAGTGATATATAATGTATACAGTCCCCACTCCCCTGATGATATATAATGTATACAGTACTCACGCCTCAGTGATATACAATGTATACAGTCCTCACTCCTCAGTGATATATAATGTATACAGTCCTCACTCCTCAGTGATATATAATGTATACAGTCCTCACTCCTCAGTGATATATAATGTATACAGTCCTCACTCCCCAGTGATATACAATGTATACAGTCCTCACTCCTCAGTGATATATAATGTATACAGTCCTCACTCCTCAGTGATATATAATGTATACAGTCCTTACTCCTCAGTGATATATAATGTATACAGTCCTCACTCCTCAGTGATATATAATGTATACAGTCCTCACTCCTCAGTGATATATAATGTATACAGTCCTCACTCCTGATGATATATAATGTATACAGTCCTCACTCCCTGATGATATATAATGTATACAGTCCTCACTCCTCAGTGATATATAATGTATACAGTCCTATATATATATATATATACATATATATATATATAGATATGATCTCCGCACACAGAGCAGGCTCACTGCCTCCCATCCTCACACAGTAATCTCTGACCTTGTCATTTGTGGCTCCGGATGCATCATCATCATCACAGATAATGGAGGAACTAGGAGCAGAGGAGCTGGAGGAGTCACGTGGGAGTGTGGTCATGTGATCACTGTGTCTGTACGTCACTGTGAAGCCTGGAGTGTCCTGCTGTCTGTACAGTCCGTCAGTCCGGCAGACACCTGCTGCTCTTCTCTCTCTGTATTCGATTCTCCTCACAGAATAGGACTTTTTTTTTTTCCTATTCTTTTAACCCTTTCACAATGGGGCTTGTTTCGTTTTTTCCCCCCCTTCCTCTTCTATAACTTTGTGAGTTTTAGGTCAATATAGACATATGAGGGCTTGTTTTTTGCGGGACGAGTTGTACTTTTGAATGACATCTTCATTTTACCACATAGTGTACAGGAAAATGGGGAAAAAATCCTACTGTCAAAAAAACACAATTCTGGCATTTTTTTTGGTTGTTTTTCCAGTGTAAATTTTGAAGTAAAATGGCTTTTAGTGTAATTGAGGCGCCCTCAGGCCGTGGGGTACTCAGGAATCTGATCGCTGTTGCTGTCACTTGGAAGTCATGGGTCCTGTGGCCTGGGCGTCAGTTGAAAAAAGGAATATGTACAGGGGAGGTTGTCGTGACGCCACCGATGGTATGTGGTCAGTGGGGACCACCGCTGCTGCAGAACCTCCAGGGATGATGGATAGCAGCTGAGATGGGACGGCTCTCCACGGGTAAAGCCAATCTCCGGGGCAGGGTAAACAGTTTATGTGTGGGATGCAGGATGACGGGTACAAGTAACAGGCAGACTCATGGTTTTGTAGTTTTCTCAGTCCTTTACTGGAACAGATGGTAAAAGCTGTCCACGGAGTCTTGAGAGCAACTTGGGGTTATTCTCACCCAGCCGGGTCTTTTGGCTTCCTTACTGCGCTTGTAAATTGGCTCCTGTAGTTTCATAAGCTAGGCTGCCCTGTCTCTTCCTGCGGAGTACCACTATGACAGGCAACTCGAATCCTCCACTTTCTCTACCCTTCTCCTGGGTGTCAGTGTTACTGGAGTCTATGCGTTGCTGTGTCTCTGGTACAGTGTAGCTGGAGAATTTGGAATTCCCACTTTTCGGTGTTGACTGCCAGAATGTGTGACCCTGCACAGTCTCAGAACTGGTGTCCGTTCTATGCGCTTGTTCTTTGGGGAGAGCATGGAGTTGCTCACCCTCCCAGGTGTGTGTTCTCGCTCCTCTCTCTCTCTCTCTCTCTGAGAAATATTGGGGTTATGTGAGGGCTCATACTTTACCTATATAGCCCCTATGAGCTATATGTGGGAGGGGCTATGTGGGGGCTTGTGCTTTATACAGAAGGGCTGTGTGTGGGTTGGTATCATATATAGAAGGATGTCAGCATAATTCTGTTCAATATTAAGTGATACAATTAAAATGAATGTAAAATAATAGTTATAATTAATATGTTAATATTAAGCAGGAGTATCTTTAGCCTATTGGTTTGGCCCTCAATAACAGACATGTCTCTCATGTGGTCCCCTCAAGAAAAATATTTACCCACCCCTGCTCTATTATGTATTGCACTATGTTATGTATAGCACTGTATATAAGGGATAAAAATTGTCTTCATTGTTTTGCATCTATAGGTGTGCACCATAGTATATGTGTGTTAATCACATGACCTATCGTTAGACATGTGATAGCTCTAACGGGAAATAGGAGCTATCTGAAAACAACTGCACCTTATCCATCCTGTTCCTGTACACACTAAAGTTCCTAGCAGTGCAGTTCCTAGTGCCACCTCGTTGGAATAACCCTAACCACAAAACTAGGAGATGACAACTCAGATCTGGCTGCTTAATGTGCCATCAAATGTTCCTCATACTTCCTTAGTAATTGCTGAGAAGTGCAGAACACTATAACCCTGAATAAGAAAAGGCATTGCATAGATGCAGCGCTGGACTGGGGTGTCCGGGGCCCACCAGGAAAATTGACTCCAGGGGCCCACCGGGCCCACCCATTCTTCAGCTATATGCAAATACCTGTTATCCATTATACCTATTATAGTGGAGCGTGCACTGTAAAACCCAGGCGGCTCCTGCACATTCCTGTGCGCTCACCATTACTGTGATGTACAATTACTGTAGTTTGCATTAAAGGGATTTTTGGGTGAAAACAAGTTCTCAGCAATGCACAGGTTAGGAAGGATCACTTATTTATTGGTGGAATCTGCACCATCAGAAGAATGTGTAACTTTGAGCATTTGGTGAGTTTTTTACGTCTGTATTTGTAAGACAAAACCAGGAGTGGAGCAATCACAGGTAATTTTTTTCTACATTTCTCACCCTCTCCTGGTTTTGTCTTATAAATACTGAGGTGAAAATCTCACCAAATTGTCAACTTGCTTTCTCTGGAAAACCTCTGTGAGGGTACGTGCACACGGTCCGGAGGAGCTGCGTGTTGGACGCAGCTCCTCCGGACCTGAGTGAAGCGTGGGTGGCCGCAGGGAGACCGCAGCCGCCCTGTACTCACCATGTGCGGCGGGCGCGGGGCGGCTTCTCTCTGCAGTCACCCGATGACAGCCACTTCCGACTCCGCAGCATGAAATAAATATGCTGCAGAGGGGGGACTGCCGGCAACCCGTACTGCAGCTCCAAACACGCTGCGGGCGGGTTACGCATAGTGAGGATGGGATTTCTTGAAATCCTATCCACTATGCTAGTACTGTACTATGCAGCGTTTTAGATGCAGAAGCAAGACGCTGCGTCCAAAACGCTGCGTACACTGATCGTGTGCACGCACCCTGACTGCATCTCTGCTGCTGTGTCACAGGACAGGGAGGGGTTAAATATCCTAGTATTTAAAATGTTTTGGAAATAAAGACGTTTCCCCTTATTGATATCAGATAAAGCAAATGACCGACCAAAATCCACTCTACGAAGACCAATATTACCAGATACAAGTCTGAAATACCACTACACCGTGACCAGATCACATATTACCATGACATAGTGCCCAAATAATGCCACATACAAGGCGCAAATATCGCCACACCATGACCAAAGCACATAATACCACCACATAGTGATCAAATGCTACCACATATAAGGTATAAATACTGCCACACTATGAGACCACATATTACCACCACATAGTGACCGAATAATGCCACATCCAAGGGACAAATACCGTCATGTCATGGCCAAAGTACATAATGCCACCACATAGTGACAAATAATACTAAATTAATAATAATGTAAAAAAGCTCTGCATATAGTGTCAGTGTACAGGTAATGCAATGATCACGATTGACATTATACACAGGAGCTCTGTATATAGTGTCAGTGGGTGTGTATAAATAAGTAAGGCTAAGGTCACACTTGCAAAATTCTAAGTTCCCTGCGTTGTTTGCATAGAACTTAGATTTTTTTTTTCCTCACTACGCAGCCTGTACGCAGCCTTCACGCAGGCTGAGTAGCGGCAAACGCGGCCCCTCGCGACCCGCTGTGTTTCCTGGATACCAGCTACACAGCGGGCTGCAGGGAGTGCGATTTGCACCACGCATGCACCACGCACAGGGGAATGCATCACGATGCGTTCCCTGTGCGTGGTGCAAATTGCACTCCCCGCAGGGTTGCTAGGGGCCGCATTCGCCGCTACTCAGCCTGCGTGAAGGCTGCGTGCAGGCTGCGCAGTGAGAAAAAAATTCTAAGTTCTATGCAAACAACACAGGGAACTTAACATTTTGCAAGTGTGACCCTAGCCTTATACACATACTCACCAGTGATGTCTCTAGGTGAAGTTCTTTATCTGTCGCAGACCGATATCACGTCTTCTATGTAGGACTCATCTCTGCAGAAAATAACATAGTTAGCTATACCTGACTCACTTCCAGAGCACAATCCACACTTTCCCAAGATTTCTACAATACATGAAATGACAAAAAAAGAAACATAGTGCCGCACTACACAGTAACAGTGCTCCAGTGTCATTCTGTGCCTGCTCATCCTTGTCAGCAGACATATTTGTCTGATGGCAAAGATGTAGCAGAGCTGAAGACAAAAGATTTTAAAAAAATGTCAGTTTTTTTTCTGTTTACTAGAAATTCATGTTGGCCATGTCTAATTTGTCATGACACCATGAAGTTTGGGCTTACTACCAGCTAATAATACAAAGCTGGCCTGGTACTAACCCTTTTATTACCTAGGGTGCCACTCACCACCAGAGCCACTGGAAGAGCTGGGTAAAGTGCCTGGAAATGGTGCTATGATGAATGCGCCATTTTCAGGGGTGGCTGCGGGTTGCAATTTTCAGTGTGGGGGGCCAAGAACGCTTGGGCCTTACCATGCTGAGAATCCCAGGGGCATGTATAAAAATCATGGGGCCCAGTCAGCGGTGTACATAAAGATCATGGGGCCCATTCAGATGCGTACATAGAGATCATCATGAGCCCACTCAGATACGTACATAGAGATTATGGGGCCCACACAGAGGCGCACATAGAGATCATGGGGCCCACTCAGGGATCGTACATAGAGATCATGGGGGCCACTCAGATGCATACATAGAGATCATCATGGGGCCCAATCAGAGGTGTACATACAGATTACGGGGGCCCACTCAGAGGCGCACATAGAGATCATGGGGTCCACTCAGATGCATACATAGAGAGCATCATGGGGCCCACTCAGAGGCGTACACAGATTACGGGGCCCACTCAGGGGCGTGCATAGAGATCATCATGGGGCCCACTCAGAGGCGTACATAGAGATTATGGGGCCCACACAGAAGCGCACATAGAGATGATGGGGCCCTCTCAGAGGCGTACACAGAGATTACGGGGCCCACTCAGGGGCGTGCATAGAGATCATGGGGCCCACTCAGGGATTGTAGATAGAAATCATGGGGCTCCGTGAGGTTAGGCTCTCACCGTGCCCCAGTATGGTGCCATCAGGGAGCTCCCACAGTGTTTGCTTCATGCCTGTGATGCCCTGTGGGACCTCCCTGAGGGCACCATGTTGGGGGCAGTAGTAGAAGCAGCAGCAGCATCTCCTCACACTAAGTGCTGCATAGCACTACAGGCCCCCAGCCAGCAGGAGAGACTGGATGATGTAGGCTGGGACCCCCAGGCCCCAGGCTGATGGCTGAGGAGCCCATCTCTTATGGCAGAATGGGCTCCTCAGTTACCAGCACAAACCCCCCCCCCGTCGCTCACCAAAGCCTCCTTCCCCCGGTCCCCCCCTTTATAGTCACCCTGACGGCCTGCTGAGGCGACAGTGGGTCCCTCTTCTCCGCAGCGACGCTGCCGGCACCTGCACGCAAAGCCTGGATGGAGGCAGACTGTCTCCATCTGTGCACGCGCCGGCAGTGTCGCGCTGCGCAGAGGAGGCTGGGCGGCACCACAACAGCAGGCAAAGCACGGAGAGCTCTCTCCATGCTTTGCTGCTGCAAGACCATAACATAATCACTAATCATATCGGCAGTGCGCCGATATGATTAGTGATAGTACAGGGGGGGCCTCACACATCTCCCTGCAGGGCCCAGGGTGGGTATGGGGGCGGGGCTTAGTGGGCGGGGCTAAAAAGTGTCGGGGCCCCCCGGAGGATCTCCCGATCTCCCGCCGGGCCAGTCCGCTCCTGCATAGGTGAGATTCTAAGTGACAAAACTTAAAGCATGGATACAAAGTGAAAGTAAAGTATTACTGCAAGAAAGGAAAGCCTTCTATAACCTAACGCTTGGCAGGAGAAAGGAGAAGGATAGACAGACTTTACAGCGAAGATAATAATTCTATCTGTTCTCCATCTAACTGGCATAAATCCTTGGCAGTATGGCTGGAACTCCAAGCAGGGCCCACATTGGAATATAGTCAGCAGAGCGAGAAGACCAGGGGTTGGAAAGTATAAATATCACACTGCAATATGATAGGACAGAATAATTAATACAAGAAAACACCTGATGACCAAAAAGAATTAGGCATGACATTATCACATGATCTATCAAGAGAATCTATACTATGAACGTAAATACTCTCACAAACAAGTAACATGAAAAGGGAACACCTACTATAAGGAGATGTTGCAACCTCTTTTTAGCGCCTGACTCCCTAAAAGGCTGTTGAGGGGTTTCTTGTACCTCCTGAAGGACTAGAGGAGAGGCTGCAACACACTGCCGACAAAGAAAGACCAAGGTGCGCAGGAAGATACAAAAACCCAGAGTGAGAAAACTAAAAGGTAGGAAAAACTAAAGTGAGCTACAAATAAGCGGGCATAGTAAAACCTCTCAGAAGCCTAAAAGAGGTCAAAGAAAAGGTGCTGGAAAGGAAAAAAAACCAACTGACTGCAAGAACTAAACCAATATTTACCCAATAAGGTAAACGCCTTAGCTGAAGGGCTGGAATGCCTAAACCCTAGTCCACCTAGAGATATAGCCAGCAAGGAAGTGCAGTGAAAGGTAAACATAAAAACTCCAGCAAGAATGTGATAGAGCAGACCAAAATATGAAAACCATCAGTATTTGGACAGGAAAGAAAAGACAATTGCATAGAACTGGCCATGCAGCCAGAGCCAGTGTTAATGAAGGGAGGGGCAAACAGGGAAACTGAATTATGCCCCCTCCCTTGGGGTCCCCAGAGTCTACAGCAAGAGGTATATTGATAAAAGCATTAAAAAATCAGAAAGCATAAAAATACATTTTTTTTGGCACTGCAACATTGTAATTAAATGCAATAAAGGGCGATAAAAACTTTCTACCTGCTCAGAAATTGTATCAATAAACAGATCAGCTCAGGGAGCAAAAAATAAGCCCTCACATACTCCCTTATCCCAAACAATTAGGAAGTTACGGGTTTCAGAAAATGGCAACAAAAGCAAACATTTTATTTGTCAAAATTTCAGAGTTGTTTTCACAAGGATAAATAATAAAAAAAACTACATGTTTGGCACAAGTACTGACATGAGTAATCATCCTGCAAGGTCAGTTTTACCATTTGGTTAACATGGTAAATAGAAAACTCAAAAACCCAAGTAAAATTCCTCTTTTCGCAATTTCAATACACTTGTAATTTTTTCCCGTTTTCCAGTACACCATGTGATAAAATTAATTGATTTATTCAAAATTAAAACTCGTCCTGCAAATCATATGGCTAAGGGCCACGTCACACACACAGATATCTGTGCAGACATTGTTCACAGATCTCTGGTTGCAGTGAAATCATGGACAAGTTGTTACATTTGTACACAGCCACAAAATGGAACAATGTGTCCATGATTTCACTGCAACCAGAGATCTGCCAACAATCTCTGCACAATTATCTGTGTGTGTGACGTGGCCCTAAGGGCCCTTTCACATCAGCGGTATTTTCAAATCGCGGCAGATGCGGTGAAAAAAACGCATCTGCCGCGATTACCGCATAACCGCGACACTTGCGGCACACTTGCGGCAAGCCCCATGCAATGTCTCATGCAGCGTTTTTTTTTCGCGGCCGCACCTGCCGCAAGTGCCGAAACCGCACTTGCCGCACCTGCCGCACCCTTACCGCAAGCCCCATAGACATTGCATGGGGCTTGCCTCAAGTGTGCCGCAAGTGTCGCGGTTATGCGGTAATCGGGGCAGATGTATCTGCCGCGATTTAAAAATACCGCTGATGTGAAAGGGCCCTTAGAAAAATAAAAAAGTTATGGCTCTTGAAAGAGGGAGGAAAAAATAAAAAAGTGAAAACAATAAAAATCAGGAATAGGGAGTGAAAGGGTTAAAGTCTTTGCAATAGCCATATAATAGCAGTAGGAGCGCTCCCCGCGGGCTTCATTCTTCGGATGTTCATGATGGATTTACAATCAAACTAAAAAAATAATCACATCTATAAAATATAATTAGGGTTCGGGCACCTCTTTAATTCCTTAATGTGTAAACAGTTATCAGGCAGACATTAAGTTCAACATTTCCACTGGTGACCCCCTGACCAACCCCAGAACAACACAAGACAGGAAGTTTTGTCATGGGGATTTCAGAATACCAGGGTGTTGCTTAATAATTCAAATGTAACTTTTTTGTGTAAAAATAGACTTTAGTAGGAAATACTGTATGTAAAATGTGCTGAATTATAAAACGCATCCTCTACATATTCTAAGCTTGCACCCTTTAGTGCCTTTTATGTGGCAATAATAGGTGATTAGTCTTATATTTAGCAACAACCAAAAATAATTTTAAAAAATGATGTGGGGTCCCCCTATTTTTGATAGCCAGCTAGTGTAAAGCAGACAACTACAGCCTGCAGGCCACAACGGCGGATCCGGCTGGACTTTCTTTAATGGACGGGTTTGGTACCAGACTGTCAAAGGGTGATAATAGCGCATGAGCTGAGTAGTAACAGGAAGGCAGAGATGGGCTGAGAGTATCAGGGAAGCTAGTTTGACTTATAGACTGGGGTTCCCTAGCTGACCCTGATCCCAGAATTACCCCTAAAGGTGGAGAAGTCTGGGCTGCCAACCGTGCCCTGCTCCTATCCAGCCATGGGCTAACACCCCTCACCTCCACACAGGGAAAGGAAGAGCAACTCCCACATGATAGCTACACAAACGTTAGCTTTAGGAAAGCTTCTGCACCACAGTTCTGCATCCACACAGCACAAGGTCAGAGTAGGGACTGAACTCTTTCAACAACACCACCTTAAGGGTAATGAGAATATTTAAAGACTAGGTGAGTGGTATCAGCGCAATTTGACATACATAGCAGCAGCTTGCAACCTGAAGAGCTACACACAGCTAATACCATGTATATGAACTAAGCTACTGACATTAACCCTGAAGGTACTAACAGAAATAAACATATTTCATCACTGCAGGACAGTTCAAAAATACTGCAGCGTAGGCTACACGTGACAGTATAGTAAAAAAAAAAACTCACCAAATTTTGGCCTCTTATAAATATCATTGCATTTAGCAGGATACTATCACGTGACAGTACCCCCCTTTATGAGGGGCATCTGGACCCTTACCAGGCACATACGGAAAGGAAGAGTGTTGATCTGTGAAAGGTGTTATGAACTAAGTACTGGGGGTAGTTCGAGTTGGAATAATATAGGGTTGTAAATGGACAATAATCTAAATGGACCAATAACTCCAGAATTAGGTGCCCCAGCTCCAGATTTCCACCTGACATATTTAGACAACACCCACAAGAAGTCATTCACTCTCCTTCTGGACCTGAGCGTTTATTGACACACATCCAATCACAGTCTTAGGAAGGCAAACAATGGAAGCGTCTCCCGAGTCCCAGGACTCTGTCCCTTGGAGTGCACAATAGGAGTGACCACCCTTCCCCAGCCGCTCTTCCTAGGACGATGCATAGACCCAGCACTAGCCTAAGGAGCTGGTGAGCTCCATCCCCATTCACCAGCAAGCCCTCAACCACCCCAGCTGGCGATGAAGGAGTAGGCGCAACCAACACGGCATCGATGGTAGCACCCAGGCAATTACCCTCACAAACATTACCCCAACTAACTACCTCTGTGGCCTGCAAATTGATCACCGGATTATGTTTCTTTAGCCAATGAAGGCACAAAACAATTTGAGTAGGTAGATTCTACAAGATGTCGCAGGATAGGAACTCCTGTTGAAGATTCCCTATGCAAAAGTTTATATTATGCACAACTTGGGAAAGAACCTTCTCGCTGAGAGGAACTGAGTTGGAGATGGGAATGGGTCTTGCATTACAAACGAAGCCATATGCCTGAGCAAAGCGAGAATCCCTAAGATTGACTCCTGCTCCGCTATCAACTAGCACTGGCACAGTCTCAGTTTTACCATCAACCGCCACCTTGGCAGAGAGTGAAAACAGAGATATTGCAAGGAAGGAAATATAAACTCCTTCCAAACGACATGAGGAAGATAGCATCTGAGACTGAATTATGATTTTGAAGCGAAGTGGATAGAACTTAATAAAATGATTAGTTTAACTACAAAAGAAACTCCCCCAACCTGATGATCCGCAGGAGGTTCAATACGAGCGGCTACTCCCCCCAACTGCATGGGTTCATCAAGTCTAGCACATGGAGCCTCCTCAACAGTGGTAGCCACACGGGACAAGGTTGGTTTTGGTCTCTCCCTCAAATGTCTGCCAACTCTGATGGCAAGGGACATAGCAGCCTCCAATGATTCAGGAGTAGCATAATGAACCAGGGTGTCTTGTAGTCTAGCTGACAGACCCAAGCAGAACTGACTCCTGAGGGCAGGGTTATTCCACTGGATGTCAGTTGCCCACCAATGAAACTCCGAGTGGTACTCCTCTACTGCCCGCGTCCCCTGCTTGAGTTAAAGATTAGACTCGGCAAGAGTCACTCTATATGGTTTGCCATACACCTGAGCCAAGGCAAAAGAAAACTCGTCCGACCGAACGCAGTGATGGAGAAGGGAGAAGGCCCAAGTCCGGGGATCTTCCTTGAGAGGGAGATGAAAATCCCCACACGCTATTCCTCACCCCCAGATGAACGAGGACGATGCCAGAAATACAGCTTACAGGCCTCTCTGAACAACGTAAATGTAACTCTCCTCCCCGAAAATCTGTCAGGGGGAGATATCTTGGGTTCTGCTACATCCATGGAGCGAGCTGCAGCCAGATATCCAACCACTTGTTCTAAAAGCTGTACCACTTGATTATGCAAAACCGAAACCATCTCAGGGACTTCCCATATCATGCGTTCAAAAGTTTCTGTTGAAGCCATATGGGCTTCCGAAAAAATGTTGGGTCATTCAAAATGTCACAGGGTGATAATAGCGCTTCGGAGTGGTAGCAGGAGGATGGGCTGAGAGAATCAGGTAAGCTAGTCTGACCCTGTAGACTGGGGTTCACTAGCTGACCCTGATCCCAGAATTACTCCCAGAGGTGGAGATGTCTAAGCCACTAGCCTTACCCTACTTCTATCTAGCCCTGGACTAACACCCTTTCACCTCCGCCCAGAGAAAGAAACAGCAACTCCCACACGATAGATATATAAAAGTTAGCTTCAGGAAAGTTTCTGCACCACAGCTCTGCATCTACACAGCACAAGGTAAGAGTAGAAACTAAACTCTTTTAACGACACCACCTTAAGGGTAATGAGAATATTTAAAGACTAGGTGAGTGATAACGTCATCTGACACACACAGCAGCAGCTCGCAACATGAAGAGCCACAGACAGCTAATACCATATATATCAACTAAGCTACTGACATTAACCCATTAACGCAGAGAGAAATCCGTTATTTGGAATAAAATACAGACAACCCTCATTTTCCAATTTAGTAACCCCAAACATACCCTCTGTGGGTAATCCACAATTCAAGTCTTACTCTCCCAGCATATAGGGGCACATTCAGATAATGCACCCCCATACGCTGGAAGAGCAGCCACTTTGGTTAAGCCTAGACTGTATGGGCTGCTTGGAGGTTGATGGAATGTTTAATGCAACATCTCCATTCCTGTATATGATTGTTCTATTGCTAGGTTTGTATGTTGTAGATAAAGTTAGATAAAAAAAAATAAATTCCCAGAGGCTCACACAGGAAAGCATGTGACTTTATACACTTTCCTGTGTCTGTATATGAAAGAAAAGCAGCCTGCTGTAGAGATGCTACACAAAGACTGAGACATATAGTGTAAGATATGATTTATTCTTGATTCATTAAGCCTATCATATTTGTTCCTGTTTGTTGCTAAATAAAGAAGCTCTGTTGTCACATGCTTGGTGAGTATCCTGAATATCCGCTGCCAACAGTGGTCCTGACTGCAGCCCATATATTCTGGCTTGTTCACTAATGGTGTTACTGGGCTCTTTCCAGGTATACATTAAAGCAGAGGTCTCAAACTCGGCTGGGTTGGTGGGCCGCACACAGAAATAAATTGATATCGGGAGGCCGCATTACTAAGTGACATTTTTAGTAATTCCAGAATTTTTCGCTCAATGTAGTAATGTTCAAATCCTGATCTCCTTTTAGTAATGTCCCCACCGTGGTTCCCTTCTTGTAGTAATGTCCCCAGCCTGGTTCCCTCTTTGTAGTAATGTCCCCATCCTGGTCTTCCCTCGTAGTAATGTCCCCATCCTCGTCCTCTTCTTGTAGTAATGTCCCCATCCTGGTCCTCTTCTTGTAGTAATGTCCCCATCCTGGCCCTCTTCTTGTAATATTGTCCTCATACTGGTCCCCATCCTATATTAATGTCCCTCATTATGGTCCTTCTTGTAGTAATGTCCCATCACAATCTTGTAGTAATGTTACCATCTTGGTCCTCATCTTGTAGTAATGTCTCCATCCTGGTCCTCATCATGTAGTAATGTCCCCATTCTGACCCTCATCTTGTAGTAATGCCACCATCCTGGTACTCTTCTTGTGGTAATGTCCTCATCCTGGTCCTTTTGTAGTAATGTCCCCATCCTGATGCCACGTTGTAGTGATGTCCCAATCTGATCTCTTTTCTTTTTGCGTACACACACAAACACACAAACACGCACACGCTCATACACACTGACACACATACAAACTCATACACACACTCTCATACTCACACCCAGATACACACACTCATACACATTCTGATACACACACTCTCTCATACACACGCACACTCATATATATACCCACTCTTATACACACAGTCTCTCATACACACTCACACACAATAGTATACACACATACATACACACTCATACATACATACACACTCTCATACATACTCTCATACACACACACACGCAGATGCACACACACTCATATACACCCACTCTTATACACACACTCACTCTCTCATACACACACTCACTCTCTCATACACACACACTCATACACACACACGCATACTCTTACACACACTCTCATACACAGACTCTCATACACAATCATATACACACACACTTTCTCATATATACTCACATGCTCACACACTCACATACACACCCTCATACACACACTCATATACACACACTCTCATATGCTCTCATATACACACACTCATACATACACTCATACACACACTTTTTCACACACACTCATATACACACACTCATATGCACACACTCTCATACACACACACACACATACACACACACACACACACACACACACACTATCTCATGCACGATAAGATGCACACTCTCATACACACACTTTCTCATACACACACTCATATACACACACTCATACACACTCATATACACACTCATACACACACACTTTATCATACACAATCAGATACACACTCTCATACACACACTTTCTCATACACACATACACACACTCATATACACACACTCTCATACACACTCACATACACACAAACCACACACACTTTCTCATACACACTCACATACACACTCTCATACACACCCTCTCATACACACACACCTTAACGATGCCGGGATCCACTGTGCAGGGGGCCCCCATGGTAAGCTGTGTAAGGGACCGCCACAGTGCGCTGTGTAAGTGGCCACCATGGTGCGCTGTGTAAGGGGCCACCACGGTGCATAGTGCTGGGCACTGCGGCTTTATTATCACTTTCTGCAGCCTCTACGACAAGCTCTGAGCCTCCTTCCCTCAGCTACATCAATGGAAGTTGGCAGGCCAATCAGATCACAGACCCGCAAGTGACGTCGGCGTATGATGTTGTTGAGGAGAGCCATAGGATCAAATACTTAATTAACCTTAAGACATAAGGGCATGGGAGAAATGATCTATAGAGTGTAATATTTTACATTGTATAAGTTGTGATTTAAACATGGCTGCCATTTCCTGCCACATCACACCATGCTGAGAGCAAGATGGAGTCCAAAGAAGACTGACCAATCACTGAAGCTGGAGGTCAGGGAAGACTGACCAATCACAGAATGCCATATCTCCTGGACATACTCGATCAAGACCACACCCCCTGATGACCTCATGGATCCGCCCATGGACTAACCCACTGACCAATGAATACATCTGAGTAGGGTTGGCCGAGCCCCTTATTGAACAAAATGTTCGGTCTATTATAATAAACAGACACTTGGAGCTTGGGTCTGACCAAGGAAGGGTGTACATCTGACTCTGTGTGTCTGGTGTCTACTACTTTTCAATGCCGGCACTTGGTCTATATAAATTAGGACAGGAGCAGCAACTTGTTGTTAATATTATTATGAAATATTAACCATATCAATGTCACTTGAGATTTCTGATTGGCCGACATCACTTGCGAGTCTGATTGGCCTGCCAGCTTCCATTGATGTAGCTGAGAGAAGGAGGCTCGGAGCTTGTCGTAGCGGCTGCAGGAAGTTATAATAAAGCCACAGTCCCCAGCACACTGCACTGCGGCGGCCCCTTACACAGTGCACCTTGGCGGCCTACTGCACACTGGATCCCGGCATCCTTACATTGTCCATGGTGCCGTGGGCCGCACTTAAAAGCCCGCAAGTTTGAGGCCCCTGCATTAAAGCAAGGAGAATGTATGGAACCCTCTTAGTTGTTTAACAGGGTCCCATACATTCTGTTGCTTCATTGTATACCTGGAAAGAGCCCATATAACCTAGTGACTTCAGTAGTGAACAAGCTAGAATGTAGTCAAGACCTGAAAGCAGCCCTTACGCTCTAGCGTCTGCTGGCTAGAATGTATGGGCTGCAGTCAGGACCTGCAAGGAGCCCATATATTCTAAGCTAAACACTGCAGAGCCTAGTGTGCATGATGCGCCTCAGGGCCTTGGGGTACCCAGAACCGGGCTTTGATGCTTCCGGGGGAGTCAAAGGGGTCGAAACCCAGCTCCGTGACCCTAGGGATCAACTTAAAAATTCTGGGGAGTTATGATTTGGGGGAAGTTATCGTGATGCCACCCGTGGTGTTTGGCTAATAATGGCCGACGCTGCATTGCGGGACTCTAGGGATGATACAATTGCAGCTGCGGTGTTATCACTCCCCAGGGATGGAGTGGTTCTCCAGGGCAACTTGAGAAGTGTTCAGTGAGGGAAGGCAAGCGGGGTTGTTCTGGCTGGGAAGAGGGCTCAAAACGCCTTGCGGGCAGCTCGCTTGTGACCTGTGCGTCTTATCAGTCTACTGCCATGCAGGTGGGAAATTAACAGTCTCACACACAGTTCTGAGTTCTATATACGGTTTACTTAGCTTTTCACTTCAGCGTTGTCACAGTGTACTGTCCTTGCAAAGTCTCAGTCCGGATAGTCCTCAAAGAACGGGATAACTTGTCCAAGACACCCCTTTTTATATTCCTTTCTTCACGGGTTGCTCTCTCTCTCTCAGTGCTGTCTGCCTCTCTCCTGCTTGCGCTTCCACACACAGTGCCCCAATCCAGCAGCCACGGGTCCTATCGGGTGACCGATACCAAGTCACCTGACCCTAGTACGGCTACATTCTCGGTGGATGTGTCGGGTGTCGGCCCCCCAGGGCACCCTCTGTCTGTCTTTCAGTCTGCTGTTCTGGGACCCAGGTCAAGCTCCTTTCTGCTCAATCCTCCGGATCCTTCTCCACTCACTACTTCCTCCCAAGTGCCTCAACTAACTTACCACCCTCCACCTTTCTTCCCTCCGTCCCATTGACTGAGCCCTTCCTCTATCGGTTCCAACTGTCCCTGGGACTAGCTATGTTGGTTGCTTTTGTGGGTGTCTCGGACTTACCATCCTGTTTCCTGAGAATATGAGTACCACACCTGTGGGATGGGTGCAGTACCTCTTGTGGTGACCAGACCGCAGGGGCGCCACATGCACATGCAAGATCTCTGGAGCCCTGTGAGATCTCCCCTGGTGATGTGGATGTGCAGGAGGCGGCAATCATAAGAAGGAGGATGGTGATCAACATAGAGAGGCACGAAGGATGTCGCGGAGAGGCGGGTTGGACAGGGCTGCAATCAAACCCATCGGACCAGTAACAGATAATTATAATGCAAGGCGACAGATTTTTATAAAGTGTTTATTCCATGTAGAGGGGGAATCAGGACATAATATGCACCTTCTTAGATTGCAGCTTAGGTGCTTTTGAAGGTGGAAGTTTTACACGCGCTGTTATGCACAGACTATCTGTGGTCTATGTTTAATGTTGCTCGATTAAATGTGTGTGAATTTCCTCTAGAATTGCATGAGTTAATGTCAGTTCTGCTGCTGTGTGCTCTGCTAGTTGTCCAGGTGCTGGATGAAGTGAAGTTTAAGTGTGAGTCATCTGGACTTTCTGTCCCTGGCCTTTAAATAGCTCTTCCTCCACAAGGTGGTGTCGCTGTGAAGGTTTTCACTCTGCCTTTGATCAAGCTTGTGTGTGGACGTTGGTGCTTGTGCTGTAGTCTCTGGAAGTTTTCCTTTTGCTGGAGTGGCTGTTGACCCCGGTCCGTGATGAGTGGTGATAAGCATTCAAGCATAGGGCAGGTTGAGGAGTTAAGGCAAGGGTGGTGGCTCAGACCTCCTCAACATTAGAGGTACCTCTGAGTACAGGGTCAGACCAGGGTTTCCAGTCTACATAGTTAGACTGGATACTCAGTTACCTTGCCTGCATTACCATCTTGTTTACTATTCCCTCATCCCGTATCCCATTCCTGACACAGCTCCAGTGTTTCATGGAATGGAGGAAATGTTACAATCCATCTTGTCTTCTGCATGTTGCTTTCAAATTTGCAATGAATATGTTTTCTGTTGCTAGAAATGTTTTTTTCTGTTGGTGTATTGAAAGCACAATTATTTTTTGTTTAAGTTTCCAAATACATCTCCTACTTTCAATGACCTTCTAGATAACACGCCATCTGGGGTTTTACCTCTAAAAGGAATGCCGGACTCATTATATATTGCTTTGAAAAGCAACACAATGCTTATTAGTTTCTACTCATTATTTTTATATAGATAAGAGATGTGCGCTCATACTCAGCAATGTGCCAAATATGTAAATGTTATTTTAAAGGGAACCTGTCAAGTTCTTTTTTGTTTTTAAACCTCCTCAATGCTATCTAGATCAAGCACTGTGCATCACTATCCTGGTTTAAAAAAAATCCATGTAGTTATCATAAAAAAGCACTTTAGATGCTTAGGTTTTTGCATTATGTACCTCAACAAACAGTCATAGGGGTGGTTCCCTTTGAATTGCTTGTCCAATCGTAGAAGATTGAAATATCACAAGCAGTGATATGTTACTAACTAATGAGCTAATTATGTTTTTGTATCTAATTTCTTAGTATAACCAATGAGATGCTTACATTTTGCATCTTAACTCTCTATCACACCCAAATATATACTGTATAAAAATATCTACCCATACCAATGAAGAATTTTGGTCGTATTCATTATGCTGGTGTGTCCTTATTTCTCTCCGCCAACAAAATTCAACTTTGACAAGAGGCTGATACCAGCGCGGCAGAGGCTGCAACACATCTCTATGAGAGTCTCATTCTGGCTCTCATAGACTTGTATTGAGCGCTTGTGATGTAACTTCTTACTCCGGACTGACAGTAAAAGGGTGAGTATAAGACCCAGGGCAAGGGTACTTAGATTTAAAGCACCACTCCAACGATGAAAAACAAAACAAATCACTGGAGTGGTGCTTTAAGATAATACGTTATTGCATGACTTGAAGTTGATAGTTTATTGCATATGGGGTCATTCCATGTCAAGTGATCCAAAAATGAATATTTTTTTTCCCTGACGTCCTCAGATTTTTTTATTTTTTTTTCTATATGAAGAACAACTTTAGTTAATTACAAAAAAAAGTTTTTAATTTTTTTCTTTATCAGTTAATTTTTTACAGATTTTTAAAGTTTTAAAAAAGTGCGAATTTTTGCCTGGCATGGCTTTACATTTTCTATCATATCTCGGGCTAGAAATAAGATGGAGAAACAAAATAAACACCAATCTACTCAGAACTGTGCAGGCTTTCACCAGATATGTCACAAGAGGATCTTTGTTAATATTTTACCCATGTGATCGCAAGCGCAAAACTTTAAAACGCATTTCCAAAAAATCGGCGCGCTTTAAATATTTCAAAAACTGCCCATGTGTCTGCTTTGCTCTTAGCCACATCTGTACCAAATTTCAAGTTGGGATCGCGATGGGATCATATTTTAAAATATTTTAATATTAATAGCGTCAATGGGTCATTCTATATCAAGTGATCTAAATATGAATATTTTTTTTTACCTGACGTCTTTAGATTTTTTTAATTATTTTT
Organism: Allobates femoralis; assembly: GCA_033576535.1. Classification (NCBI taxonomy): domain Eukaryota; kingdom Metazoa; phylum Chordata; class Amphibia; order Anura; family Aromobatidae; genus Allobates; species Allobates femoralis. The sequence continues at coordinate 53,785,624 of JARQOC010000008.1, read as the reverse complement.
CTTTATGAAGTACAACTTTAGTTAATTACAAATTAAAAGTTTAGAATTTTTTTCTTCATCAGTTAATTTTTTACAGATTTTTAAAGTTTAAAAAAAGGGTGAATTTTGGCCTGGTATGACTTTACATTTTTTTTATCTCAGGCTAGAAATAAGATAATGAAGTGGGAGAGGCATAATTTTACTCAGAACGGTAACAGCTTTCATTTGATATGTTACAAGACTATGTTTCTTTATATCAAATTCAAACTATTGACGGGCAATTGTGAAAAAATTACTGATTGTGTTCTTGGTTATATTTGTGCAGAGATTCAACTTGGGACCTGTCAAATTTATATATTTATTTTATGGTTGTATGAGTTATCACAACTTATTGAATAAAACATTTTTATGCAACAAAAAAGAAACACAAAAAACAAATCCCATAAGTGCCAGGATAAATACATCTTAGGCTGCATTCACACATTGCGTATTTTGCTGCGCTTTTTTACGCGCGTATTTTCAAAATACGCAATGTGCCTTTTGTCTGCCAGCAAAGTGAATGTGAAATTCACTTTGCAGTGCAGACATTGCGTAAAAATACGCAGTGCATTTTCCGGGAGAAAGCGCAGCTCCGTAAACAATTGATATGTCAATTGTTTACGCAGCTGCTCCTGCGTATTCTCCCAGAGGGGAGGAAGAATCCAGCTTCCTCCTCCCCTCTGTGACAGCTGTGGCCGCCCATTAGATTTCACAGTGTATTAATATACACTGTGAAATCTAAATTAAACAAAAGCAAGTGAATGAAAAATAAAAAAGAATCAATACTTCACCTGTCCGACGCCTTCTCCCGCTGTCTGGTGCCTTCTGCCGCTGTCCGGTCTCCGGTTCTAAGTGAGATGTCTTCTGACAGGACCTGTGGTGATGTCAGAGGGGCATTCCCGGGCACTCGCGGTCATGTGATACATATCACATGACCGCGAACAGCCAATCAGCGCTGGGAACGCCCCGGGAACGCCCCCCCTCTGACGTCACCACAGGTCTTCTCAGTACACCTCTCACTTGGAACCGGAGACCGGATAGCAGGAGATGGCACCGGACAGGTGAAGTATTCATTCTTTTTTATTTTACATACATTTGCCTCTGTTTAATTTAGATTTCACAGTGTATATTAATACACTGTGAAATCTAATGGGGCTGTCACAGAGGGGAGGAGGAAGCAGGATTTTTCCTCCCCTCTGTGACATCATTGCGCTTTCTGGAGTAAAGAAAGCGCAGTGTGTGAAAGCCCCTGCGTATTTTGTTGCGCTTTTTTGCGCGGCCGAAAAACGCGGCAAAAAGCGCGCGCAAAAAAGCGCAGCAAAATACGCAAATGTGTGAACGCAGCCTTAATCATCAGAACACAACGCTCAGCATTTTCAACTTGAATGTATTGAACAAACCAAAAGAAGAAAGGTGATCATATCCTCAAGTTTGATTAAACAAGATTAAAAGAACCAAAAATGTTAAACCCTATTTATACATATAAATTTGCTTTCTATTCTATCACTAAACATGTGATTTATGAAGTGTTTAATAAGAATAGTACAGTAGTTAAATCATCGTTCTATAAATTATGAACTAATCAAACAATTAATAGTATGTTTTTAAAGTGGCATTTTATCAATTTGTCCCTTCTAGTGGGTGAAATGTAATCTTGTCCATAAACGCTTACTAGCAATCGCCATTTCCTTGTGTGTCAAAGAGTATGTCCGGCCTGTCACGGTGTTAGGCTCCGCCTGAGTTATTATCTGATTTTTGTGCACTTTTAAAATGTCTGGCTTTCTTGGATACACAAAGGATGGCGCTGGACCAGAAGGATGCAATAAAGTCAATTCTACTTCTTCATTTTCACAATCTTTGGAGAGTACAGTAGCCAGCCACCAGCGCCAATCATATTCATATTTTTTCAAAAGGATTGCAACAGTGTCTATGATAAAATGCTGTTTCTTGAGAAGTAGCAGCCATTGCTGTGTGGGAAAAATACAGTTAATATTAAGTAAGGAAGATAGGTAATAAAAATAAAGATTTACAGTACACTTGAGATAGAACTGTATTACTATAAAGTGAGTTTTAGGGCTAGCGCGCACAGTTTTTTCTGTCTGCAGATACACACTGCAGTTTTGGCAGCTTGTTTTTCTACCAAGTTTTTACCACATATGCAAAAGTAGTTCAAGCAGTGATTTACTCACTCTTGAGTGTTTCCAAAAACACTGCATGTGGTGAACCCCATAGAAATCAATGGGGCTGTTTTTCTGAATGATGATCCCTAAGAATAGCACTGTGTGTATTGGCCCTTAATAATAAAAGCATTAAACTATTAATATATTTACTCACCCATATTTTAGTACACAGCCTTGATGGCTTTGTACAGACTATTGTTTGTTCAGGAGTGAAGATGTCCAGACATGTCAGGACATGAAAGGTCTGAACGAGCTGTCTTACTTCCTGAATGCTGTGGGTAGACACTTAACATGATTGACAGAGCTGCTGGCCTATCATCTGCTCTGCATTCACTGTCATCCCTGTGCTTTCTCAGGTTGAGCCCTAACAAAGCTTTTTCCTATATGTCCTCTCCTGTTTCTAAGCTGTAACATATCAAAATAATACAGTAATGTCTAAAAATAATGGATTTGATAAATATAGACCCCACGCTTTTAGACCACAGGTTGAACAGATCTGAATTCAAGATTTTTGAATTGACACTATAATAGTTAAATATTTTAAAATATGATCCCATCACGATCCCAACTTGAAATTTGGTACAGATGTGGCTAAGAGCATAAAAGACACATGGGCAGTTTTGGAAAATTTTTAATAAAACGTTTTTTTCGGAAATGCGTTTTCAAAATGTTGCGTTTGCGTTCGCATGGGTAAAAAATTAAAATTAACAAATATACTCTTGTGACATATCTGGTGAAAGCCTGGACAGTTCTGAGTAGAATGGTGTTTATTTTGTTTCTCTATCTTTTCTAGCCCAAGATAAAAAAAATTTTTACCTTTCAAAATATCGCCACAGATTAAACTGTGTTGATATTTTTATATTGAATCAGCACATCCAATATTTTATGGCAAAAATTACTTTATTAATTAAAATTAATTCATATAAAAATTATTTATCATACACAACATGTCCTAAGCGGGAACACAATGCACGCCCTGAGGAAAACATTAACGTTGAAACGTACGTCGGCTGTGGGATTGAGGCAGGAGCACTGTGGCAGTCAGGGGTCCAAAGGAGTCCATTTTGGCACCAGGTAATTTGAACACTCCAGTATTCAATATATGATCATTTGGTGACCGTTCTAATATAAGTGTGATGGTGCTGTAAATATATTATCTTGCTCCCCTGTTAGTAATTTGCTGCTACTTTTGTGCTGTTTTTGTAGCCCACCCTAGTACTTTGTGCATGATAGGGACTGTGTTCCCGCTTAGGACATGTTGTGTATGATAAATAATTTTTATATGAATTAATTTTAATTAATAAAGTAATTTTTGCCATAAAATATTGGATGTGCTGATTCACTATAAAAATATCAACACAGTTTAATCTGTGGCGATATTTTGAAAGGTAAAACGTATTTGAGGTGAAGCACCTAATTTTAGGGGGACCTTTTTATGTGCAAGATAAAAAAAATGTAAAGTCATACCAGGCCAAAATTCACCCTTTTTTTAAACTTTAAAAATCTGTAAAAAATGAACTGATGAAGAAAAAAATTCTAAACTTTTAATTTGTAATTACCGTATATACTCGCGTATAAGCCGAGTTTTTCAGCCCAAAAATTGGGCTGAAAAGTCCCCCCTCGGCTTATACGCGAGTCATACGGCCCCCCTCAAAGTTTGGCGCCCCCACCTCAGTTTCTGGGCCCCTCCGCATGCAGCGCTGCACATATACATTACGTGTCTAGCAGCTGTTACCCTCCGGTGGCAGATCGCGGCTCCCGGCTCCGGGCTCCATCTTCCTCTCTGTCTTCCTGGTTGTCATGTGACCGGCGCGATGACGTCATTGCGCCGGTCACAAAGCAGGAAGACAGCGAGGAAGATGGAGCCCGGAGCCGGGAGCCGCGATCTGCCACCGGAGGGTAACAGCTGCTAGACACGTAATGTATATGTGCAGCGCTGCATGCGGGGGGGGCCCAGAAACTGAGGTGGGGGCGCCAAATTATGAGGGGGGCCCTGCTGGGGCCCTGTATACTACCACTGGGGCTATATACTACCACTGGGGCTATATACTACCACTGGGGCTATATACTACCACTGGGGCTGTATATATACTACCACTGGGGCTGTATATATACTACCACTGGGGCTGTATACTACTACTGGGGCTATATACTACCACTGGGGCTATATACTACCACTGGGGCTATATACTACCACTGGGGCTGTATATATACTACCACTGGGGCTATATACTACCACTGGGGCTGTATATATACTACCACTGGGGCTATATACTACCACTGGGGCTGTATATACTACTGGGGCTGCGTGTATACTACCACTGGGGCTGCTGCTGTATACTACCACTGGGGCTGCTGCTGTATACTACCACTGGGGCTGCTGCTGTATACTACCACTGGGGCTGCTGTATATACCTCTGGGGCTGCTGTATACTACCACTGGGGCTGCTGCTGTATATACCACTGGGGCTGCTGCTGTAACACTGCTGGGGCCTGTATATACCACTGGGGAGGCTGCTGTATACCACACTGCTGGGGGCTGTATACCTGTGCTGGGGTCCACCCTCGGCTTATACACAAGTCAATAAATTTTCCCAGGTTTTGGGGGCAAAAGTAGGGGGGTCGGCTTATACACGGGTCGGCTTATACACGAGTATATACGGTAACTAAAGTAGTACTTCATAAAGGAAAAAAAAAAAAAAAATCTAAAGACGTCAGGTAAAAAAAATATATTCATATTTAGATCACTTGATATGGAATGACCCATTAACGCTATTAATAGTAAAATATTTTAAAATATGATCCCATCGCGATCCCAACTTGAAATTTGGTACAGATGTGGCTAAGAGCAAAGCAGACACATGGGCAGTTTTTGAAATATTTAAAGCGCGCCGATTTTTTGGAAATGCGTTTTAAAGTTTTGCGCTTGCAATCACATGGGTAAAATATTAACAAAGATCCTCTTGTGACATATCTGGTGAAAGCCTGTATAGTTCTGAGTAGAATGGTGTTTATTTTGTCTCTCTATCTTATTCCTAGCCTTAGTTATGAGGAGAAACGTAAAGGCAGGCAACAGCGAAATTCGCACTTTTTCCGAACTTTGAAAATCATTTAAAAAAAATTTTCTCTTCACATTTTGCATTGTCTGACATGCTATTATCAAATAACAAAATCTCAAAAGAATTAAAAATATAGAGGTAATAATCATTGGTTCACTTGACATGGAATCACCCTATGATAAAATTCTATAACTGATGTCAATTGCATAGGATGCAGCTTAGGCCTTTTTATTTGGATTATTTCAAAATAGAGTGCAGCTCAGTAAAAGGAAGCATAATGAAGTAATGAATAGATAATAGGAAATAGTTCGAGTTTGTTTTAAAGGGGTTGTTTGGGGCTATTTTATCTTTTTCTCATGGACCTAAAAACTGTCAAGCAAGTAGCATGTAACTACCTGCCTGTTCTACCCAGTGCCAGCTTACCTGTGCCGTCGAACCACTCCCTTCCCACCTCATCCCAAACCTCAACACAGTCCTCATCCCTGCGCTAACCCATCTCTTCAACCTATCACTCACCACTAGTGTCTTCCCCTCATCCTTCAAGCATGCCTTAATCATACCCATCCTCAAAAAAACCCTCTCTTGACCCATCATCTATCTCGAACTATCACCCCATATCGCTTCTCCCCTTCACATCAAAACTGCTTGAACAACACGTCCATTCCGAACTGTCCTCCCACCTCTCCACCTACTCCCTCTTTGACTGCGTACAATCTGGTTTCCAACCTCATCACTCCACCGAAACAGCCCTAACCAAAGTCACTAACGACCTACTGACCGCGAAGAGCAAGCGACACGACTCCGTCCTCCTCCTCCTTGACCTATGTGCCGCCTTCAACACTGTCGACCACTCCCTCCTACTTCAGATCGTAGAATCTCTCGTTATCACTAACATCGCCCTCTCCTGGATCTCCTCATACCTAACAGACCAAACTTTCAGCCTTCCCCACACCTCCTCCTTGTCCTACCCCCTATCTGTCGTCATCCCCCAAGGCTCGGTTCTGGGACCACTACTCTTCTCCATCTCCACCCTCAGCCCAGGTCAACTCATTGAGTCCCACGGCTTCCAGTACCATCTCTACGCAGACGACACCCAGAGCTACCTCTCTGGGCCCAACATCACCTCCCTACTATCCAAAATTCCACAATGCCTGTCCACCATCTCCTCCTTCTTCTCTGCTCGCTTCCTCAAACTGAACATAGACAAAACTGAGTTCATAGTCTTCCCCCAAGTCGCTCTCCCCTTCTACTGGACCTATCCATCCTCGTCAATGACTGCTTACTCTCCCCAGTCCCCCACGCCAAGTGCCTTGGGGTTACTTTCGACTCCTCCCTCTCCTTCAAACATCACATCCAAGCTCTCTTCACCTCTTGCCGAGTTCAGATTAAGAACATTTCCTGGATTCGCTCTTTCCTTGATTACGACAGTGCTAAAACTCTTGTTCATGCTCTCATCATCTCCCGCCTTGACTACTGCAACCTCCTGCTCACCGGCCTCCCTGCTTCCTTCCTTGCACCTCTCCATTCTATCCTTAACTCCACTGCAAGACTAATCCCCCTGTCTTCCCACTACTCCCTGGTCTCCCCTCTCCACCAAGCCCTTCACTGGCTTCCCACCCCCCAGAGATCCCGATTTAAAATCCTAACCCTGACATACAAAGCCATCCACCACCTGTCCCCCCATACATCTCTGACATGGTCTCTTGATACCTGCCCGCACGCAACCTGCGATCTTCTCAAGAGGTCCTTCTCTGTTCCCCCCTTATCTCATCCTCTCACAACCGCATACAAGACTTCTCCCGTGCCTCCTCCATACTCTGGAACTCTCTCCCCCTACATATCCGACACTCGCCTACCCTTGGGATCTTCAAGCAAAACCCGAAGACTCACCTCTTCCAATAAGCCTACGATGAGACCTGGTCGCCACACTGTCACACGCTCATCACTTCCCCCTCCTATTGTTTCCTTGCCCACCCTTGAAGACTGTGAGCCCTCGTGGAGAGGGTCCCCTCCCCTCCTGTATCTGCAAGACTTGTTTGTCCATATATACTGTATTTGTCGTGTATCTCCCAAGACTTGATTGTCCATATATATTGTATTTGTCCTTGTTCTCCCCACTTCATATGTAAAGTGCCATGGAATCTAATGGCGCTATATGAATAAATAATAATAATAATAGCTTAGAGCATTCACAGACTGTACCTGCCGACAATTCTGCTGCATCACATCAACAGAGCAACTCTTCCTCTTCTGGACTGCTCAGTCACAGTTAGGTAATGGGTAGTCGGCTCTCAGTCAGCACGACATTGGCAGAAACAACCTGTCAACAGAGCAGAGCTGAAATGAGGCAGTTTCTCTGTCGACGTTATATCATCAGAAGCCATAGAATCACTAGCAGTAGTGGTCAGTGCTGGCAGACATGGGAGCCGGACAGAACAGTCAAGTACTTCGCAATTTGATATCTATTGGAGAGTAAAGAGGAAAATTGGAATAAAGCTTATTCTCATCTAGCTTATTAAATACTTAAAAAAAGGCTAAAAACAAGCAGACGAGCCATTAAAAATATTAGAGGGAAAATAAGTGGGTACAAAAAAATGTATTACAGGTATTTAATTAATACTTCCAATATCAAAGGCCGGGGAGCAAAGGGGCATATTCCCCCTGGGCAGGTTACAGGGCCTTGTTATTTTGAATGCCGCCTGCTAAAGGTTCCCTTGCAGCCCACAGAGAATTGGGAGACTCTAGTTCTCACCTTCTTATATCCAAATGTAGTCATGTCTTTGAGATGCGAATATATTTGAATACATGAGCAACACTAGTACTGGGGAAGCGGAGTGCTCATCAGCCCCAGCCCCAACATACATCATCACACAGCTGACTTCATCACACGTCTGGTGGCAATGCAGTAGTGGCGTGCGGAAGTGGTGAAAATGCAATGGGGTATGGTAAGTGTGGCGCCCTGCTCACGCAGGTAACCACAGATCTCTCTAATGCTCAGCTGGTTTCCACAGCAAGCACTTACTACGAACAACACCTTCCACCCCAGTACAGTAGGGGGAGCTCAACTTGCTGCCCATAGGCAAGAACCCCTATATATACTGCTGCTGGAGAGGAGCTAGTCAGAGTGTGTGCAGACGCTAGAAGAGCTGCACGGAAGTCCTGGTGTTCGGTGCTGCGTATAGGCCTGAGCCAGTGACCCGGAGTGGCCCTTCAGCGTCCCACAAGCCTAAGTGGGACTGAAGGCAGGGAGATCAGAGCAGGAATAGAAGCAAGGAACAAGTAGCTCAACGTGAGAGTTCATTCCAGGAGAAAGCCGGATATTGGGGATCCGCATCAGTGGGGGAGCTATAGGCCCACAGAAAACCCCATCACACCGTGGAAGCTTCAGCTACCCGGTCTCCCAGGAGAGTCAAAGAGAGGGAGCCAGGAACAGCAGGTCACTGCAGTGTCCATGAGAAGGTTATCCCGAAGACCGCACAGGAGGAGAGAGTGACAGGCAAAAGGAAGAGAGTATAGGCAAGTCAGGCTATAATCGACTGTGCTTCAGCAAATTCACATAGGAAGGAGGCCTTATACTCACTTGCTGTGGGAGCCCACTGTGCAGCCCGGTCACCCATCAGTGCCCTGGAATTTGTACCTGACTAACATCAGTAAAAAGGTAAAGAGACTTCTTCTGTGTGTGTGCATCCTTCCCTCTCACTCACAGTGCCCCTCTACAGACTATTCTTACTCTCCCTTCACAATCTCAGCTCTGCTACAACCTGTTCACCCTCCCTACGCTGCCCCGGAGGTCCCAGTCCTGCTTGCGGAGGACTATACCATCACTGCCGCAATACCACCGACCTCCGGAGGACTGTAGCGGCGCTGGTGATCCCTCACCAGGTACTGCAGGTGGCTTCACGACTAATTTGTACATAATCCCTGTAAATACCCCTTTTTCAAGAGCATCAGCCCCAGGATACGGGATCAGGCGCGGTCGCCATTCCCCGTGATGAAGTTAACTCCCCTCACTGCCGCCTGATACCCGAGTACCCCATGCCCTGGGGTGCAACCGTAAGCGATCCACGGAGGAGCCAAAGACTATTGTATTGACATTTACTATGGAGGATCAGGAAGGGGTTATGGTTCAAGGTGTTACTATGAGGGCACATTATATGGCAATGAGGGGAAAACTGTGAAATGGGGCACAGCAGGGGTGGACAAATCATTAGTGCAACCTGTGCAGCCGCACAGGGGCCCAAGAAGTAAGGGTGGTCTGTTTCCACCTCTAAAGCAGACGTAAAAGGGCCTCATATACTATTCTTGCACAGGGCCCCTTTTCTCCACCAGTCGGGCACAGTATTGCAAGGGGCAGTGTGTGTGGGTATATTATACAGAGGGATAGTGTGGGGGGATATGATACAGAGGTCAGTGAGGGAGTATTTTCTACAGGGACAGTGTGCGAGGAATAATACAGAGGAGCAGTTAGGGTGGATATTATACAGGGGCAGTGTGTGAGGATATCATGGAGAGGGACAGTATGGGAGACTATTATAGAGACAGGCAGTGTGGGGGGACAATATGGAGAAGGGCAGTGGGGGGGGATATTTGGTCTAGGGAACACAGTGAATGGCAATTATTTATTCAGGGGCACAGAATGGAATTATGTTATTGAGGCAGTATGTTGATACATTTATTTTTAAGGGCATGTGCTACTGAATACCAAGAAGGGGGAAGTCTAGAGAGACAATCTGTGGGCATAAAATCTCATCATGGCACCTGTACTACATGAAAGCAAAAGGGTCTCCTATCAGAGAAGATGCCGTCCATAAGAAACCTGGATATAAATGTTTTTATGATCCGTTTTTATGATCCTGCCTGCGTCTCATTACTACTGTGGATCCTGTGTGGTCTGCAGTCTGATGGCTGGTAATAATAACTCCCAGCATCTTCTTACCATTTTTAAAGACATACTGGGATGTATAGATTCTTGTGATCCAAGT